>ML787178.1:359179-371213 GCA_009831015.1 Picea engelmannii
GAGCTCATATGTATGATAATGTAAAGAATGTAAAGATTACTTATCATATAAAGAAAAAAAGGTTTTTACCCTTTATGGGTTTCCTCAGGAAATATCTGTCTCTGTATATCTCATATGTATGAATGATGTTGAATGTTACAATGTTTACTTCCTTGCATTACTATGATTATCATTGAGAGGTCTGTAATGAGCTTTAAATAGGCATAATTGTTTAAGCACGGTAACAACTGATTCACCCCCCCTCTCAGTTGTCCAACACTCATATACACAGGCCTTCCCCGTCAAATGGGGTATGATATGATCACGAACTGCGTCACAAATAGTTCTCTTCGTCTTGTTGTTCCTTTTCCTGAACTTTGCCACCAAGACGGGAGCAGTGACAGGAATCGAGGGAACAACTGCCTCGACTATGTCCCATAGCTCGAGGTCCTCTAAGACAAAGATCATCCTCACCTTCCAAGGCGACCAATTGCTAGTCCCTGCTAGCTTGTCCTCAACTCGCATCTGAGATGCTGACATGTCTGCCAAACTGCAATCCCCAACTGATGCTCACACTGCCAAGGAAAACACTGTCTCCCTCCTGTCAACACAGGTGTGAAAAGAGACAAATGTAATTTGACCTCACTCCTAACAAAATAGGTGTGAAAAGAGGTCAAGTCAAATCAGCCTCACTCCTACTGCATAGGTGTGAAAAGAGACTGATGACAAGTGTCAAAACTGCCCAACTATCCTCTGCAAAAATCTGCTCTCTAACAACCACTGAATGAGTCAATGGCTGTCCTCAAAAATCTGCCAAGAAGATGTATATGACAGCCAACAAAAATGCTGTCCCAATTGCTCAAAATTTCAGCCACCTCAGCTCTGATACCATGAAGATTTTCAGGTCCTATCAAGCTTGCCTTCTGGGTCTGTCTTTCACTACAGATAGGCTCTAAGTTTCAACTGTCTGACATAGTATTTTCTGCAGTTTTATAACAGCCAACAGTCCATGAACTTCTTGTTGATTTGTTATGGTTATATTTGCAATTTTGGGTGCTCTAGCATGTAGTTTTAGTAACCAGAAATTAGTACATGCATTCCAAAATAAATACAACACACCTAAAGATCTTTGCAGCTGAAAATAAACAGATCTAAGAGACTAACACATGCATTTTTGTACACAAGTATTTTTGGTCAACATGACCCTGGATAAAACCCCCCTGGGGAAAACCAGTTTGGAATATATATGTATATATGAGGAAAGAAAAAGACGGAATACAACAAGTACAATATATAATCGAACCTGATACAATAGCAGCCCTAACTGAGCTGATATACAAGCCCAAAGTCTCCAAGTGCGCTCCACATACAAGCTGGCAAAACCACCGAAACTGCTCCAATTGCAAACTATGAGCTCAGATCTGAAAACCCCTCCACAAGAATGAAGCTCTGCTAGATGGCCTCCCTCTGCGACTGATCTCACTGCAATCTGATGGCTAGAAGTCCTCCCACAATTGATGCGCCTCAATCTGACAATGCGCCCTCCTCAGAAGTAGAACCTCTCCACTAAATAAACAAGGCAAGTAGCTGGTAGCCTTCCTCCAAGAAAGCTAGCGCCCAAGCTCAAGCATCCTCACAAAACTGACCTCATGCTCATCCTCCAAGAGCTCCTCTCACAATGAACAAAAGAAGAATGAATGCCTCCTTCACCCTTTGTGCCCCTCTTTGACATGCATAAGAAAACCTAAGATATGAATGGTGGAGATCATCTCATGTCCCATCTAATCGATGGTTGAGATCTCCCTAAAAATATCTAACTTAATAACCCACTTTGGGTTAAGTTTCCTAAGTCAACTTTATGTCTCTAATTCACCTTATTTGTGAATTAATAGTCACTTTAGGCCAAAAATGACTAAATTTCACTTTAGACAAAGTCAAAGTGAAATTAGACAAAAGTGCAAGGTACAAAGTGTAATGTCCATCCCACATGTGCTAAGGTCACAAACACATGGGGAACACCTCCCAAGGTACAAAAATCAGCAAGAGACACGAGAGGATGACCCCTGGAAAGAAGAAGGACGTTTCCCCTGAGACACTCTGGCAAGCCTAGACCCAGGGGGGTCTTGCCCTTCCACCATGATGATGGTGATTGTGTATCACTGGACAATAGTTTTGTATTACTATAGCGGTGGTTGTGTACCACTGGCAGTGATTGTGTATCATTGGACAATAGTTGTGTACTACTATAGCGGTGGTTGTGTACCCATGGCAATGATTGTGTATCATTGGACAATAGTTGTGTACTACTATAGCGGTGGTTGTGTACCACTGGTAGTGATTGTGTATCACTGGACAATAGTTGTGTACTATTATAGTGGTGGTTGTGTACCATTGGCGGTGATTGTGTATCACTGGATAGTAGTTGTGTACTACTATAGCGGTGGTTGTGTACCACTGGACAATAGTTGTGGACTACTATGACAGTGGTTGTGTACCACTATGACAGTAGTTGTGTACTACTATGACTTGGTAGCAGTTGTGTTCCATTGGATGCAATTGTAGTATCTGTATGCTACTAGTTGATTGCCATGGAGACTACCAGACCGCTTGGAAGTAGTTGTGTGCTACTAGTTGATTGCCATGGAGACTACCAGACCGCTTGGAAGTAGCTGTGTGCTACTAGTTGATTGCCATGGAGACTACCAGACCGCTTGGAAGTAGCTGTGTGCTACTGTTTGATCGCAACATAGTCATGGAGACTGAGACAGATGATTTGAGCTACCAATGGCATGGTAGTAGTTGTGTGCTACTAGCTAATTGCAGAGTACTCAGTGAACTACTAGATGAAGACATCATGGAAATATACCTCCCTAGCTAAGAGGGAGTGTTGATGTTTTTGGTAGTTGCGGGAGGTATTTTCCTCTAGACAACCTTTCTTAGAAGAGTAGAAGATTCTAGAAGTCCAGGAAGACCATTAAACACATGAAGAACACCCAGGAAGAGAAGTTGGCCCACAGGAAAAAGAATAAAGTGAAATTAGAATCTCCAGAGAAGAAGTCGGCCCAACTAAGTGACTTGAAGACTATAAATAAAGGAGACGTCTTACTCATTTGGACACACACTCACTCTCTCACTGAAGAAGGACACGCAAGTCCGAGGCAAGGAAGAAGATACTGCATTGTGGCATCTGAGGTTCTTGGTTTTTCTTAGAGGTGATTTTATCTTGTGCGCTATCTCTGGGAAGAGGTGCGCTACTGCAGTTGCTAGCACTAGTTTGTTCACTAGCCTAGTGCTAGGGTTTCTTCATTGTCTGTTGCTCTTGAGAGCTGGTTTATGGTTGGATTATCTTGGACGAAATCTATCTATGAAAGGTTGGATGGGTTTTTCCCCCATCTGGGTTTTCCCAGGATAAACTCTTGTGTTCTCTTGTTCTTGTTTATGCTGCTTATTTTCCAGAGTATGATATAATTGTTATTAAAAGAAGATCTAAGAACATTGGTAACCCTACTGCTCTATAAATAAAGAAAATCTAACAAATTGTCAGTTTACTTTGCTTGGGATGGATTATGTTTTCATTAAGGGGGGGATAGTAGTATTGCCCCTTCCTTGCCCCAAAGTCAAGCTTAAGGGGGAATGCTAGTTTATAATTTTGACTTCGGTTAGGGGGATGTTAGTTTATAATTTTGACTTCAAGAAACATCACCTATTGGTTAGATTTTGCATAATAATCAATGATCATCTACGGGCTTCCTTCTAAAGTGTCATTTATGTGTATTATTCTTATTTTCTTGCAAGGTGTTACCCCCCAACCTAGGGGTAACTAGAGGAGATCATGTCTCATGGCTCGCAATGAAGACAGTGATCCCGTTGATGATGACGATCAACATGTCCACCATAGTAGCCCAACAACCCCCCTCAGATTGCCTCTTCTACTTTGGATCAACCAAGCTCATCACATCTAATCAACTTAGTGTATGGGAGATGGTAAGCTAACGTCACCATGAGGTATGTTAGTCCTTATTTCATATGAAGTGTTGTGCTTAATATACTAGGCACGTGGATGAGGATCATTGGTTGAAGTTGGAGAATGGATCATAAGCTCAAGAAGTTATGTTTGTTTCCTTGTTTCACCTTAGTGGCCAACTTTTGTGCCCTAGTCCCGTGTTGTCACCCCTAAGAAAAAAAGTACTACTGGGCGGCCTTCACGAGAGTAATGTTCCATTTCCCTGCCATACTTAACACTTACCATCTTGGAGCCTGTCACAGTGTACTAAACTTTGGTAATGGATCATGGTTCATTCTCTCATGAGAAGAGGGGATAAAGGCCTAGAGGTTGATTGTAGCTGCTAGCAAAAGAAGAATAAAGAAAGAATAATGCTAAAGAAAGAAAGAGAAAATAGCAAAGGATTCTCAAAAGCCGGTACATACTTGAGCTCTACCCTTTCCGCGTTTGTCCCTGTCCCAAGCAGTGATGTTATAGCTTGAGACCTTATAATGGGACTTGCAAATATGATAAGAGGACAAATAAAAAGGCAGATTAAGGGGTTTGGAAAAACATAGCACTTAGAAAGTGGTAACTCAAGAGTATCACGCAGATTGTAGGTTGGGCAAAGCTCGACCCAATCCACAAGAGTGAGACAAATATGGGAGTAGCTACC
This sequence comes from Picea engelmannii, assembly GCA_009831015.1. Classification (NCBI taxonomy): domain Eukaryota; kingdom Viridiplantae; phylum Streptophyta; class Pinopsida; order Pinales; family Pinaceae; genus Picea; species Picea engelmannii. The sequence continues at coordinate 363,817 of ML787178.1, forward strand.
CACTGTCACCTTTTAGATAGATACTCCCCTCGCTTTAGTGATGATAAATCACGACAAGGGGGGAATCCCGGTGGCCCTAGGGGGATTGAGATGGAAAGTGGTAGAATGACAAATGAAACCATTATAGGTCAAGCTTGGAAGAGGAAAGAGGCTTGGAAAAAAGTCTTGTTGATGAGGGGAGGTTGCCAAATGTTAAACCTGCCCGGGACAAGACAAATGATCATAAAACCAAGCCTATATCAAGGGGATAATCAAGAAAAGCTTGCTGTCCTAAATTGTAGCAGTAAACAAACATATATATCAGCAATGGAAAGAGTAGTTAACTGCAGAATTAACCATCAAAAGAAGCAAATATTTATTGGATGATCAAGTACTAAACATGTAGATAGTTATCCAATACTTAAGCACAAGCTTTGATGGTAAAATAGGGCTGCTAAATGAAGTTATCAGCAAAGTATTAGGGCAGCCTTATCGCTGTAGCAAACAATTGCTACAACAACAATATCTATCCACTAAAATTAGCAAACAATCCACCCAAAAGATAGCTAATGACAAGTAGATTTATTATGGCAGCTTGTAAGCAAATTTCAATGGTAGATTAGTGAGTAAAGAAAGAGTTTAAGAGTGTTTTGCTGCAACCCTAATGGATGTAGCATTAAATTAATTATAGCAAGAGAAATACTAGGCCAAGCTAGATGCCTTAGTGGCACAAGCAAGCTAATAGCACTAATAAAAGATTCCAATTTGAACAAATGCAATATCTCGTAATTTCACGTATATCAATGCAAATGATTTTATTTCTCTAATGCAAGTAGATGAGTGCCTAGTCTATTGGGTTATAGAGTCTTGGGTGTAAGAGTTAGATCTACTACTTCTCTAGGGGTGTAAGCCCTTTTACTCCCTAGAGCAAGTAAATCCAACAAGGTAAATCTAGGAGGGTGTAAGCCCTTTTACTCCTCCTAGCAACCTTGAAAAATAACTTATCCAACAACAATTATGATAGACTTGGTGGAGGCTAAGTCACCAGACACGTGGACACAGGACATGAAAATACGAGTGTCGGACACGGGCATGGTGACCCCCAGAAAAAGGACACAGAGGACACGTTATATATATATATATATTAAATTATGAATTACAGATACAAAAATGAAATAATTAATAAAATTGTAAACATTTAAATTTTACATGAATGATGATGATGATATCATGATACATATTACAAATTCATTATTCAATCATACAATGAATCATGGTACATCATACAACTAGTACTAAGTTCTAAGTTCTAACATAAATCATGAATCATGTTAAATATTAAAATCATAATGATAAACATTGAAATTTGAAACACAAGGAATTCAAATCATAAACTGTAGTTTTCTCATTAAGTCATCAAAATCAAAATGTGTTACATAGACACCGACTCCTGAGTCACTGCTACAGGCTACTATAGGTGGGAATGCCAATGGAAAATACAAAATAAGGTAGAATCGTAGAACTAGATACTAGAACCGTAGATGGAAGAATCCCATAGCACAAGACTGTCACTGGTCACTGGTCAGTAGTCATCTAAATCCATGTCATCATCATCAAAATCAACGTTGTCGCCACTGCTCTCTCCTCCAATCTCCGGCTCTGCATGATCATCCAATCCAATCTGTGGAATTGGATTTGCTGCTGTGGAGGATGACCCCTCAAGAGGAATATCATCCTCAAAAGTGACCGACTCTAGCACTGGGTCATTAAGATCCATTTTGGCCAATGCCAACGCAACAGTGTCGTCCAAACCCATATCATCAGGAAATACATCCCACATCTTTGTCTTTCCCTTCACCCACTCCTCCCTTTGGCTGTAAATAAGATGGAGGTTGTGCACATACACCATTGACTTTGCCCTGGACTGCTCAAGCCTGCTCTTCTTCAAACTGTACAAATTCCCATATGTGCTCCAATTCCTCTCACAACAAGAGGATGAAGTAGCCTAAGAAAGAATCCTCATGGCTAACTCCTGTAGAGGAGGGCATGCTGACCCATGAGTTGCCCACCAAGCATGGGGCTTCTTAGCTCCCCTGTCTCTGAGCACATCATAGCTAGAAAGTCTTCCGCTGGTAGTGGAAAAATCTATAAAGCCTGCCTCCACCTCATTAAAGGATGCTCTATCCTGATATATCCGTTTAAATGCCTCCTTCCTCCCTTTTGAAATCTCATGATCCATGTGAGGTGGGAATCTGCGTGAAGTCCCACCACTGAGCCACTCGCTGCTGTAGTATTTGGGATTCAAAGAGTGAGCCAAGCAATGCAAAGGTGTGCAGTTCTTATTCCACATGTTGATAAGAATATCTTGTATGGTGGTGAAAAAGATCTTTGCTGGTGTCCCATAATCAGGGGACTCATTCTGTAAAATAACGGTYCTCACGGACTCAATCATGGAATCCCACCCCTCATAAACCTCTCYTAGGATGGGCTTGTCTGTGTCTGCAAATCGTAACAAAGAGATGATAGGGTCCATGATCTTAATGGTAAGATCTACYCTCTCCCACCAAGCATYATCTAACGCTGTATCCTTGACCTTTTTTGAAGAAGCTTGATTGATCTTTCTCCAATAAGACCAAAACTCTGAAATAACCATGGACCCAAGAGCGGCCTTGACCTCCCTCAACCTCTTAAGCATGATGAAAGAGGAGGCAAACCGTGTATCTGCAACCTTCAAAAATGATAGTTGTGTGTACTTCTTATAGATTGTGAGGGTATTGGTATGGTTTTGTACAAAATTGCGGATATGATGTGCGTCCTCAATAAGACTTCTGATCCATGTCACATCCGAAGCAATGGATTTAAGTGCTAAATTCAAGGAATGAACAATGCAAGGTATCCAAAATATTTGTGGATATTTAGCTTCCACAACCATGCCAACAGCCTTGCAAACAGGTGCATTATCTGCAATAATTTGCACACAAGAATCAACACCTACATCTTCAATAACTTTAATGAACAACTCACCCATATATCGTACATCCTTGTATTTTCCAAGAGCATCCACTACTTTCAAGAAAACTGGTCCATTCAAGGAAGACACCATGAAGTTGATGAGTGGATGGCGTGCTACATCTGTTCATCCATCTGAAACAATACTAACACCAGATGCAGGCCAAGCTGCTTTAATAGGCTCTAGCATTTTATCCATCTGCCTCTTTGCCTTAACCAACAATGTGGTTCTAAGCCTCTCTGAACTAGGAGGCATGTACCCTGCTGGAGCCCCTTGAGTTAGACTTCGACACATCTCAATAAACAAAGGAGACCGTGCAACATTAAATGAGATGAAGTTGAGATAGAAAAAAAACCCAATGGTAAGATCCAACTCATCTCGCCTCTCTTGCTGAAATATCTTGTCCATTGGACCCATTGCAGGCCTCTTTCTTGTTGCAGTCCCACCCCCAAATGGGTATTTGCTAGATGGTTTCCTCAAGAATGGAAGAGGATCCTCATTCTTGGTTTTCCTAGATGTTGCTGCCACAATCCCCTCGCCAACATTGGCCTCTCTTTCCAGTTCTCTTCGTTTGGATGCACTCACTCCTTGACATGGTCCAAGTCCACAAGGTGTGCCCAACAAATGGCCCTTTACACAGAAGTAGGTGCCTGTAAATTGAGATTTGCAAAACCTACATGTCCAAAGAATATTACCTCCCCCCTTTAACTTGGAGCCGGGCCCTTGATGTCTTGTGACATACTTCCACAATGGATACTTTGATTCTTGAGCTTGCTGCCTTGCTAAAAGATGTTTTTCAGCCTCTGAACTTGTTGTTGCAGCCCCACTTCCAACAGATGGAACACTAGCTGACCCTGTTGAAAATGAAGGAGGGCGGACAACACTAGTAGGAAAATCCCGCCCTTTCTTTTTCCCTCTTCTAGCCGCCCTTGATGATTGAGCCATGACTGCTGTAGCAAAGTTCTTGGACTGCTGCAATAGAAAAAAACTTGAAGAATGGTGGACAAATCCACTTGCTTGGCACTTGGAATCCCTTCTCACACTCCACCAAGTCTCTTTGCTGCACTCTAAGTCTCTTGCTGCTCCAACCTGTGGGTTAAATGAGTGAAATGAGAAGAGGAAAACCGCTTTTGAGGGCCCGCGGCACGCTTTTCTGTAGGACACGTGACACGAATTTATGTTGTGTCGGACATGATTTAAGTTCGTGTCTCGTACACATGACATGTAGTTGCATCGAATCCGACACGTGTCAGGTCGAATCGTGTCGGATTCAACGGATAGGAGACATGGAGGGGGTTTAGGACGTGTCCTATGACTTAGGGTGGAGGGTGTATTCCCTTATACTCCTCCAAGGGTTTTAGACAATAATAACTTTGAAATAAGAAGAAATTACCAACAATATGCATAAAATCTCTTACCAATTCCAATAGAAAAGCATGCAAAACCCTTATCTACCAAGAAAATTCCATCAACATGCAAGAGATAAGTCTCCAAGAGGGTAGCGCACCACTTCCTTCATCAATAGGCAAGAACAAACATCCACAAGATTTGCACAAGAGAGAGATAGAGAAAATGCCCAAAAAGGGTGCAAATTTCGGCCAAGTATGTAATTCTCAAGTGAGATTGTTATGATAAAATGAAATGAAATGACCTTTATTGATACATGGTCATCTACACAAAGTTTGTCCACTTATCTTTTAGGGTAAACCACAATTAGGGAGGCCGACCTCCTCTAATTGCCCCTTTAAAAATTAAAATTCAAAATAACAAAAAGTAAAAGCCCTAGATGATGACGTTATGCCCTAAAGGGCTGATGTTTTGGCATTTTTGGCAAGTCGTTGGGCCTCCAAAGGCCTAGTCTCCATGGTGCAGGGGTCTTCCTCCATTACAACATGCCAAGTCATGGTCAATCATCACCACCATCACCAAAGACCTAGCCCCAAGTGTGACGTCATGCCCTCAAAAGTGACGTTTTGTCTCTCTGGGTTCAAATGTTGGGCAAGAGGGGGCTAGCTCTGCTTCTCCAAGGTTTCCTCTCATGCCTCCAAAGGCAATGTCTATCATCCAACTTTCCAAGGAGATGGGGTGCAACATCCATCCTATGGGCTTCATACCCCAAGTGAAAGTCCAAGTGACTTTATGCCTTCACGAAATGTCTTCCACCTGTCAAGGCCCTGCAAAGACAAGAAAATTCGCCCTCCAAGGGCTCCCAAGTCACAAGCATCATGCCAAGTAAGCCATATATAATAAAAGAACCACCCGAACATGTGCATCAAATCCCCCGTCTCAAAATAAACAAATGCTCAAAGACCCTATGCAACTTGCCAAGTTTAGGTATGGGAAGGTTGTCATGGTGACCTATTGGGTGAATCATTCCCCAAGTTAAGGAGTGTTTTCCAGGTGAACCCTCTCTAAGTCATGTAAAGAGTATGAAGTGGATGGGGGGTAAAACTTCTGGGCATGGGGTTCATGACATACAAGGGTTCATATTCTCTCATTTATGGGTTCCTTTGTAGAGGGCGTGTTGCACCTTCGTTTTCATTGCAATCTTTTTCCAAGCCCATTCATTGCCATCAATTAATTAAAGTCCAAAACGATTGGGTACTATAAGACATGCAAAGAAAAGAGTACCGCAATGTCACTTGAAGCTAGAGGTACACATAGTGTCATATGCATGGAAAGAAAGGGACACCGCATAAGTGTACACACCTCAACAAGCGGGACATCTATATAATGTGACTTTGCTATTGCAGGTCTTCAAATCTTTTAGGAGAAACATTTCATTGTTCTCAAGACCTCTTTGGGAAAGAATCTAGAAGGTTATGATTTGGATTTTATCTTTTTCTAGCTACATTTCCCTCTGGGCCTTCAGCCCCTTCTTCCCATGAAATGAGATACAATCCCTTCTTGGGTCAGTGCACCCGAAAATCCCAAAAGACGAGGGGGAGGAAAGGGAAGAAGTATGGAAAGTGATAAGTATGATCAGGAACGGTATGATAACTCATCAAGGAGACCTCCCAGTAGCAACCCTTTCCCTAAGAGTGACCACTTATTAGGACACAATCTCAATCACCAAGGTGAAACAAGGCAAAGAGCATAATTTCTAAGCAAGCGTTTTCAAAATCAAGGAAAGACCTTTTGCAACATATTCAAATGCTTCATTTATTAAAATGACACTTACCACAACACCAGACTCGTTACCTCATGGAGCAAGACCTACTGTCCTCTGTGAGCCAAGCTGGTGTGGTGAATGGTACAACCATCGATCTCATGGTGATGAGTGGTGTGATGTGGGGTTGTGCTTGCTGGTCTGTCTCTTGGTACTCCATGTTTGCAACCTGAGGGCCTCGAGACATCATCCCCTTAGTTACCCCTAGAAAAAGGGGATAACATACCCTAAATCCAAAACCCTAGATCTCCAAAGTGATCAAAGGTTGAGATTAGATCTCACCTTCACTTTAGATCTAATGGTAGGATTTAATTTAACTCACTAATGCCAAATACTTAAGCATTTGACTTAAATTAAACTCCATTAATTACCAAAGTACATTCACTTAAATAATCACTTTATTAAATTGAATCTCCTAAATCTTGAGAGGCATTAAGGACAACTTCCACATGTTGACACAAAACTGATATGGAAGTACCTGTTCGATGATACAAACATCAACACTCCCTCTTAGTGAAGGTACTTCTCGAAGAGCCACTTGGAACTGGTTCTTCCTCCAACCTTAACACAATGTCGCACACATCATTCTGCTCACTGGCATCCCTCCAACCTTGCTGGTCAGTTGCTCCCTGAATATTGGAAGTCACGAAATTGATGATGCTACATATCAATGCCACGAAGTTTGGAAACTTCATCGAAGGCCTACTCTCCCTCAATGTGCTCCTAGGACCCTCATCTTGTTCCTGAGCATCCATCAATGTCATCTCGTACCAACTTGTTCTCCTAACAAAATTGGAAGGGGCTAACTCCCTCTTCCCATCTGAAGGTTAACTCCCTACACTGGAAGTCTGTGAACTCGGCTCATCCTTCGACTGCACACCCTTTGGAGCCTCCTGCTCCTTGTCCTTTGTCACTGACATTGATCCATGATCCAAGATCCCCTTGGATCCTCTTACAGATTGTCCCTGCAACCTGTATACCCTGCCCTCTCTGACACCAATGCTGACTGCTGTGTCAAGGCTAGCTCCCTTTGAACGCATGAACACTTGTCCGTTCTGGAACAAGATTGCATAACCCTTGTCTTCCAAAGATGAAATCGAGAGCAATTTTGTCCTAAACTCTAGGACATACAAGTTACAACACATCTGCTACCTCCAAAGAACCTCCTGACTCAAGATGGAAGCTGACTGTCCCAAATCCCTCTACACCACACTTGGCATGAGTTCTAAGTTCCACATG
>ML787178.1:393745-411818 GCA_009831015.1 Picea engelmannii
GTAGCTACCATAATATCAACAGTGAGAGCATCCAAAAAAGCATGCAAATTACTTTGCTTGTCTTGAAAGAAGCTACCACAAAACTAATAGTAATACTACTACCAATTATTCCCAAGCAAAATACTTTGCTTGGGTCTCCAAGTTAAACTAGTGAATACAAGAAAATATAAGAAATAAAATGCACAATATCACCTCACAAGAACACCATGAAGAGCATCAAGAAGACTCCCAATGCACACCATAGATCCTCAAAAGCTTCCTTTATTATCCACAAAATGTTGCTACAAATACTTGTAGCAAGATTTACAATGAGAACATGAGAGAGAGAGGAGAAAGAATGGGAGAAATTTTGGCATATTAGACTTGCTCTAAGAATTGATGATGAAATGAGGAGGAGAGACTCTCTTTTATAGATGAGGAAGAGGAGAGACCCCACTTGGATGAGTTCCAAGTGTCATCCATCCATGGGGGGAGTGTCTCTTCAAGGGGGGCGCACTTTTAGGGTTAGTGAGATGAGTGAGGGATGAGGGGTGAGTGGGGAAAGGGGAAAACACCTTTCCCACTCATCAAAAGGGTAGTTAGGGTCAAAGGGGGGTATACCCAAAGTTTTGGGGGCCCTCTTGCATTATTTTTAATTTTTCATGAGCAAGGGGGGCACCCTTCTTCTTAGGAAATGGTCACTTGTGGTTGTTGGCTTAGCAGGGAGGGGTTTTCTAAGTGGAAAATCAATCTCCCAACTTAGGAAAAACACGAGGAATCCTTTTCCCACTCTCCCTCTCATGACTTTAGTGACTTTTACAAAATTTGACAATTTTAATTTAGCCAATTACATGTTGATTTTTGACCGACTTGGACTCCTCATGGACAATGGCCTAGCAAAACTTGTCCAAATGAGCTGAGACTTGGTCCAAGGGTGTAGGGGTTCACAAACCATTTGATTTGAATACTCATACCCCTATACAAAATCCCCAAGGACCACTTTTTTACATTTTACATAAAAAATAATTAAAAATCCCCAGTTTGGGGGAATTTTAATTATTTAAAAAAAATCCTATCAAAACTTAACGGAATTCCGCAAAACTCTAGGGGTTGTCCAGCATGGTCATTTACAACACTCCTAGACCTTAGTCACCCCTCAAGCTCGATCATTAGAACGCCTTTTACCACTTTGGAGAATTATTGTGAGTGAAAAACTCAAGGATAATTAAAATTGCAGTTAAGCAAGGTTAATTACCCGAGGAAAAAAACACTTGATGATAGGAATTCTCTAATGATAAAGTCCTAGGTAACTAGACAAAAATTGACTCATGCTAGCATATTACAATATTATCCTATGCAGGGGAGCGGGCATTCCGAGTACATAGAAAAGCGTGCCGGAGGAAAAATTTGCCCTGTTAACACATCTTCATGGAACATGGAGTTGACCCCTAGTCGAAATAGGTGGTCAATAGGGGGCTACAACCATCATCCATATCCAAGATAAGCATATATACCAAACCATACCATAATGAGATAGTATGCTCCTCAACCATCCATAAGTGCAACCAACGGGTGATCAACAATGCAAGCACATGTGAGAAGACCACCCAGCAGCAAGCACAATTATCCAACCAAGGAGAAGTGAGACTCCCTGAAGCCAAAGACCTTCGAGGAACCAGAAGCAAATCTCCATCAATGTGATGAAAATCACAAAGTGGAACCTCATACAGTATGAGGTGTAACAGGCCCAACAACAGGCCCCATTCTAACACTTGGAGGAGTCGAGGCCTTATTTAACCTCTGCCAATGGAGGTGACAGTTTAGAGGTATTTTCTTTGTTTACCTATCTCTACTTGATTCCTTTACTTGGACACTGTTCATTAAATCAACACATCTATTTAAAAATGCGAAGAGCTTCTCTACTTTATGCATGTGGAATAAAGGAAAAGACTCAAAAATTAAAAAAAACAATTTAAAATGTCCCAAAGGTTTTTTGTTATTCACTTAAATAGTGCTGCCACTCATTAATCGATGCCATTGCCATACACGTGATTTAAATTCAGCAAAAATGTTTCGAGAGGCGACTGTGGTGGAGAATATTTTGATAGCATTTTAAGAAACACATCTTTACTGCCTTCCCACATGCACTGCTGCCATAAGAAATATTTTGTGGGCATTAAAAGGAATTTGCAGGCTGCCAGATAATATCAAATGGCTGTGATCAGACTCTAATACGGTTTTGTTGCCAGATACAACATGCCACCATGACACTCCTTTTATGCAGCCATCATCATTTGTGTTCGATCTACTGATATGCTTTTCTCAGCCAATTGTCTGCTAAAAATATCAATAAAAAACAGTCATCCAAGAATTAGAATGCCATTACTGGCAATACTAGGCCAAAAAAATGATGCTCAATGAAGAAACACCCAATTTTAGTGAATGCAAAAAAGAAAAAGAAAAGCTGTTGTTCATGAGGGCCAAATATTTCTGTTTTTTTTAAATACCATGGAAAAAATAATAGTTTTATTTAGCAAAAAACAAAATTACATTCTTCAGTTGTTTTTCAGCATTTCATGATTCCTTCATAGACATCCACTATTAAATAAAACATTTTAGCTCAAAAGAAAGTACATCTAACAACAGGTGTCACAAACCATCATTGGACAATGACCTCAATCTCACCCTTTTTCCCTTTCTTCTAATTGACCTCTGATCAGTCCCCTGAAGGAGTGCCTGCAACAACCACTTGCATATCATTTGTGGGCAAAACCATCTCGTTATCAGATTCTGGGCTTTCAGACCCATTATATCTCTTTATTCCTCCTGCTGGATTTTCATTGACAACAAGCTTCTCAGCAGAGTGAATTCATGCCGAAAGATTTCTGTTACACAAGCACTCCTATCCTTGACATCTTCAATAGAAACAAAAAGTTACTCTGGTCATAAAAATCACTCTAATGGAGCAAAGCGTCTTCTGGGGGAAAATAGTATGCAATCATTTCATTTAAATGTAGGCCTTGTCACAAGTACATCCATATGGCCTAAAATTTTCCTAACACTCCATGGTCCCAAGCAATGAAACAAGATGAAGTACACCCTCTAGCCAGAGGGAGGTTTGCTCAACAATGGCCCCAACCTGCAACTGAGAAAGTTTTAAATAATAGGTTAATGGCCTTACAGTAGGAAACATACCTAGAGGAACAACATGAAAACGAGAGGAGAAAACCAAGTTGTTTAGTGGATCATTGTGAAGAGTAAAAGCAGCAGGAGAGAGGAGAGGTTTATCTCTTCCCAAATTACAGAATAGGAGCTAGATCTACAATGGAATGATGTGGAAGAGATACGAACCAAAAATTATCTGATGATAGAAGAAGAGAAGGAAGAAGCACAAACTCAGGAGGAAGTGAAATGGGAGGAAACAATAGACGACTTATCCTGATAAGACTTGGAATTCCTAAAGCAAAAAAGTAACTAGATATAGAAAAAACAAAGGGAAGAAAAAGGAGAATGAACAAAGGTGCGAATTTATATACTCATGGACAGGAGATCACATATATAAAAAAACAAGCTTAGTTAGACAAGAAGGGATTAACTAGATCCCAAAAGCCTCACAAATGAGTATTTCTTGGAAGATAAAGGGGATGGACTCACTCACCCCCAAAACAAAGAGCATTAAAATGAAAGATACTTATAGGTGTTATTAAATCAGTGTTCATCTTTGAGAGAACAAATCTTGGAAGTGAAAATGAAAAGTAGAAGTATCTGTGGAAATGGTGTGAATGTGACGATATGATGGAAACTGGTTGGTCAAAAGGCTTAGCTATTATTTTTGACCAAAGAATTGTTGTAAAGTTTTTAAAAAGAATAACAGCTAGATAAGAATAACCTTTGACATCTTAGCAGTTGACTTTAAATTTATCATAACTAATGTGTGCAGACGTACGACAGCTACTCGAGATAGGAATGCTGTGAAATAGTAAAAAGAACATGAATCTCCACCAAATTAATAGTTGAATTGATGGAGGGGATCTAAACACTTCTATATAGCTGGGAGAAAGGAGACTAGAAGCTTCTTCACCCAGAAAGAATGATCTTGTGCAGATTTCATGCTGCACTTTGACATGCTTGATGTAAAACCAACCAAAGGCAGCTTCAGTTGGAACAACCAAATTTATGGGAAAGCATTTACATCTGAGCTGTCACACAGATTCCTAGTTAATAGTACCTTCACACAGGATGGCAAGTTTGAGGATCCATCTAATCATGTGGTAAATTTTGCCCAAGTTGCCGGAATTCTTCAATGCGGTCCAATCGATCTGGAACTCTGATTGATTTTTCATCAATCTGGGTTGATTTGGAAAAAACCCTTGAGGGCATCATTCCACCATGCACAGAACTTGGATCATGATGGAACTCTGATCATGTGTGAAATTTATGCTGGATTCATGTCAAATTTATCGCTGGAAACAGAGTCCATTTGCTACAAGATTAGCTTATCCCCAAGGTTGACAGTGCACCCTGGACATATCCAATAGTGTTTTGCTATTCAGTCATCTTGTTTGTAAAAAATCTCGGGGCACTGTCCAGTGTCGACTATTCCATCAATGATATTTTTCCAAAAGTGACATCTCAGTATGATCACAATCGTTTCTTTATGATTATTACAGTTCAATCCAGTAGCTATTTGTCTACTGCTTTTCCTTGCCTGTCAATACCTTGGGATTCTAGTGCTATTAGAGAATCCTTGGCAGACTTAGTAAGGACCCCAAGTACATCCAAAATTTCTTGAGAGATCTATAAATGTGTATAACTTTCGATGATTTGCTTTGCATTTTTTGTTGGACTAATCCCAGAGATTGCTGTGCAACTCTTCTTGTTATTTTGTATGCTGTAACCAATAACTATTTATAACCTCTTATGAAATAGTTTGTCTTAATATCACATGTAAATTTCATATTGTTCAGAGCTGATGCATATTGTATCTTATTGTGCATATGTTAGTTGTATAACTTCAGTCCGGGTCATTTTTGGCTTACAAAATTGTCAAATATATAGAAATTACATTTCACGTAGCTTAAAGCCACACAGAAATACAATTATTAGAAATATAACCCGGGAATGAGTAAGCATTTGGACACTGGTTTAAAATTTCCCCTTGGTGAAGAACCAAATTTAGAACTATTGCCATTTTTATTGCAGCATTATCCAAAGGAAGATCTAGGTTAGTCTCTTGAACAATGTTATCAAAACTGGACTGGTCATTGAACTGCTCGACCCCATAAACTGAAACCGGACAAAACCGGTTGATCAAAAAATACATAAAATATTCAAATTTTGAAAAGAAATATATTCATGAGCATCCATGTGAATCCAAACCACTCCACAAATATGCAAATTTTCTCATGTATATAGCAAAGGTGCATATTGATATGACCAAAATAACAACCTGTGCAATCTATATCTGAACCAAAATACTTCAACAAAGAGGCTCTAAATGGCCTCTAGAGTCCAAAAATAAGCATAGAACTAATTAATAACTATAGTCTAGACTCTATAATCTAATCATAGGAATTCTCATCATCTACATCCTCAACATTACTAGACTCAAAAATGGGATTCTGGCTTGATTCCCGTGGCCCTAAAGGTATGCGTCCAACAAAAATGTTCAGATCCTCTGGCTGTGGAAGTGGGTCCAAGTCGTATCCAAGATATGTCTTCATTGTCAAAAACTGTTGCCGAGTCTCCATCGCCCACTCTCCACAACCCACTTTTTATTTTATTTTATTGATTAAAAAAATTGAGTTTAAGTGGCCTCCATCGTCGACTGTATGGTTCCGTACAGAACCGCCTGGTTTTGGCATTTATGGCTGGTTTGTTATGGAACCAGCCATTACTGGTTCGAAGCCTTCAACCAGACTGGTACGGCCGTAGAACTGGTCAAAGTTTCAAACTGGCTGGCTTTGCCAGAATCGATTTGGTTCTGATAACATTTCTCTTGAATGACTGACAAAGGTTAATTCTAATGTTATATAGAAGTTACATTTCAGGTAGCTTAGAGCCACACTGATGTAGTTATAATATTCTAACTCCATTTTTGAATTTTCCCACACTCTTAGACATTTTAAAAGTTTGACTAGCTTAGTGTGATTTATGCAAGTGATCAAACATTCTTTATTGTTTAGGACATTTCCTATTTGCAGCATGTTGAACTCTGGAGTGGGATCTTTGGTAGGTTTCTACTACTACTATATATCACGTTTTAAGTAGATGGTGTTTAATTTTATTATATAAGTCACGCAGTAGGCTTTAGTAACAATCTTGAATTGCGCATGTTTCCATTATGTTTCTAATATTTGCAACCTTGTTCAGGTGAAGAACCCAACAGCCCGTGTGGAACATGAAGCAAGTACCTCAAAAATTGGGGAAGATCAATTATTCTATTTCCAGCAGAGGGGGATTGATCCAGAGAAGGCTGTGGCAGCTATCATTAATGGCTTTTGTAGGGTTGTATTTAATGAGCTTCCACTGGAGTTTGCAGCTGAAGTAAATCAACTGATGAGTTTGAAGCTTGAAGGCAGTGTTGGTTAGGTGTTGCAAGTTCTCTCTGTAACACTATCTATGTCCATGATTCTAGTGGCGTGAGATGTTGTCTCCATAACACTACTGTTCATTGTTGGGTGCTAGATGTAGATAGCTTTCTCGTGTTCTTCAGGGGAATAATATCTGTATATTTTCTATGAAATCTGGGAGTGCCTTCAAAAGTTTGTCCTAGGTAAGGAAATATGTGGGTACTCTTAAATTTGTTTTTGTTGTAATGAGATCAAGAATGAAGTTGTCATTGCAAGCATTGGGATTTACCATGGAAGCTTTCTTCACTACATGAAATTGTTGATTTGTTAAATCCCAACTTATTAGAATTTTGAGTTTTTTTTCGTGAGAATATTTATGAATGCTCCATTCTCGCTTAAAGAATTACAGAGGTGAAAAATAAATGGGATGCGGCTGAAGGGTTTCTGTTTTAAAATGTGGAGGGAGTATAGAATCATTTTCAGTGGCCTCCAAAAATTCTGAAGCATCCACAAAAATGCTTCCTTTCCCTCCCAATTACTTCCTTTTCTGTTATTCCAGGAAAGTGCTCCTAGAGACCTCCCTCCAAAGTGATTACTTAACTGGAACCCATGGAAAACAATTTGATAAGGACCAAGGGATGAGAGAGCTTAATATTCTTCAATCTCTTCCCTGAGTCGAAAGCATACCCGGGAATAATGGAGTGGCATGCTCACTACCAGGGCATCTTAATGGTATACCCAGTCTGAATGATGGACCCACCAGCAGGCCCCCTTCTAACACTTGGTGGAGTCGAGGACTTATTTAACCTCTGCCAACTGAGGTGACAATTTAGCCTCTGGTCAGGGAGGTATTTTCTTTGTTTATCTACCTTTACTCGAACCTTTTACTCCGACACTTTTCATTAAACCAACACTTCTGTTTAAAAATGCTAAGAGCTTCTCAACTTTATGCACGTGGGATAAAGGAAAAGACTCAAAAATTAAAAAAAACAATTTAAGATATCCCAAACCGAGGAAATTGTTGTCTGAGCAATTGAATGAGAAGGCTTTTTGTTAGTCACTTCAATAGTGCTGCCACTAATTATTCGATACCATTGCCATACACCTAATTTAAACTCAGCAAAAATGTTTTGAGAAGCAACCACAGTGGAGAATATTTTGATAGCATTTTAGGAAACACATCTTTACAGCCTTCCCACATGCACTGCTGCCATAAGAAGTATTTTGTGGGCGTTGTTGCTACGTTTATACACACCTGGGTGATATGGAAGAAATCTTCAATCCACTTGGTGTGTCCATGGGGGCAAGTCTTGAGTCAAGGTGTTGCCACCTGATCCTCGACTCCTCCGTCTAAGCCAACTACTAGCGAAGCCAAGGGGGGTTGTCCCTAACAAAAATACTAAGGCTTGAAACTAATCTAAGTACAAGAAATAAATCTCTTAGTTTATTGCAATAAAGAAAGCTACAACAAAAGTAACTCTAAACTAGCAACATATATCATTCATTCACAAAGTAATAGCTTATGGAGATAGATATTCAATTAAAGAAGTACTTGCATAAAATATGTTCAAAGGATACAGATGCTTGCAAGTGAAATAACCATAAACAAAATAGATACGTCAAGATATAATTAAAGATTTGTAAAAGTAAATACTTGAAGCAAATGGCTTCTTAAGATATAGAAATGAGACTAGTGCCAAATGTTGAGATTATGTGTTATGCTGCTGAAAGTGTTAAGTCCCCTGTGGAGATTGCTTTTAGAGTTTAATTAATGTGGGTTTTATTTTAATGAAAACTTGATTGTGAGAAAACAAATTTACACTTGGTTTGGCCTCTCAAGAGACTATCCCTTTAGTATAGAAATTTGTTGAGAACTTGCTGAAACCCAATGGTTTCACCAACAAGCCCACTAGAGGTGTTAGAGGTCCTACACGGAGGGGAACAAGCCCGAGGTATTTCATGAAACTTCACACACTCCCTCTAGGTGGTTTTCTAAACCAAACAATAGTAACTATCAAGATTGTCCTATTAAACTACTCAACACTGACCAACCCGGTTCTGCTTGAAACTTACTTCCAAAAGATCGAGGCTAGCTCGCAATTGGAAGGGTCAGGAACATACACCGGGAGTTGAGGGGAAATGTTTATTTTAAAAGAAATAAAAATAACTGAAAATAAATTGCGGAAATGTAAATGTTTTCTAATTAAGCTACTATCCACACTGTCCAACATCTTTGCAGAGGAGGTGAGGGGACATGTTTATTTGCTCCAAATTTGAAATAACAGAAAATAAAGGTTTTCTAATTACTAAAGTTCTCACTGACGAGCCTCTTTGCAGAGAAGCCGAGGGGACGGGTTTATTTGCTCAATAAGTAAAAAAATATTGAAAGGGAAATCTAATCTAGCAATTAAAGATTACTTTCCAAAATAAAATTTAATCTACGTAATGATTGTTGTTGCGTTTTTATACTTATTAAGTGATGCAAAGCAAAATAAATGAAATACTAAAGCAAAATACGCAATCACGCCAAAAGACACCACCCCCCAAGGGGGGAATGCAAATGGGGCATTGTGTAGCCCACTCTTTTGTTGCCTCGGTTACAATGGTCTCTTTTTAATGAGACTTTGGATCCTTATAATGATGGATCGAAGAGGTTTACAAGTTACAAAATGGTTTAGGAAGGTATAAGGTGCTTCTGGAAGTCCCAAATGCTCCTAATCCGCCAAATTTTGGCAAAATATCCCCTTGTTTATTCGCAAACCTGCAAAAACAAACAAACAAAACAATGCAAAAGATGGCCAAAAACATTTTAAAAGTGTCTTTGGTTATTAGTAGACAAACCCAAAAATTTCTAAGTTAAAATCTATGATAATGAGCAAAAAGGAACTAAGGAAAACAAGCTAGAAAGATTGTTTCCTTATGGTCTTTGACTGCTTTTAAAGAGCAACAAATTTAAAGCACTAAACTTGCTAGATATGAAAGCTTAAGCATGAAACCAAAGATCCCTTTTATAACCTTTAGATTTAACTAAGTTTTAACTTGGAAAAGAGACTTTGCTATTGCTAGATCTTGCTTGAAAAGATAGATAAATTGAAACTAAGCTAAGATCTAAACAAGTACTTCTACAAATATGATCTACTTATGGATTTAACTTGGAACAAGGTAGATCTAGAATGTAGATTCAAGTAACCAAAGAAATTTAGAATTTATGAGAGAAAGAGAGTAGAATTGCTTGATCCCTTGGAAAGCTTTGGGAAATGGGATTCCTTCCTTTGGTGGAAAACTGAGGGACTATGTTGTTCACCATAATCTTGAAGAATGAGAAAGATGAAAGCTAGCTCAACCTATTCTTCAAGTGATATATCTTGCACAACTTAAAACTTCTTGCAAAATGGTTAAATGCAATGGTGTCATATAATATAGGAGCATGAAAGCATGGATATTAAGCTAAATAAGCATGCAATTCAAACTATCTAACATACATGAATCAATAGAAATATTAAGCAATCAAGCTTTTCTATTTCTATCCTAGAGATAACTCCCATTCCAAGGCCAAGATTTAACAACAAATGCAAAAAATTCACAAGAAAGCTTATACCTTATACACAATTGAACATAGATGATCCACACAAGATTGCTTTACACCATGTAGTAGCCTCCAAAGTCTTTTTATTCCAATGAGAAAGAAAGATTACAATAACATCAACAAGAAAAATCACCCAAGTTCCAACTAGCTTAGCAAATGAGTGAGTGCTTGGTTATATATGTTGATATTATGGTAGTTGCGGGAGGTATTAACCTCCACGTGTAACCTTTGACAAGACTAGAATATTCTAGGAAGCAAGAGAAACCTTAAAACGTTGGATAATAACCCTAGGAGACAAGTCGGCTCAAGAGAATATTTAATATTGAATTATTAGCCTCCGGAAAGAGAAGTCGACCCAGTCAAGTGAGATAGAGCAGTATAAATAGAGGGTGCTAAAGCTCATTTTTCACTCTTACTCTCACAACTGCATAAGACTAGTGGTGCGAAAGTTTGAAGAGGGAGTGCAGCTACAACTGTTGCAACTAGTATTTTGGCCTTTGGTTGGACTTTCTCTTGGTTATGGTTTGGACTTTCTACTTGGTCTTTGGTTATTCTTTCTTGGTGTGATAGCCTTGGAGAAAGGTGCGCTACCTTGGTTGGCTATTGGATTGCTTCCAGAATTATTCTGTCTGTCAAGGTTAAGGTGCTCGGGGGTGGCCTTTGTGCCTATGGTTGGGTGACAATATTGCTATATTGTCTATGGTGAAACAAGCACACCTATTTTTCTAACAGGGTATGGGCCCACACTATCTTCGGATAGCCTAACCACTGGAAGATAGATTGGGAAGATTTGCTCAGTTGTAGTTGCAGTTGCAATCAAAGTTTCGCTGCAACAACGAAATCCTAACCCTCTTGTTGAGGCACTTTAAGTGAAGAGCTTGACCAAATTCCTGGATAGCCTAGTGTGCCCTAGCCTAGCACACCTCCTGGTACTCTCAGCAAGCCAAGGCATCAAGTTTGAGTTTTTGGTCAAAGTCAATGGTTGACCAAGTCAAAGTCAAAGGTTGATCAAGTCAAAGCAGTCATGACTTACTCTATGAAGTCAGAAAACAAGTTAGAAGGGGCTTCTAACTTTAGAGCATGGAAGACAATGATTGACCTCATCTTTGCCAAGAATAAAGTGTTGGATATCATGAAAGGCAAGATCATGGAACCATAGTTTGAAGCAGGAAAAGAGAAGGAAACTCAGAACGTTGCAGTTATGGAGAAGTTCAAGGACAATGACATCAATGCTATGAGTATCATAGTGGACTCTGTAAAAGACCACTTGATACCCTACATCTCTCATCTTGACTCATCTAAGAAGATGTCCGATGCCCTAACTAACCTCTTCTTAGTCAAAAATATTGGACAAGTGATGAGTCTGAAGAATGAGCTTCGTGACATGAAAATGAATGATGATGACAACATAACATCATACTTTGTAAAAATCTCTCAACTAAGAGATCAACTACAAGCTATTGAGGAAATCATTTCAGAAAAGGAACTAGTAAATATTGTACTCAATGGTCTTCCCAAGACATGGGATGCATTTGTTGCAAGCATGAACACAAGAACGGAGTATCCCACATTTGAAGAAATTTGGACTTGTTGTGCACAAGAAGAATCAAGGATTAGTGCAAAAGAGAAATCCCAAAATAAAGATGATGATCAAGCATACACAACAAAGTTCAAGAAATTCAAGAATAAGAAGAAGTTTGGTTCAAGGAAGAAACCAAATCAAGAAAAGGATATGTCAAAAATACAATGCTTCAATTGTCTAAAATATGGTCACTACATGAACCATTGTCGTGAGTTAAAGAAAAGGAAGGAAACACACAAATCAACATTTGTCGAAGAAAAGGAACCCTCAAAGAAAGTTAAGCAGGATGAAGCCAACTTCTTCTTCTTCTAGTTAAGGTAACAATATTCTTTTATAACATAGTTCTTGTACATACCATGTTTACATAGTTCCTGTACATATCATGTGTATCTATTTCTTTGAAGATAAGATGGTCAGTGAAACAATACCTATGGAAGAACAACAAGATAAAGATTGCTATTACGATGACTACAAGTCAAGTGATGTACATGAAAAAGATGAAGTACGTTGACAATCTTTGGTGACAAATTCCTGAGGAATCTATTATATAAGTAACAATTGGTAGATAGGACGAAATCATAATCAAACTTGAAGAGACCCAGAAGGAGTCAAACCAGAAAGAAGTCAGTAATCAAGAGGAAAACTAGAATAAGACTTGTGACACTTTGCAGAAAGCAATAAGGATGCAAACGGAAGCATGGACTCTCTTAAATGGAGGGAGATGATTGCATAATTCCAAAAGAAGAGCATGCTTTCATGCATGAATCCAGGATTAGGAGGGAGCTAATCATAAATGGTATGATCCATTGAAGAATCCGTGAAGATTATAAAGTATCTGTCCATGTTCCCCATTGAAAGTAGCAACTATGATAAGCAACATGTGTTCAGTTTGTCTCTARAAGAAGTCTTCTTCGGAAAGAAGCCTTAATTATCCTTGGTTGTCCATCTACATCTATGTTCCTATGATGAAAGGAAGAAGTTGGAATCTTCAGGAAGGAAGGGCATGGAATCTATAGAAGACTCCATGGACCCCAAAKTTRAAGAGGAACATGAGGAAGAACATGAAGAATCCAAGAAAGAAAGAAAATCCAGAACAACCAGTTATTATACCGAGAATCATAAAACTACCAGCATGGTTTGAACCCACTAAAAGCAGTCAAGCARAAGGAATGGAAGCTGTGATGAAGAACATTGTATGCAAGAAATTGTGAAAGACTTATGAATGGAAGCATTGCGAGATTTGGCACTAGAGGTTCTTCCAGAAGGAGGGAAAAGACTATGACGACAACTTGTTCCAGTAAACCAGATATACCACTATTTGAGCTATTATGTCTCTTGCAATATCCATGGATTGAAGTTTACATCAGTTGGATGTAAAAGACTGTTCTTCCAAATAGAGAAATTGAGGAAGAAGCTTATGTAGAGCAATCTCAAGGTTTTGAGGTATACCAGAAAGAGACCCATGTATGCAGATGGAAGAAGACCTTGTATGGATTCAAGTAACTTGATGCAAAGCATCTCATGTACAACATAAGCATGGTGAAAACATCCTATGACAGAGAAAGTGTATCAGAATGGTTCCTCAGTAGTTCAGGATGATAGATTGCAAATCCATGGCAAACTTCCATGATGACAGATCTAAAGAAATTGAGAGACTCTAATCCAGTAGACTCGTCCCTGTATCGACAATTGAATGGCTCGTTAACGTATTTGGAAAATACTCAGCCGAATATTTGCTTTACTGTGAAATAGTTCCAGGTGGAACCTAGCCATGAGAATTGAAAAATTGCAAAGCATGCCTTGAAGTGACTAAGTGCTACTTGGATATGTTTTAGTTTGAGCTTTGCCACGATGTCATGGGCTAGCAGGAAACAAAAGTCTGATGCACTTAGCACTGCAGAAGCAGAGTATATTGCAGCTTGTGATGCTTGTACGGAAGCATTGTGGCTCCGTAAGTTGGTTTCTGGACTGTCTGATTAGGTTCTGGATTCGACCATGATATATAGTGACGATCAAAGTTGTGTGAAGCTTTCAAAGAACCCGGTGTTCCATGACAAGTCGAAGCACATTGAGATTGAGTATTATTTTCTCCATGATATAGTCCAGAGGGGAGAAGTGGTTCTCTAGTATATCTCCAAAGATGAGCAGATAACAAATATTTTGGTAAAGCCTCTGTCCAAGATGAAAAGTTTGCGTACTTAAGGGACAAGTTGAGGCACGTGGAGACGACTTCCTTATTGAAAAAGGAAGTGATTACTCCCAGGTTGGGAGAGAGAACTTATATGTTATTGATTTATGGACAATCATTTCCCAGTTTGGAAAATGTTCCAGGTTGGGCAGTTCTTTTCCAGTCCGGAAAGTGGTTCGAGATTTCTAATGGACAATCATTTTCCAGTTCGGAAAATGGTCCAGATCGGACAATCATTTTCATAATGAAAATGGTTCGATAGATTGTCGATGAACCATAGACAACGATTCCCCTTGTGGCCAGTGTGGGGGAATGGTCTAGGACAGTCATTCTTCTTGGCAGTCACTCTGAGTAGTGGTCAAGCAGAATGGTCCGCCTCACCGAGCAATCATTCTTTTGAAGTTCACAGTTGTGAGCAGTTTCGAAGAATGGTTCGTTTTGGAGGTTGGTGTAGGACAATCATTTCCATAGGAAATGGTTCGGACAGTCATTCCCTAGGGAAGACTCATTCTCTCCAGGTTGCACTGTGATTAGTGCTGGAGGAATGGCCCAATTAGGTGAATGGTTCAGGTTCAACAATCAGGGACAGGCATTCCCTAGGGCAGACTCATTCTCTCCAGGTTGCATTATGATTAGTGCCGGAGGAATTGTAAATGTGTTGAACCTGCACATAATAGATCTAGCTAAACAATAATACACACATTTGCAGAGAGAATTTGAGAAAGAAGAAGGAGAGAAAGAATGAAAGAATTCTCATTAACCGTTTTGAATAATGAATAATTTACACATGATATACTCTATATAACTCAATGAGTGCGCACTGGAGGAGAACCAATGCGCCATAATCGTGGTCTAGAGTGATTTGGACACACACCAACAGTTACGGGAGTGAACTGCCACCTAGTGTAGTCTCTCAGACAGTTACAGGAGTGAACTGCCACCTAGTCGAGTCTCTCAGGCAATTACAGGAGTGAATTGCCACCTAGTTGAGTTAACTAGTCAACTAGTTTTCAGTTAACTGACTGAATAGAGAGTAGTGAGGAGTTAACTCAGGGAATCAAGGGTAATGCGCCAGTCTAGTTATGATCCCAAGGCAAGTGCGCATTCGCTGGTGATAATCCCAATGTTGCATGGTGACAAAACCAATGCAACATCTAAACTCAACTCAACTAGTCAAACTGAAGTGTCAACTGAAAGAGAATATTCTCCAGGTGGAATATATATGAGACTGGATAATGACTAATTATGACTAATAAATAAGGAAAAACCTTAGGAAAAATAAATCCTTGGTGTGTGTGAAGTAACTCTAACACCCCCCTAAACATCACTATGGTGAAAATAAAGAATGGGTCCCGACAATGAGGTCATGTTAGGTACCCAAATACAAAAGATACTTTGAAATAAAGTGAGGAAAGAGGGAAAACCTCATGNAACCCCCCCCCCCCCCCTCAAGGTACAATGTATGTAAAAGAAGAACTACAGTTGCTAGGCAATTGTGTCCTTCACTCCAAGACGACTTCGCAGAGAATGAAACTTCTGCTCAATGGAGGTCTTGTTGAAGATGTCTATCATTTATTCTGCTGATGGACATAATTGTAAGTCAATGATCCCCTCGTGTACTAAGTCCCGTATGTAGTGCATGTGGATATCGATGTGCTTCGTCCATTGCCTCTGAACTGGATCTCTGCAGAACTTCAGAGTGCTCTGGTTGTCATACCAGATGACGATCGACCAATGAAACTGAATGCCCAACTCAGTGAGAAAATGTTGTTGCCACATAGCCTGAATGGTTATGTTAACTACCCCTCTGTACTCTGCCTCGACTGAAGATAGAGAAATGGCGGCTTGCTTCTTGCTCGACCAACAGATAGGCCCGGAACCAAGATTGAGTGAGTAACTAGATGTGGGTTTGCGATCAGTGCTATCGCCAGCCCAGTCAGAATCAGTAAACTCGATGAGATCTAATGTAGAGTCCGCTGCATAATGAATCCCAAAGGTGATGGTGCCCTGTACGTATCGAAGGTTACGCTTTGCAGCCTTCCAATGTAGCTCATGCGACTCCTCCATGAACCTGGAAACTGCGCCAACTGCATATGAGAGGTCTGGTCTGGAGTGTGTGAGATACAACAAGCTCCCCACTAGCTGTCTATACAGTATGCTGTCAACAAGTGTAGTCTCCCCGCCATCCTCAAGTTTGACTCCTGATAGGAAAGGAGTCGGAGCAGACTTGCAGTCTGTCATGTGAAATCTCTCAAGGAGATCTCGTGCATACTTGGTCTGAGACAGTTTGATGCCTGATGCATCTTGACTGATCTCGAGTCCAAGGAAGAAGTGTGGCGGACCCATGTCCGTCATCAAAAACCTGTCATGTAGAATCCTCTTGACTATAACAATCGTTGAAGTCGAGCAACTAGTGATCAACAAATCATCAACGTACAGAACTAAGAGTAGAAGTGAATCAGTCGTCTTGAGCATGTAGACATTCGGGTCTGATTTACAACGTACAAAGTTCTGTGACAACAGGTAGGAATCCATCTTGGCATACCATGCCCTTGGAGCTTGCTTGAGGCCATAAAGAGACTTCTTCAGTCGACAGACAAAAGATGAGTCCTGCATAAATCCCTGGGGCTGCTCCATGTAGATCTCCTTAGAGAGATCACTGTGAAGAAATGAATTTTTCACGTCCATCTGAAGGACTTCCCATCCCTTGGCTGCCGCAATGGCAAGTGCCAATCGTATGGAATCCATCTTTGCTACTGGAGTGAAGGTCTCATCATAGTCAATACCATGAACTTGTTGAAATCCTTTGGCAACAAGCCTGGCTTTGTATCTGCTAATATGTCCATCCGTTGCACTCTTGGTCCTGTAGACCCATCTGCATCTGACAAGTTTCCTCCCAGAAGGAAGGGGAACTAGATCCCAAGTCTGGTTCTCGAGGAGGGAGTTGTACTCCTCCTGCATGTCAAATTCCCAAAAGGGATTTCCAGCAGCCTTGCCATAAGACTGTGGATCTGAAGACTGAACCAAGAAAAGATGCTTGAAGGGAAATGGTTCAGTGGCAGTGAGTGCAACAGGAGGCTCCTCGAAATCAGATCGAGTCCTCCTAGTATAGGCTAGATCACCAACGAGATCCCTTGCATCCTGAAGAGTAGTCTGTGCCCACTTGGGCCTCTGCTCTGGCTCTACAACTGCATCTGGATGCTCTGACTCTGCATCTGACTGCACTGACTCTGAAACTGAATCATTTGAGTCCTCTGAATCAGAACTCTCGTCTGAATAAGAGTCAACATGTGCATGCTCATCATCTCCGACAGGTGGAAGAATGAAGGTGTCTGCATGTGGCTGCTGAGGTACATGCGAGACACTTTCCTCGAATTGGACACTACGCTCAATGATGAGGCGGTCCGAGGAAAGATCAATAAGCCTATATCCTTTCACACCGTCAGGGTATCCAACAAAAATACACTCAGTGCTCTGTGGATCAAGTGCCTTCCTCTTTTCAGAGGGAATCCAGGCCCATGCACGTGAACCGAAAATGTGAAATTGGGTCACTTCCGGTTTGAGGCCGCTCCAAGCTGTTGATATTATGGTAGCTGCGGGAGGTATTTACCTCCACGTGTAAACCTGCTGAGAATAGAATATTTCGGGATGCAATAAGAAACCCTAATGAGTTGGCTAATAACCCTAGAAGACAAGTCGACGCAAGAGGATAATTTGTATTAGGTTATTAGCCTCCAAGAGAAGAAGTCAGCCAAAAGAAATATTATATACTGAGTAAATAGGCACCCAGAATGAGAAGTCGACCCAAGCAGTTTGCCAGTTTTAGTATAAATACAGGAGGCCAGTCTTCATTCTGGCAGGCATTCTCAAAACTGTAGAGCTCACTTGTGCGCACTGTAGTTAGCCAGTTTGTGCGCAAGTTTGGAAGAGAGCTGCTGCTGCAGCTAGAAGATTACGTTTTGGCTTGGACTATCTCTTGGTTATGGTTTGGACTATCTGATCAGCTCTTGTTTGGCGTGCTATCCTTGGAGAAAGGTGTGCCACCCTTTGTTTGGCTATCTAGCCTAGGGTTTGCTTCCAGAATGGTTCTTTGTCAAGGTTAAGGTACTTGGGGGGTGGCTTCGGCCTATGGTTGGGTGACAATAGTGATATTGTCTATGGTAAAA
>ML787178.1:453247-467280 GCA_009831015.1 Picea engelmannii
GAAAACACGAGAAAAAATAGTTTTCTTTCTTTCCCTCCAACACTCTTTACCCTTATGGTTGAGATCATCATCTTGAATCCTCTTGGTTCTTTTAAAGTTGATGTTGAATCCTATTGGTTCTTTTAAATGTGTAAAATCTCTTATAGAAGTTTAAAATAGGATATTGTAAACATGGTGCTACACCTTATCAGTGGGAGTGAAGCTAACCAAGAATTGTGATTTTCCAAAGTAGATGCTACACTCTAATATCAATAGCTTGTTGATATTATTATCTATTGAATTCACACTCAATCTGATATTTCTTTTGTTGTCGGTGTGGTTTCTCGGTTTATGCAAGAATTGTGAGAAAAACGACTTAAAGTCGCAAAGAGAATTGTTTTTATATCAAGGGAACTTGCCAACTTGGTATAAAGTATTGTAGCAACAAAGCAAACTAGTTAGTTAGTTACACTGGATTGCACTAGAGACGATGATGATAACATGTCTACATCTAGCTATGTGTTTTGGCTTCGCTTTGAACCCATTTCCTGGTCTTGTAAAAAACATAAGATGGTCTCTCTTCCAACCACAGAAGCAAAATATTGTGGTGTAGTGCATGCTAACATAGAGGCAATATGGAATTTTCATCTCATGGGAAAACTTGGTTTTCCCGTTAAGACATTAATTATGGTATATCATGACTATTTCAAAGAATCTTGTTGCACATAGCAAAATAAAGCATGTGGATCCTGATGTTCATTATTTGAGATAGTTAGTACAAGAAAATGTTGTGAATCTTGTTTATCATAGGACAATTGACTTGTGAATCTTGTTTTTGTAGGAAAATTGACTAAGTACTGATATATTTATGAACACTCTCTCAGAAGCTAAGTTTGTGGAACTTTGAGCTATGCTTGGGCTTTAGGAAGTTGCAATTATGGGGGGTTGTACAATAGTAGTTTCACCTATTGAATCTCTAGAGCATTGTGTTGATGGGGGGTTGTTAGAACAATAGGCAATGTTGGTTCACCACACCTCTATATATTCTGGAGGCAGTGAGTCAATTGGGAGAGTTGATTGAGTAGTCCACTCAATGGTCAACTAAGGGAAAAAATGAATGGTCGACTAGGCATTCAATTGGTTGGGTAGTTATAAAAAAGTAGTTCACTAGTGTGTAGGACAAGACAAAAATTAAGGAGTATGTTATGTGCCCTCACTAATCTACGTGGACCTCATTTTCCCTACTTCAAGGGAGTTGGTTACATGTTGGTGCTATAAAAAGATGGTCTTATGGGTTGATCAAGTAATGAATAATATGTGAATGTTGTGTATGGAAATATTTTGGTTTCTTACATTTCTATGTATGTTGATCCATACACAAGTGTGCTTAACTATTGTAATGTTGTCTTTAGACACCACCTCTTTCTGGGAATGCTAGCTCTTTGATCTACCTAATCCTTTAATTCTCCAACAAAGAATATCCTCATTTTGGGGAAAAAGATACCAAATATATCATCGCGGAGATAAAATTCATACCTGTAATATCCCCAACCAAATCTGATATAAAAATCAGAACTAACTAGTAGGGAACTTTCATCAAACACTTAAAGTGTTTGCTCAATGTCCTTGGGAAAATCAACTCTCTTGTTGTCCCAACTCTCAAGGTGGATTATTGATGTGTTTAGAGGGTCAATGGGATGAGTTCCAACCTCCTTAGAACTCCCAAAGTGTCTGTCGTTGGTGATTATTTGCTTGTTGTTATGTATATGACAATTTTTCTCATTGAGGCATTATGTCAAACAGTTTGCATGCATGGTTGTAGCTTGCATTTCCATCCATCTTTTTGAGTTTAACTTGTATTAAACAACATGAATTCAAGTGGAACATAGACTAGAATAATCATAAGAGTAAATGGAAAGTAATACACAACAAAAGCACAAATACCTCCACACAATCCTTGCTTGTTTATTTATTATAAATGGTTGTCCAATGGCAGTAATTTCCAGATCTGATATAAGTAATACAACAACCACTTATTGGCCTATAATGGCTCCAAAAGGCAAGGAAATAATTTCAATGATCCTCCTTTTCGATCCCCTAATGATGGTTGTCCAAAAGAGATGTTATATCATGCTAAATCCACAATTCCCATACCAAGAAATGTGCCCTTCATGTTGCTTATGCCCTGCTGAAATATGCACAATAAATCTGAAGTAAAATCTTCATGAAATGGATGCAAACTTGTAGATCTGGTGATGCCTAACTCATATGTGAAGATGCCCTATTTGTAGATGAAAAAACTGCTCCTTAACCACAATATACCAAACCCTCAGTGCACCCTTCGTGGAAATTTCGCCCAGCTTGGTTAATAAATCAATATAGAGGATAAAGGCCCTCCAAAATTCCAAGGAATGGATCCCTTAGTATGCTAAAGACAACCCCAAGTAAGAATGCTTCAGATCTCACTCCAACTAGCCAAATCGAACTATCCATCGTTGAATAGTGCGCCCTCTCTGCAAAAAACCCTCAACATATGTGCCTCTCTTCACCAAAGATGCAATAACTGGAACTGAACTGGAATAGAATGAAAAAGGTGAAATCTTTCACCACTTTGGTCAAGCTTGGATCAGGAATAGAGGAATCTTTCACCTCCTTGTTGATCTCTAGGGTTTTTTTTACTCAAAACCCTCAAAACATTCAAGCTACCTTAGCTCAAAGATGCAAGTGAAAATTATCATCAACATAATGAGATAATATGAGCTCTTATCTCTCTTTTATACCCCCTTTCACCTTTTTTCTCTTCAAATGACTTTTAATTCATCATTAATATTTTCTCATAAAATCACTTTATTAATTTAATGAACATTTTTGCTTCTAAAAGTGAGTAATTCACCCTTATGACTTCTCCGACCACTGAAAGTCAATTTTCATCATCCTATCATGTAAATATTTCCGCCTTGGTTCCAACGAGCTATTACACTAAGGTATTTCTCCAAGAAACAAGCTCCAACTAGTACCTTAAGTGTAATTAATTAAAATATGCTTAATAATAATAATAATCTATTTTTAAGGTCACGACCAAGCCAGCACACCAAATTGGTGTATGAGACCCCCTTGTTTGTGGGACAAGGGACCCTCCTCCGCCCAGCGATTTGACTGGTAAAGTCTACGAAGGTATACATACCCTACCCCCCTCTGGATTTGAACTTGTGACCTCTTAAGAGGAAACACATGTTTTTAACCATTAGGCCCACTCAAGTTGTATAGGGAAATCGTCGGAATGCCACGGAACCAAGAAAAAGTTGTGCGGAAATGATTCTGATGATGAATGAAGGTAAATAAACCGAGTTGGGCCCCATAAAAATCCTCCAACCTCCTGGGCTCACTGATGACCTAGTCTCCACCCTCTGACCTGGCTGACTCAAACCTCGTGAAGTAATTCTAACTGCATAATAAGGGAATCCGAAAATGGAAACATTACAATACCTTAAACAACATTTACAATCTTGTGTCTAAGTGTGATTTGGGTGTATTTCTCAATGAAATAACCAAGAAACCCTAACAATGTGCATCCAATTTCTTTCTTCCTAGCTCATAGCAAGGATTTGAAACAAAATAAGCATGTTATGGTCTAATATCCTTTTCACACTTTTATTTATTTATCTTCATGATATATTTATGGGTTTTAATGGTATCGGAAGCTCCATATCGTTTCAATTAAAACTTAACGTTTTTAGCATGGGTTCTATAGATTAGAACCCAAAAAAAATTCCTTTTTGATGTGCGTTGATGAAATTACGATACATAAACTAAGTGAAACAAATTTAAAAATATTTGATGATTGTAGCCTAGTTGATTCTGTCATAATTGTTTATTATGGTATGCCTCATCGTGTATGCAAATGCTAATAATGCATGCGGTTAAAACTTAACGTTTTTAGCATGGGTTCTATAGACTAGAACCCAAAATAAATTCCTTTGTGATGTGCATTGATGAAATTAAGATACATAAACTAAGTGAAACGAATTTAAAAATATTTGATGATTGTAGCTTAATTGATTTTGTCATAATTGTTTATTATGGTTCATCGTGTATGCAAATGCTAATAGTGCATGTGATTGCTACTGTGATATATATTTTACCAAAGAAATTGAACCTTAATAAATGACAAAAACATGCCACATATAATGCATTAATATCTTCCATTTTATTTTATTAGTGTCACAATTGCATGTTACACATCTTATTCAACTACACTATAAAAACACCTTACTTTCACCTTATTTCCTCGTAAAAAGACATTATTTGATCATCACAATAAATTTGGTATGCTGAAAGTTAGGGAATGTGTTGCTATCCAAATCCATGTTGAACATAGTAGCATATTTCTACGCAATCTCCAGAGAACCAATAAATGTGAAATATAAGATGTTTAAAGTAATGTGCCCCACCTTGGAAATCATTAGATCAAAAAATATGGTAGGTAGGAAGTTTAAAATAGTAAAATTTGCTTGTATGATTTAAATCTAGTGCCCCTCAACTTTCACTTATCATTGGTATGTTTTGTTTTTAGCGTGTATGTAAAAATATAACAATTATTTTATGTTTCTATGGATTTTGGGATTCTCAACTTCCACTTATCATTGGTATGATTTGTTTTTAGCGTGTATGTAAAAATATAACAATTCTTTTATGTTTTTATGGATTTTGGGATTCTCATTTAAGAAGATTCCCAATTTTGTTTGTAGTTAGTTATTGAGTGAAACAACACTTAACACTTAGGTCTGTATATGTCAAGGTTGTTTTCCCTTTTATCCTTCACACAAGGAACAAGGATGGTTGATGTTATGCTCTAGTCAAAGAGATATATTTAGTTGTATCTAAAGTTAAAATGATTTAACTTAAAGATATTTGCAAAGTCTATTTGGAATGGATGCCCATCTCTTATGGGTCTCAAAGAACATGTTTTCTTATTTATTTTTGAGAACGCATGTCAAAGAGTGTAATGTTATTTGTGTTGTTGCATGCAAAACATGTTCAATGTGTATACACTTTGATTTTACTTTGAATGGAAGCCTTTAAAATGTTTATTAGATTCAACAAACTTTAGGTTGACAATATATAATATAACGATCTATTTATAACTGGTACCATGATTATTATTTCCAAAAAATATAGTCTCGCTACTGTACTCATTTCATCTTTCTTTTCTTCTTGCATTTTATACACTTGCTTTCATGTTCTGCCTCCATTTTATTTTTTTTACATTTTGTTTTAACGTTGTTTGTGTGAAACGCTTGTATGGTGTCAACATGCTCTTTTGAATAATTCTTTGGCCATGGTGCTTTTGCATCATTAATTCAAAGTTGAATTTATGAACACTCCTTCCACTCTTCCAATTGGTTATGGTGCTCCATTTTCTTACAACATTTACTGCATCTTATGGTCACTTCACATTCATCTTTACCTACATTGATCCAGATATAGTTATTACCATGATAATTGTTTTCCAAAACAATAATCTCACCACGCCACTCATCTCATCTTGTAAAAAATGCTTCCTTTAGCTATTAATATATTCAAATATGTACATTTAGGGAATTTTTAATACTCATCCTAACATCCACCTTTGTGTGAAAGTATTTTGATGTAGGAGCAAAACCACCCCAAGTCAAAGTGAAAAAATTTTGAACCTTCCAGAAGGTGCTAACTTCTTATCTTATTCCTAAAGTCTAAATATTCTTATTATTCTAATCCTAATCTAAACATAACATAACTAAACATAAAGGATCTTGTTATTATTCTTGTTATTTATATATAATAAACTCTTAATACTTATCCTACAAACTTATACAAATAGAATTACTACTCTTGATACTTGAACAACGACATAGTTCGATGACAATCCCTTAATTTCTCTATCTCATGAGCTCTACAAGTAAAAGAGGACTTAATAGGGTTGAGAGGATGATATTTCCTCATATTTGATTGAGTTTGTTGAAATAGTTATGTAATTTTCCCTTTGGAGCATTTAGTTAACGATTTTAGGAGGAAATCGTGGATCTGAGATGATCCACAATATTGCATTTTCTTGTTTAAATGTAATCCTGCGAGCATTGTGAAAAGAGGCCGACAATATGTAAAGATCGAGCCAAACCCAACGAGGTCTTTGTATTGTATTCAAGCTTCATATAATGGAGATTTCATATTATTTTTGTATCCTTGTGTAGATATTGAATGTATGTGTGTAAATATGTGTGAGAGAATCATATTGCAAGTCGAATAGCGATCGACCATCAATCACTAAAAGGATCGACGACGACAAAATTATAAACAAAATTGTGCAGGACGAGATCTGGTCGTCCATCCACAGAGGAGATCGACGATCCTCATCATTTTTTATATTGGTCCTCGAGAGTTTACTATCGTTGTGAATTCATGACATTTTGAGGTCTGACACACGTGGCATAAGTGGAATGGCGAGGATAATCGTTATAAGGAGGATAACGATCCATTGTCAATCACAATAGGATCGACAGTGATCAAGCTCTAATCGATATCATTGAAGTATTAAAGGTGATCCACAAGTCAAGATATAATCGTTGATTGGAGTGGAAGATCGACTGTGTAGGATTAGCCAATATCGACAAAGTACAAGGAGCTTAACACATGGAGTGTTGAAACCATGTGGTCTGGTGGCCCATCCATTTACTCGTCCGCATGGTTCCACACATAGTTTCAGTGTGGCCCACACAATAAGGGTTGGACGGTTGCTATTAAATCTTCGAATCCGAAGATCGACGACCCTCGTCGCAACCAACTGCAACCATCAAAGGTTTTAAGGTGTTAGAGGGAATAAAAGAAAATCTCGACGTCCCGACACAGATATACACCAGGTTGACGTCAAGTTCCATGGTGGCCCCACGATTTGTATTGAGTTTTAATTAAAAACAATCAACGGTCCATAAAGGATCTGAGATCCAATTCAACGATGGACATTATGTTGCCCCATTGTCATTGATGATTGATCAACTTGAGGATCAACTGTCCATATTGATTGCATACATCCGTAGAGTTTTAGCCTATGGTTCTTAGCAATGGATCATATGAAGAGGAAGGATTAAGCGCCCATGATTCAAGAGTGTTAAGGGATTCCAGTTAGCCAACGGTTCCAGCCTTTGGTCATGTGGGATAAGTGTTGGTCCCGAGAAGCTAGGAGTTAAGCCCTCATACTAGAGCCCGATCTTATGGCAATTAGACTAGCACCGGTGATCCACCAAGGGTGCTAAGTATAATTAAGGATCATGCGACATGGATTAAGGAGATATTGTTTCCATGGACGTTTCAGTGCATTTCGTGGGCCAAAGAACCCACAGGTTCGAGGATCGAAATCAATGATTCTAAGGATCCTGATTATTGGTCTTATCAAATAAGTATCAAAGCACAGTCTCTGGTACTTATCATATTTATTTGTGATGAATATTTATGACATATTTCCTTCTTACACGCTATGGAATACGACTTAGTACATTTAAATTGAAGACAATATAAATGCAAAGCTCCATGATATACACATTAATCTATATCACAACATGATAAAAACTTGATAAAGAGATTACATTGGTCTTCCCATTGTTGGTGAAATGCATTTAAGAGGGTCAAACTCCTTTACCATATCAATGTTAGTATATGATGACCCTTTGCTACAAAGTAGCAACTAAGGGTTATCTATCCTATCACATGATTTACCCTTTACCATGACTCACATGACTTATCAATAACAACTTATACCACATAGGTTTAACAATAAGAAATACAATTCTTTATACTACAAGTCTTCCATCAAACCATGTTTTCCTTGTGAGCTTTACTATAGTTCTCAGTAGTGCACTTTTTCAACCTAGGATTTTTCAACTAAGTGATTTTGGCATGCTTGGTTAGCATGAATTTGACAACAACCATAATTGGAATGATACATCTATTCACTTAAACTTGTAAGAGAAAGCCATATAGTTCATAGACAATAGTGGCTCATACCAGAAAATTCCACAAGTATGTTATTTCAATCCCCCTTAACTAATCCATAGTCCCCAACCCAAATCAAATCTCCTAACATTTTCCTACCTTACTCCGCAAAAAATAAAATCACCCCTCCATAAAGAATGATCATCCAAGGTATTGTCGAGATTGAAAGGTCATACTTAACTAGGTATATTAAACATGTATTAAAAATCACATTGAGCAACCACACAACACATGAACTTTCCATTTTTATTTCTTTCTATAATGGACATTGCATCATTCAACATACATGCATCAACCATACATGTCATACTTCAAATTATTATAAAGGAATTCAATCCTTTAGAAGGACAATCACTAGCAAGCCTCCAAGAAGAACTTAAGCATATCCAACACATTCTCATTAATGAGATGAGCTTCATTGGCCCAAAAAAATTTAGTGGCATTGATGAGTCTCTTGGTGAAGCATTCCCTCAACATAGAATCTTCCAATTGGGGGATTTCTCTATTATACTTGTTAGAGACCTAGGCCAATGGTTACCTATGAAGGGCATTCCAATGTATGCAAGAAAATCTCACACAAATATCCCTTTCCAAAGCCTTAACATAGTTGCAACATAAGAAAATATCTTTCAGCAACAAGAGTGAAACCTGGCCCAAGCCACTTTAAGGAACATGCTTCAAAATATAAAAAATACAACACTTATATTGGAGGATGGGAGCCTTGTCATTTCTAGGGAAGAATCATTCCTATCTCAGGAGAAGCATTACACATTCCAAACTTCAATGCATTTATTTGCAACCAACATTTTTTGTCACATTTTCATAATCAATAAACATTGAAATCATTAATCACACCAATCACACACAACAATGCAGAGCACATTAAAATGTAGGTTTCAATAATGATTAAGATGAGCAACTGGAGCTTAAAGAATTATGATGCATTGAGAAAGAAGTGATGTTAACATTAAATTTATTGATCACAATTGGACTTGTTAATGGATCTCTTGGTTAAGTTATTGCCATTTTCTACAACACATACTATACGCCCCCTAAAAATGCCAACATTTGTAGTTTTCGACTTCAACCAATACATTGGTGCTCTGCAAGATTCCAATATTCCAACTTATGCAACAATTACACCTATAAAAAGAAGGGGTTGGGTGGCGGGGGGTGGTACACAATGTCCACTTTAATTTCCATGGGTGTTAACAATACATAAATAACAATGAATGCCATTACCAAAGGTTACAATATATATCCATAACATTGAACATTAAGATTTGACCTTCATTGCAATCAAGAGTTCCATCCTTAAAGGACCTATATATCTCCCTACTATTTACCTTCAATTGATACATAATAATGAATGAAAACAACCATGTCAAAAGAAGGAAACAAGAAGAAGCTTTACTCCATGCTATACCGATGCCACTAGATCTCATCTAACAATTTCATATGGATTGTAGTTACACTTGTTAAATGACAATTATATGGTATTTTTGTATCTACATTACCAATATAATAGTACTTCGTAACTGAGGAAATGTTACTATTAATATTAGTTGCACTTTGCAATTCCACATAAATAGTTTCTTATTTATTAAGTAATTTCCTATCTTGAAATTCATTTTCCTTTTCATTGATTCAGATAGACATTTCATATTGTATGACACTTTTCTTCATTGAAAAATCATAGAACATTGTCTTCATAAAGGTGTTGCAAGATATTTTGTGGAGTTGGGAAAGCTTTTCAAGCTCCATACACTTTCCATTACTAGATTCATGAGATTAAACCCCACACTTTGCATATAGTTTCCATATCAAGCTTAACAATAGAGAGATTAAACCCTACATGAATCATAATTAATGTCAAGTACAACCGCAATGTTATGTCATGGTATTTTGACAGGTTAAACTTAATTACTATCCATGACTTCTTTTTACTCTTCATATAGTGTAGCCCCTCTTATGTTGTCCCAATGGAATCATGCATTAGCCTTCCTTCCAACAAACCAAACTTTTTTTATGAAATCACTCCTGACAACACACATTTAAGTCTCACAGTTAGCACTTTTGATATGATTTTGTAAATATAGTTGCAAATTGAGATTGGTCTAAAATCATCAAATAAGTCTAGTTTTTCTTTCTTTGGGATCAATGATATTGAACGTTGAGTTAAAACACCCAAGCATTCTACTAGAACCATTCATTTCTTCAATCACCCTTAGTAAATCCTTCCCAAGAAGCTCATAGAAACCAAGTGAGAACTCAATATTCCATCCATTAAGACATGAATTTTGTCTTTATTGAACGAGAACAGGTCTATCATTATCTCCTCCATGTATACTTCGTCTAAGAGCTTTTCATTTTGTTCATCTATCACAAATCAATATAAGAAGGAATCAAATTGAACAATTAAGGCAAGATTTATATAGAACAAATGAAGTAAAACAATTATTGAAAGAAAATCTTTTACAACTTGTTACCCCCTCACATCTAGGGGTAACTAGAGGAGTGTTTTTCTCATGTTTGCATTACAACTAACAATTTTGATGATAGCATTCCATATTCTCCATAGACAATTTCCTACATATGCCTTCCATTGTATGCTCAACTCACTCACATCGAGTGATATGGTGCATGACACACATGAGATACCCTATTATGATACTTCATATCAAGTGATAATGTTCAATTTTTGGGCATGCAAATAGTGATCATGGGTTGAATTGGATTATGGATAATGATGATTTGAATTTATACATTTTGCCTTGTTTCACCTTGGTGGTCATCATCATCTCCTACTAGTCAAGTGTTGTCACTCTTGGGAAAAGTTGTACTATTGGGGGTCCTTGATAAGGGTAACATGTTCATATCTTGATCCATACATAACACACTTCATCTATCACCTCACTGTCATCCTATCTTTTGGTTTGGTTTCCATATGTCACTCATAAAGGTTCATGCATCAATCCCATGAGAAGAAGGAGCTAGAATGCTCAAGGTTGGTGCAACTTGATATAAAAAAATGATATAGAAAGAGAAAATACTATAATTCAAAATGCAAAGAAAAGCAAAGTAAGAAAACCAAGAAAGAATGAGAAGCATGAGTTATACCCCCTCACTAAGAGGTCATCACCCAAAGTCTTATGCAATGAATTCATACCTAACAAAAGGACTTTTAAAATGAAAAGTAAAAGTAAAAAACAAGTTGAATGAATGAAGAAAAATAAAAATAAGGGTTTGGAAAGACACAGTGTTGATGAAAGGGTAACTCATTGCCAAAGCACTCCCTCATACAAAGGCACTCATGAGGATGATTATCATACATAACCTTTCATGACTACGCCACAACCCATGAAGTAAACCTCAAACCATACCACATGCCATTACACATGCTCCTTGACGGGTTTCTTGGGACATACTTCTTAGCCTGAGTACTCATGCACCTAATAGGGTTAATAATGATCCTCCCATATCTAAACTTGACAAATTGTATAACTTTGTAATCTAGTTCGAAGAGGATGCTTAATGAAATCTATCTAGTGGATTTTGCATTGACATGACTCACTTTATATGTTGTGTTTGACTCATGTACATACCTCTGGTTTTGATGGTGCATTGGATTACATGAGCCCCTCCTTGGATGATGGATTGTACATGGCCACATATTTGATTGAAACCTTAATCCTTTGGAGGACATTGAGGGGCTATTAACACACTTTATGGAGGTCATCCCCATGAGAAGGATATTTCCTCATTTTTTAGGGGACATTGAGCCCTTTGATAAAATAGCTCCCTTTATGAGACACCCTATCACTTATGGGGTGTGATGTGAACCTTTTGATGATGGCATGTTTCACTTTTGATGATGATTTTACACTCTTGATGGGACGTTGGAGATTTTGATGATGATATGGCACCTTTTGATGAGACGTCACACTTCTTGGGGGATGATACACCACTTGGAGATGAAACATTACAACTCTTGAAGGCAACGTTTCACTTTTGAGCCCCCCTACACATCATTTTGGAGTGTGTTGTTTCCCTTATTAGGCCACACATTCCACATGTGTGAGCTTGAGCACACATTTATGATGGACAATTTGATATTTGAGCTACTTTACTTCATCTTGGAGGCATAATTTGGGGTCTTGGTGACCTATCAACTCTTGTATCATGCATATTTTGTCTTTTTTCCCTATATCTAGGGTTTGTGAGAGACAAAGGCATTATTTTATGTTTTTTAGGGCTTCTAATGGATGAGAATGGTGCTTGATATCTCATATAAATAAGAAAAGCATTTTTCACTTGTAAATCATTGCTACTTGTGGAAATTTATCCCTACTTGTCTACTACTTTCTCTCTTATGAAAATCTCTATGGATGGCTAGTTAAAGAATCTTTTTGGAGGGGATGTCTTGTGGATGCTTTTACTCCTTCATGGATGTTCATTACTAGGTTTTTGATGGATGAAAGGTTTCTTTGGTAAGTGGTCTCACTTTATCTTGTGGTTTTGTTTATGAATGAATGTAAGTGTAATGATGCTTCTCTAGTGATGGTTGTGCATTCTCTTGGTTCTTTCTTGAACAAGCCCTTCTTATCAAAACCTTTAGAATATTACTAGTGAAGAACCTTCCCTTGAATTATCATTGAAGACCTAGTAAGATACTAGGAGGATCTTCTAGGGTTAGTAGTGAACAACCCTAGATCCACTTACATCTCTTCAAAGGAGTCCTTAATTGACCCCATATGCCCCAAAAAATATAGTAGACACTAGTCTTCTCCCAATATCCAATAACAAAACTCAAAATTCAAACTTTTATTTATTGTTCTAGGGTTAGATAACAAAAATATATTTATTTTCAATCATATAAAGGCTAGATGTTTTGATATCCATGCATGTACTTCACTTGAAAATAATCTTAAAACTCTAAAATCGTTTTGTTGATCTTTATTTCAGCCTAATGACGGTTGCATGTCTAGGGTTTCTTGGTTGTCATATTCATTTGTATTTTCAGATTTTTGTGTTTGTCTAAAACCCTAATTTAATCTATCTTTTAGCCCCATTTTTCATTAGTTTACTATTTGTTCAAAGGATAAATTTATCGATGTAGTCATAACTTGTGTTATTGTTGTAATTCATCATCTTTCTTTCAAGTTTTACAACAACCAATAGTTTTTTATTCTTTTGTAGTGTTTGAGAATCCTCTTGTGCTAGAAATTGACTTGATAAACCTTCTAAATTACCCTAGATCCTCATTCATACAAATCTGGAAATTAGATTAACTTATCATCTTGTCCTTACCTTCATTAACATGTTCCATCGGTGGTGGATTGAGTAGCTATACAAGAGGCCTTATACTTGATTTTGTCCTTTCTAGGGATTCCTTAAAGCTATTGGGGAATCCTCCCTCGTGTTAGCTATATTCCTTCACTAAAGAGAGGGGATTTGTTTCCTAGGTGATAGTGGTGACATGTTTCAATGTTCCATTAGTTTTGACACCTTGTGAAGGATTTGCACTGGGATGCTAGATTGTGTGGTAACACAACTAAAGAAAAGAAGAAAATGAATTGTCATAAAATACACAAAGAAGCATCATTTATGCCAAGAAAGAGTCTTTATTAGTAAGTTATTTGGACAACCAAAATATGTAACCCAAAGACATGATTGATCATCGGTTAGGCTCCAAACAAGTGGAATGTTTCCAAAACCATATGCCACTTGTAACAACAAACAATCAAACATGAGAAGCCTCATATTCCGAAGTCTATTTTAGGGAAT
Organism: Picea engelmannii; assembly: GCA_009831015.1. Lineage (NCBI taxonomy): Eukaryota > Viridiplantae > Streptophyta > Pinopsida > Pinales > Pinaceae > Picea > Picea engelmannii. The sequence goes on from ML787178.1 coordinate 467,039, forward strand.
CAACAACAAGATTGTCTAGAAGGAATCTGCAAACATGGTTGAGTTAGTGTTAAAATTTTGATAGAAATATGTAACCATGAATGCAAATTAACACATATACCTTTCTGAGAAAGCACACACATTTTTACCTTAATGTTTAACCTATTCTATAACTCATTTTGCAATTACAAGATTTTGTGAGGATACTAACATAGTTATCGAATTGATGAGAACTTTGACCTCAAAATGATAACTCTAGCATT
>ML787178.1:467959-497071 GCA_009831015.1 Picea engelmannii
TTTTTTTTAATTTTTATTTGATTTTTCATTTTATTTATTATTATTTTTTTCAAATTTTGTCTATTTTTCCTTAATTTTTGTTTTTTTAGCTCTTCTTTTTATAATTTCGGGGGGAATTTGGTGGATGGGTGATAATTTTTGGGGTTGTGGTGCGGGTTAAAAATGTAGGGCACGTTTGGGATTTATGTTATATTATTATTAAAAAAAAAAATAATTTTTTCCTCTATTTTTTGGGTTTGTTTTTATTTTTTCAACAAAATATATTAATAATGTTTTTTTGTGATTGTAAAAGTTTTGGGATTTTGTTTTCACTAACATTTATTTTGTAAAAAAATGTGAAAAAAGAATTAAAAAATATTTAAAAACAATATTTTATATTATATTTAAAATGCATGATATCCTAAATTAATTAATACCATATAATTAGATTAAAATGAAAATTTTGAAAAAAAAATAAATGATATATTTCAACTAAATCAACAACAATCTTATATGGACTTTAACACAAACTAGGTATACATCAAAGCATTATGAACAACATGACCAACTCTAGCACATATATCGTTTTTTTATAAAATGCATGCATGCATTTAGCTGAAGTTATAATTTGTCCAAAAAGGATGTCATATCAAGCTTTTACAACAGCAAGATAAGTATCCAAAAATAATGTGCAACCCTCCTAATAATGGCATAATACTTAAACCACAAGCTCGGTAGTTTTTATTTTGATTTTTATATATAAGCGAAACTAGATAATATTATATTATAAAAAAGATGCAACTAGTGTAAAGCATACAAAATGGCTAATGTAGAGTTCTTTATCAAAATGGCATCTCTTAGAAATAGCATAGAAGAGTATGCTACTATCTAATATAAATACATTCTAGATATTCTTGAAAGTATACTAACTTATGAAAACTCATAGAAGACATATAACTTTAAAATACATATAAACTTAGCGTGTTAGGTGTTGCCTCCTCCTGATCGACATTTGAAGGGAGAGAACTATGTTGCTTTATATCCATGGCATTTTTCATCTGATGAACCATTTCTTCCTCTCTGAACTTTACTTAGGCTGAATTGATGGACATCCTATTGTTGGAGGTTGTGGATTGGGCTTCATTGCTGAGGTTGATTGTCATGTTCCTCAACATGTTGCATTCAAATTCTAAAACATCTAGTGTTTTCCTCTACTAAACCATGAGATTCATAATAGTTGCATGTTGTGAGGCACAATGGTGCTCATTCTCATGCCCTTTATTAGTTAATGAGAACAAGGAATTTATATTGCACTATATAATTTTTTCATACCCTCTCAGTGTCCTTTTGAATTGTAGAACATCTCTTTGATCCATGATTTTTTGATCCAAAACATATTTGACTAAAGACAGAGTCAAATTTACAACAGGATATCTGAGTATCAATCCCACAAACAAGGGATACCCTCCATTCCATAGACTAATTAGAAGGGTACTTGAAACACTTGTCTTCCACATAAAAATAACCTTGAAGAAGATCTCTTGACAAAAATAAATCCAACCGCGACCTGAGAGAAGTAGTTTGATTTTTTGTGACAAATCATGCAAAGGCCCTAATTGGTTTCTTAAAAAAAAAGAAGGTGAACAAGCAGGCTCTTACATGAAAATTGAATGGCATTTAGACCTTGATTGAACACTTTCCCCAGTCCTGATCTCCAACTGCAGAAAGAAACACAAAAAAACACAAGCCTAGCACAAATCAAAATATTCCACGCTATAATAACTAACCACTTAGTTTCTCTAAAGCGTAAAATGAACATACCCTGCTCCTAACAAGCATTTTAAGGAACAAAGAACTTGTTACCATAGTATCTAGTAGCCTGAGAATTCCCCAACAAGCATAATAAGATTCTTTCCAATCCATAATCCTACCTTTCCTACAAAAATGAGTGCAGTGAGTTCTAAAGGTTGGACAACAATTATTAATTGCAAATAGATAGGATGGGATCACATCCTTACAAATCCTCTCCCTGCATGATGAAGTTGATGTTTGGGCGTGGTGATTTATGGAATTTATTATGGACGCAACATGTCATAGGATTTAATTTAACAACCTTGGGGAATGAGATGAAATATAATTGCCCCCCATTTTTTTCCAATACAGATTGTTTAAGTGTTGATGCCTTGTTTGCATATGAGTCCAATTCTGAGTTTAGGTCTCGCAAAACTTGGAAATATGATACCTTGAGTTGGTTCTTGACCTCCTTGTTAAAATGTTCAATGATCAAAGAAAGCTTACTATCCTTCGGAGCCATATTTCCAACCATAGATTTTATAATCACACTTGAGTCTCCTATGTTGAATTTTCACTATGCTAGGCTCAAACATGAGGTTTAATTCATTTTTAGCATTTACTTGAACCATAGACAAATGCATCTACAACATTAACAATTGTTGCAATAACCAAGATCACAAGAAGAAATACCATGCACAAGAACACAAGAAATATCATGAGAAACCCTTCTCAACAAGGGAAGAAAACCCAACCAATCCTTTGCTATATTCTCAAGAGAAATACCTCCCACACCATAGACCTAGCACACAATAGGGTGCTTTGAAAAACCAAGAAGGCTAGAGCCCAAGAGAGGTGCACACTTTGGCCCTAGAACTTGTACTTGCTGAAATTTCCAAAATCACATGTGTGTTGTGTTTCCTCAATGGGGAAATCACCTTTATTTATACTAGACTCGACACATAAAAAAATGGTGTCTATTGGCACAACAGGGCCGACCTCAATAACTCGGAAAATAATTTATAATTACCATATTAATTATCTTTTACATTAATTATCTTTCACTTTATGGTGGGGCCAACCTATACCCTTTACATCACAATTAGGGTTAGAGGTAAATCTAACTCTTAGACAATATAGCAAGGGATCCCACACACCCACTAGTGCTCAGCCACTAGGAGCACGTTCACATGTGCTCAGCCACAGGGACGTCCAAGTCAACAGATCTCTATCTCACTGAGTCTCACAGGATAATCATATGGACACACACTCACTAGTGCTCATCCACTAGGATCACATCCACCTGTGCTCAGCCACAGGGACGTCCTACTCAACAGATATTTATTTCACTGAGTCTCACAGGAGAATCATCTGGAGTATCACACCGTCTCAACTCTCTACACAGAGGAGAACAGTAAACCCATCACATGGGCTCCTTCACCCCTCACAGGGGTACACATCGTTTCATCTCAAATCACACACCCATCTCATGGGCATCTTCCCTTCTCAGGGGAACATAGCATTGCATCTTCGCCTCAGAGAGAATGACACAACCAGCTCATGGAAATATTCCCTACACAGGGGCACACCTCGTTCCATATTCGTCTCAGAGAGGAACAACACACCCATCTCATGGGCACACCCAACTCATGGGCTCTCTCACAGGCCGACTCACTCAATCTATGTCCTGGAGGATGTCTCGTGCAGTTGTAATCATAAACACTCCCTCTCAACTAGGGAGGCATTCTCCACCAGGCCAAGTCTCTCACAGAAGTACTTGAACTTCGTCTTCACTGTAATCATCAACACTCTCTCTAAGCTATGGAGGTATTCTCCACCAAGACAAGTCTCTCACGGAAGTACTCGAACTTCGTCTTGGCAAGAGGTTTGGTGAATATATCTACAATCTACTCATGTGCAGGAAGGTACTGCACGTGTACTTATTTCCTCTGCACCATGTCTCTAATATAATGATATTTTATCTCAATGTGTTTTGATCTATCGTGAAACATAGGGTTCTCGGAGAGCTTCACACATCTCTGTTTATCATAATAAATAATAGTAGGATCCATCTCATGATCAAATAAATATGTTAGGAGCTTGCAAAGCCACACTGCTTCGTGGACTAACACACTCAATGTTATATACTCTGCTTCTACGATACTCAAGGCCACAAAGCTTTGTTTCCTGTTGCACCAGAAAACCATGGCAGACCCCAAGGTAAAACAACAACCGGATGTGCTCTTCTGGTCCACTGTGCTCCCTTCCCAATCTGCATCGGCATATCCCTACAAACTCAAGTCTACACTGGAGGCATATCTCAAGCCATATCTAACAGTGCCTCGTAGATATCTCAATAAATGCTTCGCTGTTATCCAGTGAGTCTGTCTCGGTTGACTCGTGAACTGACTAAGTACATTCACTGCATAGCAGATATTAGGTTTGGTGTTAACCATATACATCAATGATCCAATCAATTGTCGCTACAAATGTGGATCAATCTTGCCTAAACCAGCAGAAGCATCATTCATTTTCTTCAAATCCATCACCATGGATTTGCACTCTGTCGTACTGGATTTCTTCAATATTTCCACTGTATATTTTCTTTGACTCAGGAAAATCTCATCAATCCTCTGCCATAATTCTAGTCTCAAGAAGTAGTACATCATACCCAGATCCTTCATCTCGAATTCAAAAGTCAATGCTCGCTTGCATTCAACAATAAGTCTTTCTGAACCGGTGAGGAATAAGTCATCCACATACAGGACCAAGATTAGGCACACATTACCAACAATATGATAATATAGGTTTGGATCATCAACACTCTTGTTGAAGCCCAAACTCATCAAGAATCCATTCATTTTCTCATACCAAGCATGAAGTGCTTGCTTTAGTCCATACATGGCTTTCTTCAACCTACACACATGAAATTTCTCATTTGCGTATCATGAATCCTTCAGATTGCTCGATATAGAATTCTTCCTCAATCTCATCATTGAGAAAGGTTGTCTTTACATCCATCTCATGCAGTTTCCAACTCATGAATGTAGCTAGTGCAATGACAGTACGGATGGAAGTGTATCATGATACTGGAGTAAATGTCTCATCATAGTCAACTCCCTCTACTTGTGAGAATCCTTTGGCTACAAATATGACTTTGTATTTCTCGACACTTCCATCAGTTGCATGCTTGATCTTATAGATCCACTTGGAAGTCACCACGGCCTTCCCTTTTGGTCTTGGAAAAATATCCCATACATCATTCTTCAAGATAGACTGGTATTCTTTTGTCATGGCATCTTGCCATACCTGCTCACCTGTCGCTTCTCCATGAAAAGAAGGCTCAGAATCAATGATGTGGCTCATGGCTAAAAAGTAACTTGAAAATCTCTTTAGTCTCTTTCTCTCTTGGGATGTGCCTTGAGGGGTTGCATGTACCTCTGCCTCTTGCAGAGTTTGTCGAGCCCAGACATGCCTTTTATGTCTTACTGTAATGTCTCTGGGCATATCAACTGGAGCAACTGGATCAACTAGATCAATGGTTGTCTCCCTCTGAATTGCTTAAAAAGGAAGAAGATAGTGTATCTTCCTTCCTTTTAAATATTTTGACTCCCTCTTAGTCAAGTGACTCCCTCTGAAGTCTGAAGGATAGATATATTCCTTTTCGTGTTTGTTAACCTGGAGGTATCTCATGCCTTCTCAGGTGCTCTACTGACTCTACAATATTTTTATGATCTCTGTACTAGGATAATAATCAACCAAGAAAATTTAGACTCTCGTACTAGGGATAATGGTCCAATTCATGAGGGCTCCCACACTAGGGATAATACTCTTCATTCTTAAAATGCAATCAACCACATGTTAATGATTAAATAAAATAAGGAATGTTGGCCCTTGACCAAGTTTTGGAGATCCCTGGTCAGGTTTGACCTATTTTGGGACTTCGACGGGCTGTCGGCGACAGAGAGCAAGTCGAAGTGGAGATCGTGGGATCTCGGCCCCTTGTTTAGGGATTTTTGAGTTTTGGACTTATGTAACGGGTATGGGGATGTCATCCCATGGGTTTACCCATGTTTAGGCCCTTTTGTAATATATAAATAGATGTCTAGGCGATGTAAGAGAAGGTGCCATGCTAAGTGCTAGGAACTAGACCTAGAAGGGCTATGTATGTGATATTGTGCTAAGTGCGAGCGATAATTGTAAATGATTTGTGCATGTTGTGTGAACACTTGTAGAGCTAAGTGCAAGTGGATGTAAGAAGCTGGTGTAGATTGTAAAAGGGCTTTGTCCTATAACCTAGCTAGAGGGAGGAGGATCTAGCGAAGTGTGCGCAGATCTCCTATCCTATGCGGAGTAGGATCCCATGGCTCTGTGCATGTAGATGATTGACATAAGATAATAAAGAGAAGAAGAGTTGGTGGACGTAGCCCCAGGCTGGGGGTGAACCACGTATATCTTATGTTGTGGTTGCTTTGTGCATTATGATTGTTTTATTCTTCATATGATTAATGCTTAGTGCAATGATGTATGCTTAGATCAATATGATATCTTAGTACTGAATAATGTGAATAAGATGCTAGATCTGATATATGTTGATGTGCTTAGTGCTTGAATGTATTAGATATGGGTGAATATTGTGGTTCTCTGTTATTAGGGTTTATCTGTGTTGTAAACAAAGGCTAAATACTAATGAACTATAACTGTTAAATGCTATGTTAAGGTGTTATAATCACATATCTGTGTCCCAGCTAAGGTTGTAGACACCGGAGTCCTGCAACCACCCCTCCCTCTACCTCGGGTGAGACTTCATCTGCTTTGTAGGTGTTGTCGAAAGGGTCGGTAGTTAGGGTTTTGTTGGTGCGTTGTTGAAGCGTTGAACCTTGGGTCTGCCCCTGTGCCAACAAATGGTTCTGTTGTTGGGACCTGAAACTGTGATTGTTGGGAACTGACGAAAAGAAAAAGCTTTGTGCATAGATCTGTTGCCTTAGTGCATAGTATTCTACTTAACTTGTAAAGCTCTGTGCTAAGAAGAGAAGTTTCATATGAAGAAAAGAGGTAAGATCTTGAAGCTTTGTGCTCTGATAAAGGTAAGAACAATGAAAAATTTTAACTGAAAAGGTAAGATAAGTGGAAATTTTTGTTTCGAAAGTATGGATCTAAGTATGCTTGATAAATTTTTTCCTAGCCTGAAATATAGGGCACATCTAGAAGAAATAAGGTTTGATAGAAATAGTGAAAGATATGTTATTCCAATGCATAGAAAGAATGTTTGGACTAACAAATGGGTTAGCACAAAAATTTGCAGCCAGAAAAGGCTTGCCTCTCCATAAGCAACTAAATAACCTCTACATGCATATACAGGCTTCTAACCTATCAACTCAAGGTTCTTGATTAGTCTCATCCTACATAAGAGCACAAACATTCCATAACATCATGGCATTGTGGAATTCTCTATATAGAATGGTCTACCATTTTATTACCTAAAATGCTACCAAATCTGTTAAGCAGTGTAATGATGGCGCTATGAATTCCATAGGTTGTTACCAAATCCATTTTCATGTTGGATGCAACCAAATCTATCAGTATTGAAAGGATGGTGTTGTGAATTCATTCTGGTGCTACCAAATTTCATGCAGGCACACCAGGATGGCACGACCAAAATTCACTACCGAAATTTTGACAGTCACCAAATTGTGCAGAATTATTTTGCAGGGATGCTTCTGCCAGTTTTGAGAGACTAATTTAAAAATTGGATTATGAACAAATGAGAAGGTATTTTTGAAAACTGGAGGAGGTTTTTGTTCATCACATACCAAATAACAAAAACCTCTCTCAATTTTTCAAAATGTGTTATGGTTTGAGATATATTAGACATAGAAGTGGCGCTACCAAAATTAGCTACCGAATTTCCTGTAGCGGTCACGGTTTTGATATTCGCCTTGTTGGGAGGTTTCCACCTATCAAGGAGGATTCAAATGGATTCTCAAGTATCATTTAGATGTCAAGGGACACCTACACCTAAGTTTTATCTCCATCAAAGGCCTCATGCAATGAGGTGGAAACAATTTATTAATGACTTCCAACAAATCCCTGAAAATTAGCAATTTGTTGGACTTTTGTCTCTTTGATTGCTGCCACCTATATCCAAGGCTTAGAATCCAATGGAGGAGATGGGATTTGACATCCTAAGGTTATTTGGATGCTATTTTATATTTAAGTAAGGAGATATCTCTTGGAGAGGAGGATTCATGATCCAAGAAAGAGTAGGAGCAGGCAGTTCTCCTGTGTGAGTTCATTTGTAAGCCTGTGGGCATTTTATGATTGTAAGCATTACTACTATTGGAGACTCATGAGAGCTGTGATTTCAGATTGAAACCCTTTTGTTTATATTTCTTCTTATTTGAATATATTGCAGATTTGAGGATCAAAGGCTGCCAATGATTTATGGATCCCTAAGCAGCAGAGGATCTACTGTATTTTTCCCATCAATCATTGTTTATATTCAAGTATTTGTTGATTCATTAAATTGAGAGGATCTATGTTTAGTGAACATTCTACCTTATGTTTTCCTCCTTCATTCTTCCACTTATCAACATATAACCTTATTTTTTGTTGAGCATCTTTTGTGCCTTCGATGAGTAGGATATTTGTGACTCCATTGCCCATTGGTGTAGCTTACTGATCTGCAGTTTGTTGCCCTCTCCATTTATTTATCCATCTTGTTGATCCACCTATTCAAAACCAAAATTATGTTTTACATTTTGATGGGTGTTGAGATTACACTTTAGCAGTCAAAGTGTGACTTTCAGTGCTAACAAAATGGATGCAGGATCCTAGAAAGAATTTTTTGCAGGTTAGCTACTATGATCCTAGTACGCAGTACAGGAAAGGTTGGGGATCATTTAAAAGAAAAAGAGGATTAACTCTTTGTTATAGTTGCACAAGACCGAGACATCTTGCTAAGGAATGACCTGGTAGAAGACCTAGTTGTCTTTGTTGTAAATCTATGGACAATGAAGTTTTGGATTGCCCTAGAATGATTGCTAAGGTTGAAAGAATGAATATGAGACAAGAAAACTCTAAGGAAGGTCAAGAAACTACGACCATGGAAGAACCCCAAAAATAATCATAGACTTTATTACTACAAATGAAAGAAACCCTGAATGATCACAAAAATATCAACTTATCAGATATCTTCAAAGAAAAAGAGTGCATAGAAACAAGAATAGGAGACTTCGACATTGACTATGTTCTGGATGAGGAAACAAAAGTGAATATCATAACAGAAAGAACTTGGGAATTTTTGGAAATCCTGTTATGAGTCCTTCATTGGGAGGAATATGATTATTTAGAGGAAAGTTGATAACACTATGTGGAAGACTTACCCAGATATCTATGAGTGCTCATGGAACTTCGACAGAGGAAGAATTTGAGGTTGTTAAATTTATTGAGAACAGTGCCCCATTTGCTATGTTAATAGGAAAAACTTGGATTGAGAAAGATAAGACCCGAAGAAAAGAAGAGGAAGCCCTAGAACAGAAAAAACAAGAACTAAGAGACTTCATGACTAAGAGGATAGCACACTTACTGAAAGAACAAGAGGACTAGTCGAAGCTACTAAGGACCAGAAATCTGGATGTCGAAGTTGAAAGAACCCAAGAAGACTTGAAACATCTGTCTGTACAGGAGACTAGAGAACCTACCCCAAACAAAGAAGAAGTATTACTCTCTAACCCTATGAAAGAATCTCATCAGCACGAAGTTACTATGTTGAGTACAGATGAGACTCAGAATGGAAAGAGGAATATCGAGACGCAAATCACAAGGAAGAAAGCTAGAAATCTCAGTAAGAAGAGATCAAATCTAGAAAAGTTGCAGGAGGTTCCAGAGGGGACTTCGCAGAAGGAAGGTTTGTAAAACTAGAACTTCGTCAGGATAGTAGTTAGAATAGTAGTTATGACCAAAAAGCTCGCCATCAGACCGTTGGGACCGTGCCATAACGGACATAACTGCATTGATGAAGGCTTCTCGCCCATTGGAGAGATATGTTACATCGTTGTCTACTTATTCCGTTGACTTTTTCACCGAGAACACTTTCTCGAATTGTATCCGAGCCAACAAGAGAACTCATTGTTTTTGTGTTGTGTTTACTGCAACTTCACCACCTGTTCTAATACATTGAGCATTTGTTCATCTACTTGAGTTATCTGATCTCGAGCATGCATGTCGGACGAACTAAGCGCAGTAGAAAAGTCCATAGAAGAAGTCCTAATCGATATAATGGCCGAAAAAGTCATGTCCACAAGGATTCAAGCTTCATCAACGAGAGGAGTGCAAGCCTCTTCGTCGACTACTCGCGGATCTGGACCATCCCGAGCTGCAACCAAGAAAATAACCAAGCATCGAGATGACTTGGTGAATGCGAAGTTAATCCCGACTATCCTGCCCGACTACATCCCGCCTCTGGCCAACGCGGTGAGTTGTGACAATGTCCCAATGGACTTCGATTACACTCTGATTACTGCGTACCTCCTGAAGGGAATATGTGCAGTTAGACCACAGTTGGATAAGATCATGACATTAAAATTCAGCGACTTCAACCTAGGGGATCACAAGAACCACAACATGCTCGCCCCTCACAGGTATTTGACTTGGACAAAGGGGAAGAAGTCGAGGATAATCCCCCAACCATGGACTATGAACCTTGCATAGTCCACTATCTTGAACGTGATGAAGATACCACATTTTGGAGGGCACCATGAGATTAACGCGTGCATTAAGATCTTGATGTCATGTTACCATGGCGGCTATTTGTGGCTAGACAGGCGCATCACCGTTGATTCGGCGATGATCCATAGGATCACCGAATTGAACATGCAGGGACCATACCCGCAATACTTTTACCCAGGGAAGGCTGCAGACCACGCCCTGGCATAAAGGATTAAAGATACCTATGGCGATGTAGAAAAGGGGACGCGAGGCTACAAGGTAGCTTCCATCCAAAATGGCGCAGTGCGCCTAGCCTGCCAGTTGATCGCAGGAAATATAGTGAGAAAGAAAATACCTACGCAGGTCACAGGGTTCATTGTTGACCTCACTGGAAAATGCATGGAAGGACTACAGATGAACTGGGCTAGTTACTCAGTCAACCAGTTAGAATTGGATTGTCGCGAAGCTTAGGATCGGGGCTATGAGTTCCATTTTAGCTGGTTGTTGATTCTCATTGCATTTACTACTTGGGAGATGCCGGAAGGTGCAACCTTCCCTGACATTGAGTCGTTTGAGCCGCTCACTGGGAAGTTCACCACACTCTGGTATTTGAGCGATATGGGGAAATAATGGTAGTCAAACACAGTATTCCATACCTACTATCTATAGTTAAAGAGGGCTATTGGGGTTGTCCCTCGTATGACGTTGAACACTCTGCACCGATTTAGGCCCCTTATGAAGTTACGCGTAGATCGACATTTTATTTATATCACTGTGTGCACAGACGAGAGTAAAGAAGAGCTTCAATCATACTATAAGCTCACAGAGGAAGACCCGGAAGAAATAACTAAGAACTGGTCTGCAGAGTTCCTTATCCATTTTGACCCCACATAACTATCCAACCCATAACTAATCGACAGCCCGGAGGCCACTCGCGAAGAGCATGACACACCTGGAACTAGCAGAAGGAAGAAGATAGAAGAGGTACAGAAGTTGAGCAACGCATCAGAAGAAACTGCTTCAGAATCACCTAGAGATGATGATGAAGTAGACAAAGAAAAGAACGATGGAGAAGAAGATAAGAAGAAGCAAGGCGAAGTAACATTGCCTAGGGATCCCGTTGATGACGTTGATCCATCTAAGAAAAGAAAGGTTTCCCCCACGAAACCTACATCACGTAAGAAATACAGAGCTAGTAAGACTAAGTTGCAGACTGTGCTCACGCTCGATGACTTCAAATTCATCATCCCAGCTGTATCAGACGCCTCGCAGGACATTTTGCAGAACAAGGAAGCCAAACGAGAAGCCATGTATGATAGAATTGAGACAAAACTAAGAGGGGTACAGCAGGCCCTTCACTCCATCCGTGCAGTTTCCATTGCGCCCCCGCAATCATAAGAACCAGAGTTGGGAGATGAGCCTACCCAACTCCGCAGAATAGTTGATGCGACCGAAGCTCACCTTCATCATGCACAAGAAGAAAAAGAATAGGCCACAGTGGCCCTGAAACTATCACAAGAGGAAGTGATAGAGAAACGTCGAGTTGCGCAACAGGAGAAGGATGACCTCCAAACCAAGTTCGAAGAGGAGAGAGTGCAAATCTAGCAAGAGAAGAATAGTTGCTCGCAGAGCAGATCGGAATCAAAGAAGCAGTCAACAGAGCACTTCGCTATGTGACGATCTTAGAGACAAAGGCGAAAGACCCAGTGGAACATCAAGTAGCGAAGCTTGCTGAAGCCATCCAGCATCTTAAACAGAGAATAGCAGACCTAGAGCTTCAAATAGTACCAAACACTCTGCAGGATGTGCGAGACCAAAGAGAAGCCACTGCCCAAAGTGCAATTGAGAGGATCAAAGCATTAGCTTTGAAATGTAAAAAACTTAGCAGTAGAAGTGCGCAGACTTATGAGTGACTTACTAAGGACCCTGAACTGAAGACACTGGAGTCACAGCTCCAGGAGGAAAAGAAGCAAGCAGCAACAGTACAAGCGCAGTTAAAGCTCCTATCAGTAGTTGAGAGAATGAAGAGATCCCAGGAACAATGCACTCCTCAACAGCAGGTCCATACCATACAGAGCAAAGTCATGGAAGTGACTCAGAGGCTCCAACCAGTCCAGGACAAAGCTTGTCAACTGTTTGAGGGGATTGAAGGACGAGGAGTAGAGCTGGAACAAGTAGTCACTTCGGTAGAACAACGATTAGAGGGACCTGTGAACAAGGTAGTTATTCAGGAATTCGTCGAGCAGGATGCCTTGGTGAAGCAGCAGGTCGAAGTAACTCGAGCAAAGCTCGAGGCTTTTGAGGCAAAGCCACCCAAATCTGAGTGACTCGGGAAGAGTCACGAGTGAGTGTTGGGGGCATGTTGGCTCTTGACCAAGTTTTGGATATCCCTGGTCAGGTTTGACCTATTTTGGGACTTCGACAGGCTGTCGAAGGCAGAGCGCAAGTCAAAGCAAAGATTGTGGGATCTTGGCCCCTTGTTTAGGGATTTTTGGGTTTTGGACTTATGTAACGAGTATGGGGATGTCGATCCATGGGTTTACCCATGTTTAGGCCCTTTTGTAATATATAAATAGATGTCTAGGCGATGTAAGAGAAGGTGTCATGCTAAGTGATAGGAACTAGACCTAGAAGGGCTATGTATGTGATATTGTGCTAAGTGCGAGCCATAATTGTAAATGCTTTGTGCATGTTATGTGAACACTTGCAGAGCTAAGTGCAAGTGGATGTAAGAAGCTGGTGTAGATTGTAAAAGGGCTTTGTGTTATAACCTATATCGGGGGAGGAGGATCTAGCGAAGTGTGCGCAGATCTCATGTCCTATGCGGATTAGGATCTCGTGTCTTTGTCCATGTAGATGATTGACAGAAGATAATAAAGAGAAGAAGAGTTGGTGGATGTAGCCCTAGGCTGGGGGTGAACCATGTATATCCTATGTTGCGGTTGCTTTGTGAATTATGATTGTTTTATTGTTCATATGATTAATGCTTAGTGCAATGATGTATGCTTAGATGAATATGATAGCTTAGTACTCAATAATGTGAATAAGATGCTAGATTTGATCTATGTTGATGTGCTTAGTGCTTGAATATATTAGATCTGGGTGAATATTGTTGCTCTGTTATCAGGGTTTATCTACGCTGTAAACAAAGGCTAAATACTAATGAACTATAACTGCTAAGTGCTATGTTAAGGTGTTATAATCACAGATCTGTGTCCCAGCTAAGGTTGCAAACACCGAAGTCCTACAACCACCCCTGCCTCTACCTCGGGTGAGACTTCATCTGCTTCGCAGGTGTTGTCGAAAGGGTCGGTAGTTAGGGTTTTGTTGGTGCGTTGTCGAAGCGTTGAACCCTGGGTCTGCCCCTGTGCCAACAAGGAACAACTTACCTTAGTCTACAGTCATGCTTGATCTTTCATTTGGTTAGAGGAAGTAATCCTCATTTCTCATGTCTTCATCCTTTTGAGGTGGGTCTGGATAAATATCAGCGATGGAAGCATATTGTCTTCCTTTCTTTATGGTAGGGCAACTTCTCCCAAAGTGTCCATACTTGCCACATCTGAAGCACTAGATCTTTTCCATGTTTCTTCTCTAATCATGACCTGAATCTAATGAAGTCTTCTCATCTTTGAATGTTTGCCTAAAGTTTCTTTTAAATCTTCCTCTTTTCTTTGTATGAAGTGCAAGAGCATGATTTTCATCATGATGGAAGTCTTCCACCCCTCTAGCTCTAAGTCTGATTTCTTCTTGGGTATAGTATGTCCACAGATGATCAAAAGTAGGTAGTTTTTCTCTTCCACTGATACTTTGAAGAAATAGTTCCCAATGTTTTGGAAGATTATTGAGAATGGTCAAAACAAGTTCTTTATCAGATATGATTTCTCCAATGGCACCTAGTTGATCTTTGATCTATGACATCTTCATAAAGAAGGCAACAACGGTGTCACCCTTTGTCATCTTGATACTTTGAAGTGGTCCCTTCAATGTAAGAGCTCTGAGGGTGTTGTCATTCTCAAACATATTCTTTAATTCTTCATACATTTAATAAGTTGTCTTCAAGTTGTCAATATGATGCAGGAGATGATCTCTTACTGAGTAGATGATTATCTTCCTTGCCTTGACGTCATCTCCCTTCCTTTCTTCCTTCTCTTCATCAGTAGTTGTCTCTGGTAAAGCCTTTTGTATCACACTCAATAGGTCATCCTCTTCAAGGGTGATCTGAAGTCTTGAATTCCAATAACTAAAGTTGCTCGATCCATCAAGCTTATCTTCTACCAAGGTTTTGTTCTTCATAATTTCAGATTCTTCACAAACCCTTGCCAACTGGGCTAGAAAACCTAACGACTAGGCTAGGATAACAAACTTAGGTTTTGTTGGGATTGTGACTGCCAACAATAAGCCTTGAATTCCATAAGAACATAGGTAAGCTTGAAAGCTTCTTCAAAGAGTTGCAGAAACCCTAAAACCAAAAATCTATAGAAAATTGTAGAACCCTAGAAACCTTAGGGCCAAAAATCCAAAATTCTCGAAATTTCACTTTGAGAGTTTCTAGAGGTGTGCTGAAGGAGGACGTACACTCCTGTCCAAATTTCAGCCCCAACTTCTAAGTGTGAAGTGCTGAAACACCCAAAAGAAGAGGGTCGTACAGATTTTATGGAAACCCTAGGAGGGTCGTACGGTTTTGCAAAAATGAGAGGATGGTTGGTAGATGCTTGTGCAATGGGTTCTTCAAGACCTATGCTCTGAAACCATGTTGAATTTTCACTATTCTAGGCTCAAGCATGAGGTTTAATTCATTTTTAGCATTTACTTGAACCATAGACAAATGCAGCTACACCATTAACAATTGTTGCAATAACCAAGATCACAAGAAGAAATACCATGCACAAGAACACAAGAAATATCTTGGGAAACCCTTCTCAACGAGGGAAGAAAACCCAGCCAATCCTTTGCTATATTCTCAATATAAATACCTCCCACACCATAGACCTAGCACACAAGAGGGTGCTCTCAAAAACCATGAAGTCTAGCACCCAAAAGAGGTGCGCAATTCATCCCTAGAACTTGTACTTGCTGAAATTTCCAAAATCACATGTGTGTTGTGTTTCCTCAATGGGGAAATCACCTTTATTTATACTAGACTGGACACATAAAAAATGGTGTTTATTGGCACAACAAGGCCGACCTCAATAACTTAGAAAATAATCAATAATTACCATATTAATTATCTTTTACATTAATTATCTTTCACTTTATGGTGGTGCCAACATGTACCCTTTACATCACAATTAGGGTTACAGGTAAATCTAACTCTTAGACAATATAGCAAGGGATCTCACACACCCACTAGTGCTCAACCACTAGGGGCACGTCCACCTGTGCTTGGCCACAAGGACGTCTAAGTCAATAGATCTCTATCTCACTAAGTCTCACAAGAGAATCATGTGGACACACTATTGGCCCTTGGTTATGTATTAAGAAATAAAGTGAAGATTAAGGATGAAGAAAGACAAAGTACGAAGTGTGCGGAAGGCACACAAACCAAGGAAGGGTCTAAGTGGGTAAAGAAGCAGAAAAGAAGGAATGAGGTAAATAAAATCAAGCCGTTGAAAGAGAATATCAAGGAAGACAAAGCGTCAAAGAAGGTATATCGTGGATAAATCAACAAGCGGAAGAAGATACTAATGGGTGCTTTGGAGCTCCTCGTGGAAAAGAAGGAAGAGCAGGTTGGTGAAGCCCTTAAAATGCGGGTTATGTGGATCTAGGATTTTGGCGTCTAGGGTTGTGACACCTAGGCTTCGGTCTAAGGTTGTCTAAGAGTCGTGAAATGTATAAATAAAGGTCTATAAGAGTTGAGAGGGTTGGTTATTATTGATGTTATCGTCATTGTTGGTGATAGCAATCTTGAGAGAGAGAAGTGTTTGTTGTAAGAGCATTATGTATTCTGGACCTTCAGCTGGGTTTGAAGATCAACCCTGCAGCTGGGTGTGCAGGGAGGGGAGATAAAGAGAAAGAGAGAGATCTGCAGCTAAGTGCACAGATAGAATTGTATGTTTTCATCTAATATATCAAGAAACATAGTTATGTGGACATAGCCCTAGGGAGAGGGTGAACCACGTAAATCTTGTTGTTCTTTGTGGTTTATGATGTGTTATTTTCTATCTATTATATTGTTAATGTATTGTTGGTTTCCCTAATAAATATAGGAGGTATAAGATAACTTCGTGAAGCTAAGTGTAAGACTGTTAAAGAATCTCTAGGTTACATTGCATTGTTGTTCTAGAATCATTTTGTATTTCCTCTGGTTGTAGACACATGTGTCCTGCAACCCCCCTATTGCTACTTCAGGTGAGACTTCATCTGCTTCGCAGGTGTTGCCGAGAGGGCCAATAGTTAGGGTTTGTTGGTGCGTTGTTTGAGTTGAACCATGGGTCTTCCCCTGTGCCAACAAATGGTTCCATTGTCGGGACTGAGATCTTCTTGAGGGAATGTCAAGGTGGTTTCCATCGAAGACAAAAATTCAAAACGAGATAGAAGAACAAGAAAGGGACTTCGTCATAGCTCAAAACAAGAACCCTAGCATTAGTACATAAGACTGGTTGGGGAGGTACATCTTTACGGATGTGCAAGAAATTTTCTTTACAGGAGTTCATAAGGAGTTATACGAGTGCTTAGCTAGACTAGCAGACACTCGGTTTGAAATCAGATCTAGACCACATGTGGTTTGGACGTCGACGTTGATCAAGAAAGTCAAGAGAGTTGATAAAGTGGTGTCTAGAGCAGTAGATATCTGGTTTGATAGCACTATTGGAGGGTAGATTACTGAGTTTTCTATTGACAAAGTTGAATCATATAGTCAAGCAGAGAGGTATTTCTTCAAGGGACCTAGAGGAAAGTTTCTACACTTCTTGAAGTTAAAGATTAAGATGTTATTGCATGAGAAGAATATCTTGAAGATACAGTAATCAATCAGATTTTAAAGCTAATGTTCAAGAATTCAGATAGCGACAGTGACACAGAGGCCGGACACACACGCAGTGGGAGATCATTCAGAGAGGTTCCTCTTGCGAACCTATTTAAGCAAATTTACAGATCAGATGAGGGATTCTACGGTGAAGAAGAAGCAGAGCTAAAAGACGAAGAGTATTCAGAGTCTACAAGGGTAGAGGAAGTAGAGACTGAGGAACTTTGCCGAGGAGAACCATAAGCTTTAGGGACTGTGCCTACTGTCGAAGTAAGTATTATTACTCCTCCTGTTGTTTTAGCAACATTAAGTAGCCAGAGTAACCAGAGTAATCAGAGCACCCAGAGCACTATTACGAGAATTTTAGTACATACTCAGTCGAGAAACCAAGTAAGATCCATGGTAGATGAGATGAGGTTACCCATTTTTAGAGGCGATGGATCTGAGGATCCTGACCAACACTGGTTCTTACATGAAGTTGTATGGAGCATTAAGCAAGTCACTGACGAAGCTGTTAAGAGAGCTCAGTTTAGTACTACCTTTAGGTACCGTACCTTGAGTTGGTATATGAAGTTTGTTACAGGATTTGCACATCCTAAACCATTGAGTGACATTAAGATTGCATTGAGTGCAGAGTTCAAGAATCCTAAGTCGGAGTCACAGTGAATTACAGAGTTGAAGGAAATCAAGCAGAAGGTGATTGAACCCATTTGGGAGTTAGATCAAAGGTTTAAGACCTTGACAGGCCATTTAAGTTTTTAGATCCTAGATGAATAGCATAAGGAATGGTTCATCGATGCCCTCCTACCACACATTAGAGTTTCTCTAAAGAAACAGAAGGTCACTTCGCAGGCTGAAGCATTGGAGATTTCCATGAAACTAGAAGTAGCCCCTGTAGGAGAATCCAGTCCAGGTATGAGCCTGATTTTGAATCAATTAACTAGTTTATCTCTACAGGTTAAATATATGAATAAGGACAAAGGAAAAGAGAAAAGAGAAGATATCTAGTGTATCAGATGTAAAGCAGAGGGCCATGACAAAGATAATTGTCCTTTATTTAATGAATACTTGGCCTCTTGAGCATCTAACCCTTTGAAGTAGGCTACTTTACCATGGTGTGAGGTATGTAGAAATAGACATCACCCTGGTGAATGTTATTATATGTAGAAATATGTCCAGACACCCACCAATATTTATTGCACATTTTGTAAATATGTGGGGCATGATGAGAAGGACTGTCGGGATTATGACCTCATGCATGAAAGGTAAAGGGATACATATATAATTCAAGGAGAATTACAATCAAAAGGAAATGTTGCGCAGTTCAATTCCCCGGGAAGAGGAAACTTCAATCCTCGCGGTGGATTCAGAGGAGGCATGGGTCGAGGTCGAGGTCAGATCATTTGCTATAGTTGCACCCAGCCAGGTCACTTGGCAAGGGATTGTCAGAACTCTTGTACTAGCATCTACTGTAATTCATTTGACCATGTCATTGAAGACTATCCAGTATTGTTAGCAAAACTTCAGGAGAGACGAGGTGAAAACCAGCAAGTCCAACTAATATCAGCTGAACCTCGCGGTGAGGATCCCAGATTCATTGTCATCACTAGAGGAGGCGTTGTTACAAGAGAAGACAGGGTGACTCCAGGAAAGACCACAGATGGATCAGGGATCAGAAGAGCTTTAGAGAAGACACAATCGTTTGATCCAAGGAAAGAAAATCATACTTTTGAAGAAGCAAGGAGATAATTTGTAGGAGAACAAGCTTCTTCATCTAGGGCACAACCAAAAGTAAGGGAATGTGAAATGCCTCCATCATTTGACAATCTTCCCTAGCTAGACAAGGGAAAGAGGTAAGTAAGCTTATGGACTTCTTGTATACTTGTATCAATTTGATTAAAGATGAAAAAGTTGTGCAAGAACTACAACATATGATAAGACAGTATGAAATTGGGAGAATAGATCCCCTGCTGAGTAGAGCCATGAATCAAGTATTTAGGAAAAGGAGGACAAGCAAGGAAATACACCTTAGTGCTCATATTGGAGACTACAACATAGACTATGTGGTCCTCGACTTGGGATCAGACGTAAATGTTATGACGAAGCAGACTTGGGCATTGATGGGAAAACCTAAGTTGATTTACTCTCCTATTAGGCTCAGGATGGCTAATCAGCAGGCAGTGAGCCCCTTTGGAAGACTAGATCATGTCCCTATGGAAATCGATAGAGTGAGAACATTTGCATACTTCGAAGTGATTGTGATTGTTGATGATAGCTGCCCCTACCCTGCATTATTAGGAATTGATTGGGCTTTCAACAATTCGACTGTTGTTGACCTAAAAAAGAGAATAATGACATTTGAAGGTGATGGCCTGAGGGTCATTGCACCTATTGATCATGATGAAGGTCACAGATACGCAAAACCTATAAGAGAAGAAGACCGCGTCTATGAGCTAGAGAACATCTATAAACTGACAGCGGGACAACATGATTATATTCATCCTACAGTAGATGGAAATCTAAGTTGGTGAAGTGAAAGTGCATGCTCATCAGATTCAGAAGAAGCATTAGAAAATTGGCAGAACAGAATGTATGAAGTCTCTATGCGAAGGTGTGCCAGATTAACCAAGGCAATTTGTTGGATTGGCACAGAAGTAAGAAATCTTCCTACATTTTATGGCTTGAATAATTTAGATACATTTCTATGTGAATTTGAAGGAATTTTACCAGTACAACATAGGTCGTTGGAACTAGATGAAGCCTTGAAAGAAACACCAGCTAGATGGTGGGAAACACACAAGAAGAACATTGTGGAGTGGGTACAATGTCGCACCTTGATGACAATGCACTTTTCAGATCAAGATAACGGTTGTGAAGTTCGATACACAAGTTAGAGTTGTCCTAAGGACCATGTGCAAATTTGTGAGGAAGCCTGGAGCAGCATTCCTAAAGAACAGTGGGTACATAAGTTCATTAACACCTTGGATACTATGCCTATCAACAGGTATCTTCAAGAAGAATTGTGCTTCGTCACTACAGATTGGTATGGTATGACTGAGAACTTTATAGCTACGTTCTTATTTGAGATTCAGTACCCCACAGTAGATCAGGCTTTACAAATTGTAAGAAAAAAGGTCTTTGAAGAGGCACCTAACCCCCCTCTTGAGCAAGAAGAAGATGAATGTATTGCGCCTCTTCATCGGTTACAAGGGTGTTATAATATTAATGCTGATGAGGATGATGACCCTAGGGATGTAAACATTTCAGAAACTAAAAGACATAGAGACATAGAAGGGCCAGGGATTGAATTACCTTTTATTGGGAAACCTATTAAAATTAAGAAGGTTAATATTGGAACAGAGCAAGCACCTAAGTTGTAAAATGTTGGAGACTATTGGGATGATGCAACTATTAGCAAGATTACCAAACTATTGCATGAGTATCAGGACTTGTTTCCAACCAAGTTCACAGACATGAAGGGTATCAAAGGACCCATGGGAGAAATGAATATTCCTTTGAAACCAAATGCAAGGCCTGTCAAGCAAAGACCTTATAGACTGAATCCCAAGTACAAGTAGAAAGTTAAGGTTGAATTAGACATAATGCTGGAAGCAGGAATCATAGAACCTGTTGTTGCAAGATTTGACTCTAGGATGTAATAGAGCCAATCCTTAGCACATTTTAAATTAAATAAATTTTGTCACTCGGACTTGACTTGGGTTGCATGCAAGTAAATTCTGAGATAACCTCAAACCACTTTTGATTGGAAATTGCCCCTTCCAACCCGAGAGGGATCTCTCGAAAATATGTCACAATAGGATATTCAATAAGATTAACAGTGGGAAAATCTGTGGGTAACAGAAAGTTTTGGGATTTTAGGGTTGGTGGGTTGGAATAGGAGGTAGTCCATTGGGAATGGGGTCAAATGATCAAGAAAATAATAAGAGTGTTTTGGCGATGGAAATCCATGGAACATAAGCGAGGTAGAAGCTGATTACAAAGAGAAGGATTTATAAAAGTATGGCAGCAAAATAGAGAGAAAACATATCAAAATGCAAGGAGCACTTAGCAATGAGTGAATTCCAAGCATAAATCATTGGAAAGAGATGGTTGGGACAGAGGATCTATCCAAGGATGAATTTTGAACCTTCATATCTCTACAAGAAACAACCTATAACATGTCCTGCAATAGAGCATCTAACAAACAAATGAATTTCATTACAAACACAGTCACAAATCAGGAAGAAAATGGAAATAAAACCAAGTGAAATTATGCAAGAACAATGCAATAAGACTTTCTCTGCAAACAAAATCACAAGAATCTCTGTTGTAGATTAAAAATGGCTCTGCACTCTTTTATTTAAAAAGGAAAACAAATGCTACAGCCCAGGAGTACTACTCTTGTGTGTCTCTTCCCCCCCCTTCTCTCTCAAAGAGATATACAATATATAATCCTTCATTGTATAACAAATGAGAAACGACCTCAAAACCGACTGAGAAATGAACTGGCAGTTATTTAACTGAAATATGGGTGTGTTCCTACATTTTTGGGTCATGTCTGTAACGCCATGTTGTGGGGAACTTTTTCATACCTTCCCAAGCTCTAAATTTGGATCTGAAGATACCACTAGAAATATTAGTTTCTCTAGATGTCAATCGACTATTCAAACATGTAAAACAACCTCTCCAAGGTTGAGAAAAGTGAGTTTTTCCACGGGCAGTTTTTTTTGGAAAAACCTACGATTTTGGTGGCTAACAGGCCGAAAAAAGGGGTTTCTTAGCCACCAAAAGTCCTATATTTTGGCAGATAACAGTTTGATTTCAGAGCACCATAAGCCACTAAAAGTCCCGAAACCCTGATTTTGGCTTTCGGGTTTCGGGGAAACAGAGCAATGGTCAAAATCTTATGTCGGCCAAACCCTCGACTATCGAAAACCTGAAATGGTGATGTGGCATTTATGTAAAACCTTATAGATATTTTCTTGGCATGTATTGCATTCTTTTCATGCCTCCTCGTGAGATTTTCCTCCATGTGGCTTGATTTTTGGGTAAAAACGCATCCCCAACCCGAGTAACTGCCAGAACATTGCGCTGAGAATGTCGGAGTAGAGGAGCAGTTTTCATGTCAAATGGGCGACATCTGGATAGTGGGTAAATCCAAAACGATGGATATGACTCACTAGATTACTTT
Organism: Picea engelmannii; assembly: GCA_009831015.1. Lineage (NCBI taxonomy): Eukaryota > Viridiplantae > Streptophyta > Pinopsida > Pinales > Pinaceae > Picea > Picea engelmannii. The sequence goes on from ML787178.1 coordinate 490,594, forward strand.
GTAACTTAAGATACCGACTTTAGACAGTTGTGAATCCACCTGGGTAACTGATAGCGCTCTTAATTCATGATGACATGGCATGATTAGGTTTAGGAATTATTTAATCAAACAATCAAATGAACCATGAAGGCATAACACGAGCAAACAAGTCAACTACTTGAGAGGATTTGGCAGTATTAAACATATGAAGACAGGTGTACTTTTATACAGGTAGTTTAAGAGCGTGACTGGGCAGATGGTTGTTTTTCACACTTTCGGTGGCTAAGGGTGTATGAAATCTGAGATTTAAGCTACCAAAAGTCTGCAGTTTCGATAGCTAAATGTTATAAATTTTTCTCTCCTAAGCTACCGAAAGCCACAATTTCAATATTTGTTACAACATAGGCTCCATCTAGGGATGGTGCTTTCCTGCAAAGCGCCGAGAACAGTAGACCATGTGCCTTCATCCATTGGGTAACCTGAAATCATCCTTATCAAACTCTAAACCCTGTCACTTTACTTGCACCTTTCCGAAACAAAAAACCACTTATGCATTCATTGGGCTATAGAGTCGTAATGCTTTAAAACAAATCCATACTGGATTCCAAACTAAACTGGAAACATACTGAAAAACACTGTTGTACTCTAATGCTCAAAGTCAAGCTTATTTATATACATCACCTACTCTAACTACTGAAAAAATTCCCACTAAATCAAATGATACAAAAATGCCAATGAAGCCAATCCAAAAATTGTGTACTTATTTTAAATCTGCTCACACTTTCTTTGAGCAGGCTGAAAAAGGAAACTGACAACTTCCATTTGAAATGTTGTTGATCATGAATTTTCAAACTTTTCCTCGATTCCTGTGACAAAATATCCATGACATAGCATACTCCTCCCTTAAATGAATCTAAAAGGTCAGCAAAAGGATCATGAAAAAATGCATGGTCCTTAGGTTTTAAATAACAAGCTTCATCAAAGACTACTATATGCTCCACTTTATTTTGCTCAGGATCATCCTCAAAGAGGATATCCAAACATCCTTCATCTTATATGGCATTTGTCTGAAGACTGTCATTCCTCCATGAAAACCCTGCAGCAAATTGGTCTAGAGAAACAATATTATAATCATCAGTGTACTCATCATATTTAGGTTCAGCAGATAACTCGGGAGTGTCATCAGTCAGAAAAATGCTCGGAATATCGATTGTGGATTGCTCAAGCATGGGTAATTCTGTTACTTTCTTTGGCATGATGTCTATCTCAGATTTATACTCCTCCAAATCATAGTCTAAGGCATCCTTGAACAACAAACTTCCTTCAAGACTATTAAATGTGACAGCCTTATCCTCTTCATGAAACAAAACAGGGCTTACAAGTTGATTTCCTAGCTGGAAATCATCATCATAAATAGGCCCATTAAATTCCTGTAGAGTTTCATCAAACACATGACTGTCATTTTTTAAAAACAGATTTGCATTTTCAAAAATGGAAGAAGTCTGACTCTCATATCTGGGACTATGTATACACTGCAAATATTTGTAAGCAAGGTTTGTAACATGACTATGCAGGAGCAGATCTATTTCTTATCCAGTCAAAGGAGAAGGTGGTCTCTGTATTTTCTAGATAAAACAACAATTATTTCCTTTCTCTTCTGCAAGTTGGCCGTGATGTTGAATGTCTTCTTCTTGAATATGTCCACAAGAGCTATCATATCCAACTTCTTTATGAGCCAACTCTTCCTCATACTGATCATCTTCATCAACTTGAGAAATTTCTGATATTTCTTCCTCCTCTTCAAAAGGATTTGTTTGATCTTTTTGACTTATAATTTCTATATTACAGCAATATTCAAAAAGTATTTCAATTGAGTAGATTCTTTTACAATGTTGACGAAAAAGTATGTGAAAATATTTCAATGAAGGAATATTGGAATGAGGTAAAGTTTTATACCAGAGTCTAGCATCTCTTTCCAACGAAAACATAAACAACTTCATGAGGACATCTTCATGATGTATATTTAATTCATCCATGAGCTTGTGGAATTCAAACAAGTGATGAGCGGGATTGCCATCTGCATATTCTCCAAATTTAGGAAGGACATCTTCCCAAACTTTAATGTCTGGAACAGTGTTGGGAAAACCATAAACATTTGTAAAATCCAGAGGATCAAACCTTGTAGCAATCTGAGCAGCGACCGAATTCGACATTTTGAGACTAGTGGAGTCGCCAATGAATCATGTAGAGTCTTCGAACCAAGGAGTCGCCAGGTGAATGATCATAGTCAATTGAATGCATATCCCTTGTTCACCATCAAGAGATAGATTTGAACTTATGTCGTATCCTAGGGAAGATCACTTCGTCCTCCATCCCCAACAACGGCGCTAGAAAATGTTGTTGAAAGAGTTGACTCAAGGTTGTAATAGAGCCAAGCCTTAACACATTTTAAATGAAATAAATTTTGTCACTCGGACTTGACTTGGGTTGCAGGCAAGTAAATTTTGAGATAACCTCGAACCACTTTTTATTGGAAATCGCCCCTTCCAACCCGAGAGGGATCTCTCGAAAATATGTCACAATAGGATATTCAATAAGATTAACAGTGGGCAGATCTATGGGTAACGGAAAGTTTTGGGATTTTAGGGTTGGTGGGTTGGACCAGAAGGTAGTCCATTGGGAATGGAGTCAAATGATCAAGCAAATAATAAGAGTGTTTTGGCGATGGAAATCCATGGAATAGAGGCGAGGTAGAATTTGATTATAGAGAGAAGGATTTATAAAAGTATGGCAGCAGAATAGAGAGAAAACATATCAAAATGCAAGGAGCACTTAGCAATGAGTGAATTCCAAGCATAAATCAATGGAAAGAGATGGTTGGGACAGATCATCTATCCAAGGATGAATTATGAACCTTCATATCTCTACAAGAAACAACCTATATAAGCCTTCAGTGTATAACAGATGAGAAACGACCTCAAAACCGACTGAGAAATGAACTGGCAGTTATTTAACTGAAATCTGGGTGCGTTCCTACATTTATGGGTCATGTCTGCAATTCCATATTGTGGGGAACTTTTTCTTACTTTATTGAGCTCTAAATTCAGATATGAAGATACCAATGGAAATCTTAGGATCTGTAGATGTCAATCGACTATTCAAATGTGTAAAATGGCCTCTCCAAGGTTGAGAAAAGTGAGTTTTTCCACAGACAGTTTTTTTTGGAAAAACCTGCGATTCCGGTGGCTAACAGGCCGAAAAAAGGGGTTTCTTAGCCACCGAAAGTCCTGGATTTCGGCAGCTAACAGTGTGATTTTAAAGTGTCGTAAGCCATCGAAAGTCCCGAAACCCCGATTTTGTCTTTCAGGTTTTGGGGAAACGGAGCAATGATGAAAATCTTATGTCGGCCAAACCCCCGACTGTCGAAAACCCGAAATGGTGACGTGGCATTTATGTAAAACCTTATAGCGATTTTATTGGCACATATTGCATTCTTTTCCTGCCTCCTCATGATATTTTCCTCCATGTGGCTTGATTTCTGGGTAAAAACGCATCCCCAACCCAAGTAACTGCCAGAACACTGCACTGAGAATGTCAGGATAGAGGAGCATTTTTTGTGTCAAATGGGCAGCATCTAGATAGTGGGTAAATCCAAAACGATGGATATGACTCACTTGATTACTTCGTAACTTAAGATACCAACTTCAGATAGTTGTGAATCCACCTGAGTAACTGATAGTGCTCTTAAATCATGATGACATGGCATGATTAGGTTTAGGAATTATTTAATCAAACAATCAAATGAACCATGAAGACATAACACGAGAAAACAACTCGACTACTTGAGAGGATTTGGCAGTATTAAATTGATGAAGATAGGCGTACTTTTATACAGGTAGTTTAAGAGCGTGACTGGGAAGATGGTCCTTTTTCCCACCCGCACTTTCGGTGGCTAAGGGTGTATGAAATCTAAGATTTAAGCTACCAAAAGTCTGCACTTTCGGTAGCTAAACGTTATAAATTTTTCTCTCCTAAGCTACCGAAAGCCAAAATTTCAATATTTGTCACAACAGAACCTGTTGAAGAATCTGAATGGATCAGCCCTATGGTGGTCCAAGATAAGAAGTCAGGAGAAATCAGAATCTGTGTAGATCTAAGGAAATTAAATGATGCATGTTTACATGATCCATTTCCTACACCTTTTACTGATGAGGTTCTAGATAATGTAGGATGAAAGGAAGTTTATTCATTTACAAATGGATTTTCAGGCTATCACCAGATTGGAATTGCTAAGGAGGACAGACATAAGGCCACATTTGCAACAGAATGGGGTTCTTTTCAGTACACTGTGATACCTTTTGGTTTGAAGAATGCACCAACCATCTTTTCCAGGGTGGTGGTTGAATCATTCAAGGATTTTTTACACAAGTTTTTGGAGGCATACTTGTTAGAATATAGAGGATTGTGCTAGTTTAACCATTGACGATACCCTCGTCACCCAACCACAGGCTGAAGCCACCCTCCGAGCACCTTGACCTTGACCGAGAAGAGAATTATGGCTGCAATCAATAGCCAAGAGAGGCTAAATGCACCAAGCAAGAGAATAGAAACTAAACTGAACAGATGATCCCACCCAGAAGCTAGCACACCACTTTCCCATCTCTCCCAGAAACTTGCGCACCAAACTGCTGCTGCCTGCAACTGCCTACGCAGATTTTGCTCTCACTGCAACTGCTAAGATGTGAAATAATGAAATTGGTGCCCTGTATTTATAGTGGACTGGCCAGTCTAACTGGGGCCGACTTCTCCTTCTGGGCATCAATAAGTTCAATATAATTATATTTGTTCAGCCGACAACTTGTCTAGGGTTTCCTTCAATTCTTTGCTTCCTTCCGGAGGATTCTAGTCTCATCATAGGTCATAATGGAGGTTCATACCTCCCGAAGCTACCATAATATTAACACTCCCTCCTAGCTAGGGAGGTATGGTCTTGAGCACAACAGACCATTCAACTGGTAGCACCACGAGCACATGTCATTATTATCCGACTGGTAATCTCCTATGACAACTGGTACAATATCAATTAATAGAACACACCTGTGTCTATTCTCGTTGCACACAACTACTCAATCTTGTGAAACACAATCACAAACAGTAGCATATCTACTGTCATTCATTCTTCATAACAAATATCTGAGAGCATCCTGCATAGAAACAATGTTATGATAAAAATTGTATCATTTGGGCCAATCTTTCACTCACGTCTGTGAGATCTGAAAGAATGTCTGCCACCACAGTATTCTTCATCTGCATAGAAACAATGTTATGATAAAAACTGAATCATTTGGGCCAATCTTTCACCCACGTCTGTGAGATCTAAAAGAGTGTCTTCCCTCAGTATAGAATATCAACAATAATCATCTGGTCCAATATTTCACTCACATCTGTGAGGTCTGAAAGAATGTCTGCCCTCAATATAGAATATCAATAATGGGCCATCTGCCCCATTCTTCTTAACCAAGGAAGAAGGATTGTTTGTGATTTCTGAACCTGGGCCATTTCCCACCCTGGGCCATTCTTCCGACACTAAACAAAGTGTAACCTGGAGAGAATCAGTCTGCCCTCGAGAAATGTTTGGACCATTCCTTACCCTGGGCCATTCCTTCGACACTAAACAAAGTGTAAGCTGGAGGGAATGAGTCTGCCCTAAGGAATGACTGTCCTGGACTATTCCCCAACCTGGGCCATTCTTCCGACATTAAACAAAGTGTAACCTGGAGAGAATGAGTCTGCCCTCGAGGAATAACTGTCCCTGATTGTTGAGCCTGGACTACTCCCCACCCTGGTCCATTCCTCCGACACTAAACAAAGTGTAACCTAGAGAGAATGAGTCTGTCCTCGAGGAGTAACTGTCTGGACCATTCCCCACCTTAGGCCATTCCTCTGACACTAAAGTGTAACCTAGAGAGAATGTATAACCCTCAAGGAATGTTTGTCCTGCATCAACCTCCAAAACGAACGATTCTTCGAAACTGCTCACAACTGTGAACTTCGAAAGAATGACTGCCCAGCGAGGCGGACCATTCTACTTGACCACTACTCAGAGTGATTGCCAAGTAGAATCGTTTTCCTAGACTACTCCCCATAATGGGAAGTCGTTGTCTATGATACATCAACAATTAGTTTGCCTCCCATGTTAACTACAATGGGAAGTCATAGTCCATCAGAAATCTCAATCCACTTTCCGAACAGGAAAGCATCTATCCAATCTGGACAAAGATAAATGCTCCCTCCTAACTGGAGAGTTATTTCAATCACAAAATAAATGTTTTTCAAGAATATTTTTGCGTACCTTGTCTATCCTGGAGAATCTTCCCTTTCAGCTAAAGGAGTTATTTCCACGATCCCCATCTTCTCTCGGAAATATGCAAACTTGATTCTAGAAAGAGGTTTTGTCAGGATATATGTTGTCTTCTCATCAGTGGGGATATATTCGAGC
>ML787178.1:500506-542656 GCA_009831015.1 Picea engelmannii
TCTCACTGCAACTACTGAGATATGAAATAATGAAACTGGCGCCCTATATTTATAGTGGACTAGCCAGTCTAACTGGGGTTGACTTCTCCTTCTGGGCATCAATAAGTTCAATATAATTATATTTGTTCAGCCGACAACTTGTCTAGGGTTTCCTTCAATTCTTTGCTTCCTTCCGGAGGATTCTAGTCTCGTCATAGGTCATAATGGAGGTTCATACCTCCCGAAGCTACCATAATATTAACAATACTTTGATGATTGGACCATTTTTAGAATACTAAAAGATCATATTGAATGTTTGAGATTAATGTTAGATAAGTGCATGAAATGTCATATTGCTCTGAATCTGAAAAAGTGTATTTTATTTTCACCTTTTGGAGTGTTGTTAGGACATATTGTGTGAAAGAAGGGGTTGTTGGTAGATCCTTCCAAGATTGATATCATTGTTGATCTACCTCTCCCTACTTCAGTTAGACAACTGCACATTGCATTGGGACACACTGGATACTACAGAAAGTTCCTTAAGGGCTATGCATAGATAACAGCACCGGTGGAGAAACTATTAAAGAAAGATAGTAAGTTTCAATGGACAGAGGAATGCTAGTAGAGCTTCGACACACTAAAGTAGAAAATGGTCACTGCGCCTATTTTGGTGTTTCCATATTGGAGTAAGGAATTCCATGTTCATGTTGATGCTTCATCCATTGCATTAGGAGCAGTTTTAGCACAACTGGGTGCAGGAGAGATTGACCACCCTATATCCTTTACTAGCATGAATCTTTCTATATCTGAGATAAATTATACTACCACTGAAAGAGAAGGCTTAGCTATGGTATATGCGCTGCAGAAGTTTATACACTACTTGTTGGGAGGACATTTTAAGATGTTTATTGATCATTATGCGTTAAAGTACTTAGTCAACAAGCTAGTGTTGGGGGGATAATATGCAGATGGATATTATTATTCCAGGAATATGATTTTGAGATTGTGGTCAAGCCAGGGAGAATCAATAAGGGACCTGACCACTTATCCAGGTTAGAACACGGAGAGGAACCTACCAGTCTAGATGATACACTACCATATGCACAGTTGTCGGCCATCAGGAAAGTCGATGATCACTTCGTCGAGATAGTCCAGTTCCTATCCACGGGAATGGCACCTTGCAAGTATACAATTATTCAGAAGAAACAGTTGGTAGTCTGCGCTGCAGATTTTCAACTTATAATTGGACAGTTATATAAKATGGGACCAGATGAGATCTTGAGGAGATGTGTTATGGAGGCAGAAATACCATTGATTCTTGCAGAAGCACATGAAGGCATTGCAGGAGGAAATTATGCAGGGAAAGAAACAATGCAGAAGGTTCTCAAAGCTGGCCTCTRGTGGCCCACTTTACATAAGGATACTAAGGAATACTACAGAGCCTGCAACATATGCCAAAGGATAGGGAATCCTTCTAGAAGGGATGAAATGCCTTTAGCACCTCAGTTAACTTTATAGGCATTCGAGAAATGGGCTATTGACTTTGTGGGACCTATCAACCCACTAGGAAGGCGCACATGAGCTTGATACATCATCACTGCTACAGATTATTTGACCAGATGGGCAAAAGCGAGAGTAGTTAAGGACTGTAGTGCAACTACAACTGCGTGATTCATCTTTGATGATATCATAACCAGATTTGGATTCTCGAAGATCCTTATGAGTGATCAAGGTACACACTTCATTAACAAAACTATTGAAGCCTTGACTCGGGAGTTCGAAGTTCACCATCAGAAGAGCACACCATACCACCCACAGGCAAATGGTACAGTCGAAGCTTTCAATAATATTTTGGAGACAACATTGACTAAGATTTGCAGTGTTAATAGAGATGATTGGGATTTAATAATTCCAATAGTGTTATGGGCTTATCGAACTACTTGCAAAAAGTTAACAACGCAGACTCGCTTTAAGTTAGTTTATGGCCAGGAAGCAGTAGTACCTATGGAATATTTGGTTCCTAGTTTAAGAATTGCATCATTTACAGGTATGGATGACAATGGCATTATTCAAGACAGGCTCGTGCAGTTGATAGAATTAGAGGAAGATAGGTTCATTGCATGATTTCATCAGCAGGTACAAAAAGAACGAGAAAAGGCTTACCATGACAGAGATATCAAGAAGAAAGCATTCAAGCAAGGCGATTTGGTATTTTTATAAGACAACAAGTTCATGAAGCATCTAGGAAAGTTCAGGACACATTGGCTTCGTCCATTCGAAGTTGCCTATGTTACAAAAGGAGGAGTTGAGCAGTTGAAGACTCTTAACGGGGAATGGAAGGATGGTTTAGTGAATGGGAGCCGGTTGAAGTTGTATTGTGACAACCAGCTACCTCGCAACTCTTAGTAAAATCAAAGTAAGAAGGGTATAGGTACTAGGTGCAGTTGAAATTGGGTACCAGACACATAAAATACAGTGTGCACACGATAAGGAGGGATAGAGAAGAAAGAACAGGCTGCTCTGCATAGTCTGCAGTCGAAGTAACACAGAAAGCTCAATCTTGCAGTGACTTGGGATGAGTCACATGTGAGTGTTGGGGGCCTGTTGGCCCTTGGTTATGTATTAAGAAAGAAACTGAAGATCAAGGATGAAGAAATACAAAGTACGAAGTGCACAGAAGGCACACAAACCGAGGAAGGGTCGAAGTGGGTAAAGAAGCAACAAAGAAGGAACGAGGTAAAGAAAAACAATTCATTGAAAGAGAAGATCAAGGAAGACAAAGCATCAAATAAGATATATTGTGGACAAATCAACAAGCGGAAGAAGATACTAATGGGTGATTTGGAGCACCTCGCGGAAAAGAAGGAAGAACAGGTTGGCGAAGCCCTTAAAATGCGAGTTATGTGGATCTAGGGTTTTGACACCTAGGCTTCGGTCTAAGGTTGTCTAAGAGTCATGAAATGTATAAATAAAGGTCTAGAAGAGTTGAGAGGGTTGGTTATTATTGTCGTTGTCATCGTTGTTGGTGATAGCAATCTTGAGAGAGAGAAGTGTTTGTTGTAAGAGCATTATGTATTATGGATCTTGAGTTGGGTGTGAAGATCAAACCTGCAGTTGGGTACGTAGGGAGGGGAGATAAAGAGAAAGAGAGAGATATACAGCTAAGTGCACAGATAGAACTGTATGTTTTCATCTAATATATCAAGAGACACAGTTATGTGGACGTAGCCCAAGGGAGAGGGTGAACCACGCAAATCTTGTTGTTATTTGTGGTTGATGTTGTGTTATTTTATATCTGTTATATTGTTATTACATTGTTGGTTTCCCTAATAAAGATAGGAGGTATGAGATAACTTCACGAAGCTAAGTGTAATACTGTTAAAAAATCTCTAGGTTACATTGTGTTGTTGTTCTGGAATCATTTTGCATTTCCTCTAGTTGTAGACACATGTGTCTTACAACCCCCCTATTGCTACTTCAGGTGAGACTTCATCTGCTTTGGAGGTGTTGCCGAAAGGGCCAGTAGTTAGATTTTGTTGGTGCGTTGTTTGAGTTGAACCCTGGGTCTGCCCCTGTGCCAACACACACACTCACTAGTGCTCAACCACTAGGATCATGTCCACATGTGCTCAACCACAGGGACTCCCTACTCAACAGATCCTTATCTCACTGAGTCTCACAAGAGAATCATCTGGATTATCACATCGTCTCAACTCTCTACACAGAGTATAACAATAAAACCATCACGTGGTCTCCTTCACCCCTCAAAGGGGTACACGTCGTTTCATCTCAAACGACACACCCATCTCATGGGAATCTTCCCTTCTCAGGGGTACACAGTGTTCCATCTCCGTCTCAGAGAGAATGACACACCCAGCTCATGGGCATCTTCCCTACATAGGGGCACACAACATTCCATCTCTGTCTCAGAGAGGAATGACACACCGATCTCATGGGCACACCCAAATCATGGGCTCTCTCATGGGTTGACTCACTCAATCTGCATCCTAGAGGATGTCTCATGCAATTGTAATCATCAACATCCTACAACAATCAAAGTTTTGATGTTGGCTTCTTTGGCAAGAAGGAGGCCTTGTAGGAGAGCATAGGCCTCAACCTGATTGTTTGCTTCTTTTCCTAGATCCTGAGCACAGGTTGTTTTCATCTATCCCTCGAAATCATAGATAATCCCCCTTGCATCTACCACCCCACAAAAACCTAGTAGTTGTTATGTATAGTTTGGGTTTAAAATATATTGAGATGTTGAGATTCATTGCTTGTAACTCAAGTTGGGTATGTAACCAAACCATGAACAACACTACTGATCACCCATCCCTAGCTCCAACATCACGGGTAGAGTTCGACCATGATTTGCATATAAACATATGAATTTATAATTCCAACAACATGCTCTTCCAATGCTAGGTGAACAACTATAAAAACTACACACAAAACCATTCATACTTAGGTCAAAAATTGCTTCAATGAATGCACCACTAGTTGAGTAAGGAACAATGGCATGGGCTTGTAAATCCAAGTGAAGGGAAGTCAAAATGTGGCAAGGGCATTTGGGCTTCTTATTAATACCCAGAATAGTCCAATGGAGACCACATTGACCTTGAAGGGCACTCGTATTATTATTCTCTAAATGCCAATAGGGGGTCGGGATTGAGCCTCGTGGTTTATATGCATTCATAAATTATAAACCCAACATTCCCAACAATGGGTTTGGGGTTGAATAACTCAAAGTATAACATTCCTTGAGCCATACACTATTAGAATGTGAAGGAATATAAGATCACTTTAGAGGATTTTGATGGCTAGTGATATTACTCCCTTTTGAGTTACTCCTATATGGTGGAGAAGGATATTTGGAGGTTATATATATATATATATACTCTTGTTGCATTGGTTTTGTTGATTTGTAGTCATTTTATTACACATTGTTGATTATTGCTATGTCTTTCCTCTATGTGTGTTGAGTATGATTTTTTTTCTAGATGACTGTGGGTAAAACATTTATTATCTATTGTTTAAGATAGTATAAGTGGTTGAGGATTGGTACTTGAATTGAAAGAGGGGGAGTAAGGCTAAGAGAGTGGAAGTTGAAGGAAATATGTTTGTAATTTGGAAGGATGGTATAGTTTTGGTGAGGGTAGGATCATGGGCCTTTAGCCATTTGGTTGATGGGTTGGTTGGGAGGAGAGTGATCTATCCTCCACCAATTGATGTTAGTAGCTACCCTTCATGAAAGGAATTCTAGTTGGTTTGTGAAGCTGGTAAGTTTAATCAAGTCTATTTAAGTTTTTTTTTTCATTATATGTTGAAATGGTTTAAATGGTATGCAAATTCATGAGAATACTTTATTGGTAGATAGTTGAATTGTATGTATTTAAATCCTACAAACAATAACTTAAACAAAGTTTTATTTTGAATTTTTAAGTAGTTTAGTATACAATTCCTTCTTTGTTTTATAACCAACGTGCTTATAGGAAATTGATTCTTGAATTTAGTTATAGCTCTATTCTTGACAATCCTCATATAATGTAGATATCATAATCAAGATTAAACAATGACAATAAACTAGATCTAGAAAAGACAGTTCTTACACATGTTACCACTAAACCAGACCTAGAAAAGATAGTGGGCCTTATAGGAATATAGGAAGAAAATTTGAGTAGTGGAGTAATTATTGTAGGGGATTTGGGTCTCGTGGGGAACAAATTGAGAGTTTGTGTACACAATGAGGATTTCCTCCTCAAGCTTCTCTCAACGATATTAACTAGAAGACACAATATTTCTACAACCTTCGTAATCCTTTGCTCGTGTTAGTTATTTTGTTACGGGATTTTGGAAACTAGATTTGTATTTAAGGTAGAAAAAATACTTGAGACACTTAGTCTTCAAAAACCTAGTTTCCATTAATTATCCAAAAGAGTCTCTTAAAATATTTGATAGTAAGCCAAGTGAAAACACCATGCTTAGTAGGATGGCTACAATGCTTAAACAATTCAAAATTAGGAATAAATTGAACTTAGATATAACTAGTTAGCAAAGAGAGCTTAAGATTTAGTCGAGGTTTTTCTACCAAACACTCTTATGCTTACTTGAAGTGATGTGTCACGTGTATCAAGGCACAAGAAGAAGTTTTAGTATGACTCCTATTGAGAATATTTTGGAGATAGTTTTATAGTTTAGTGGAAAGCAGACCATTAGATGTAGAAATGAAATAATATGTAGGGGTGCTTAGTTCCAAGTATATTCTTAATCACAAAAGAAAAGTAAGTGAGTTTTTTTTAGAAGTTTCAAGGGATATCCTTACCTAGTGTTCACTAGTTCATTTGCATTATTTCAAGGGTCAACACCATGGATGCCTTGATAAAAAAGACAAATAAAGTTGGATCGGAAATGTTGATATACTTCCCCCTACAAAGTTTAGAATGATTTTCGATGAGAAAAACATGTTAGTTTCTCATTCTTCTTTGCTTCATGTTGTGACATTGCTTCTATGGTGTAATTTTGTGTAAGGATATTATAGTTGAGGATGATGATATTGTGTTTGCATATAATAATGAAGCAAGGGTTTTGTGTGATTTTAGTTCTAGTAAAAGTCCAATGTTAGTTGAAAAAAATACACATTATCATTCTCCCCTCATATCTATCCCAGATGGTGTAGGTGGCTCCTACATTGCAGTAAAATGTGAAGTTATATACATACCTCCTTCACCTCGTGTCCCTATAGACACTAGTGGAGTAGGGAATGCTTATGTGGCTACAATTTTATATGGAATTTTGAGAAGACCATCGAGTTTGAAAGGCATGGGTAATTTAGCCACTAGAGTTGCAGAAATAGTTGTTGAAAATGAAACAAGTTAATCGATGAAGTCATTTCCATACAATGTTTTTGGAGGTAACTTGTACTTCCCATAATTGATACTTAAATATCATAACTTTTTGTATGATAGAATCAACTTTATAAGGTTTTGTGAGCGTACTTAAACTTCAAAGTCTTTTCTAATTGAATGTCTTATAGATGATCTAATATTTTAAGATAATCCAAAATCTTTCTATGAAGAGATTCTTAGTATAAAAAGGTGTAGAAAACAAATGTATCCATAATTTGATAAATATGGAATACCAATGAAGAATGAGTGTTGATTGAGGAACAATTTAGAAAAGATAAATAAGAAATCTCGATGCTTGAAAATACAAGATGCTTGGAGTATCAAACCTTGTTCATGTATAATCCAAACATTCATTGAAACAATGAGATCCTAAATGAGATCAAAAACTTAAGATCATTGATTTGCATCTCTAGGGAGGGTTGAGACCCAATCCACATCACCTGTTGATTCGTTGTATACTATTATTATTACTATTGTCTAGGCACAAGGTGAACCTTATAATTTGACTACTCACACGGATCAAATGCATGAGAGATATCACATTGGTTTTGTTGGTGCATTTAATGGAATTAACACACCATAATGTATACTTATTGTAATATCGATTAGTGGTCCTAGTGGCCATTAATGTCATTTATGGTTCACACTTAGTGAGCAGTTATAACCTATATTGGTGGTTAATAGGTGGCATTTGTGGTCCCATGTTTAATGGGTTTGGGGATGCCTAATCTAAACCATACTATATATTGAAGGATTTGCCTCTTTTGTAATTATGATGTGAAATGTTTCAATGTGATTCATTATTTTATCTATGTATCAAGGATACTTACCAAATCTCTTTGTTTTGGGTTGTTCATGCATTTATTATATAGAGACTTTAATTTTCTAATGATTATAGCATTCTAAACTTTAACATGCTTGAGTAATAAGCAGGCAAAAGATATAAAGATCACATAACACATTATTCTGGACCTTCTCATTCATGGTACTATGGCATCAACAACATGAACATAATTGATTATTAATAAACCCAAATACTATAAAATACCCTTAATATTTTACCAATATCATTAATGATCATTTTTTTCTTGATGAGATTAATCAATATAAATAAGGTAATAACCTCGTATATATAAGAGTTAGGTCATATTTACATGCAACCCTTATTTGTAAGTGTGGGGCCATTAGGCCCCCCTACTAACACCCATCACCATAGGTTGACTACTAAGAGTGTATAAACATAACCTGTTGGGACCACACCTTAAAGGTTTACATTATCAACACAAGTTTAGCCGTAGTAACACTAACATCCCCCTTTAATATTGACATGGGGACAAACACATATAGAAAATATGGCATAAAGGACAACCTTGAGACCACATTCCAATGATCCAAATGGATGTCGGTGGCCACCCACCTTTTCCAACTGGCTCAAAATAGTTTTCTGACAATTTTGGCAATTTACTATTTTTAGCAATTTTAACTTCCAGGGCCATTTTGACGGCCTAAATGAAGGTTTTTTAGGATCAAGTTCCTCAATGATAGCCAAAGGAATGATTGAACCCCCAAAATGAATCTCCTCGATGATACCTTTCCAACAGGCTATCACATGCCTAAAACGGAGATCGTATGCAAAAGTTACGACACTGGGAAGTTGATGTACTAACTTACCCAAATAGGGCCCACGTGACTTTTGGTGCTTCATCTCCTAGGGTTAGGTTTTTGGATGTCAAGGGTTTTTGGAATTCTTGTTTATTGTAAAAAGGCCTTCAGAGCCTCATTGTAATTTTCTTCTTGCGAATGAGTGCAGCCGTCACATCTCTTCTCAGAGATAAGTCGCCACTATTCCAGCAAGCTTGTTTCTAGTGCATTTTACAGTTTCAGCTTATTTCGTTATTGAATAGAAAACCAATTTTACTGTATCTATGTTTTTTGTGTTAAGAACCTGTTAATAATCTGTATTCGTTTTGTTATGCTCATAAAATCTGGATCAGTGGTATCAGAGCGGTCTGCTCCTTGTCGTCTTAATGCATTTCCCCAACGAGGTCGGAGTACAAAGAGTTGGGTCTCGAGCTTGTTTCTCTTGAGTACAGAAGCTCTCGCACGCCTAAGCGACCTCTCGTGGCAGGAGAAAATAAAGATGATAGGATAGGAGATCCTTTCAAACTGTTGATTGAGGAAGCCCTCACGCAATAGAGGAACGAGATAATGGATAGTTTCACGCAAATCCTTCAGTGACTAACAACAGGCGATGCATCTTCTTCGAACGGAGGCATTTCCCCCTTCAAGGTACAAATAAACTTTGATATTCCTATATTTGAAGGTCATATAGACGCAGATGTTGTAAACAAGTGGTTGAATCTACTAGAAGGGTATTTTTCCGTCCATAACTTTTCGAATAGAGAAAATATTATTTTTGCGCTCCTCAAAGTCGTTCCCCATGTCAAATATTGGTGGGAAACTTTCTGTGAGAAAAAGGAAATAGAGGAAACCTCATTATTTTAGGTCACGGCCACCTGGGAATCCTTCAGGCATGTTATTAAGGAATAATACTACCCTGTCGGAAGTTATGACGACCTGTATACCAAATGGACCACACTGCAGCAAGAAAGAGACCAAGCAGTGCCAGATTTCACAAATATCTTCCATACCTTGTGCACCAAACTGGGTATCAAAGATTTGGAGCGACATCTGTTGCTCAAGTATCGCAGTGCTCTGCATAGATACATCTAGACCGAAATTGAATTTCTGGACATCTCATCCTTGGGCACGGCCTACCGATATGTCGTCAAAATCGAGTAGAAGATCAAACAAAAGACGTGGCAATTTGGGCCTGGGAACCCCGCACAAAAAAATCTAGGAAAGGACGGCCCCAACCCACAAAATAAAGGACAGAGAAAATATGGACAATATCAAGACTACTAGTCCAAGCCTCAAGCAAAGAAGGACACCAGAAAGACAAAGAAAGATACCGGGAAGTGGTGCGACTTCCATAAGAGCCCTTGGCATAACACTGTTGACTGTCGCTCAAAACAGTCGTTGGTGGCTGAAGTGAAAGCCTCTAAATCAGATGCGGATTTTGACTCTGAGCCAGAACCAGAAAGAGGAAGATGGATCATTGACACGGAACCTAGTGCCACCGTTGCTACCACCAAGCTCTAGCCTGGTGAACCAGATGAGCCAGAAGAAGGAGAGCGCATCTTAAATTCACGGATGTGGGTAAAAGGCACCCTGTTGCACTTCATTGTTGATAGAAGTAGCCAGAAGAACCTCATCTCAGCAAAGGTCGTCAAGCGGCTAGCATTGCCAACAATGTCGCACCCATAACCCTACACCATTGGATGGCTCCGCTAAGGAAGCAATCTCCATGTTAGCCAACAGTGTCGATTGTTGTATGGAATCAAGCCCTTCAAAGATGAGGTATTGTGTGATGTTTCTCCTCTCAAAGTTTGTGATGTTCTTTTGGGCCAAGTTTATTTATGGAAACATCATGTTGTATATGAGTCTAGGCTTCGTAGTGTTATTATTACTTTGAACAGAAAATTGTACAGGATACCCGAGGCAGTCCCACCTAGTGCTATTTCCTTGATCTTTGCTAAGAAATGCAGGAAGGTCATCTCTCAGACGAGGAAGTTTGTCTTCTTCGTGATTCTCCCTCAGAATAAGTGAAAGATCACAGCCACATCCAGGGTCTCTGTGATTGACCTCTCCACACAGCAAAAGCAAGTAGATAAGGTCATGGAGGAATACTCGGATATCTTCTCCTCACCTACAGGGATACCTCTGCACTGCCAGGTCAAGCACCCCATCGATCTAACCTCTGGCGCACCGCTGCCCAATGGGCCAGTATATCATCGCTCTTTGTTAGAGAATGAGGAGATCAAGAGATAGATCCAAGAACTTCTCCACAAGGGACACATCCGCCCCAACTCATCACCTTGTGGAAGCCCAATCGTGCTGGTACAGAAGAAAGATGGAACTTGGCGACTCTGTATTGATTATTGGGCTCTGAATAAAATCACAGTCAGAAACCGGTACCCGATTCCCCGAATCAACGACCTCCTTGATCAACTCACAGGGGCCAAATACTTCAGTAATATTGATCTGAAGTATGGCTACCACCAGGTCCCGATAGAACAGACAGATGTATGGAAGACCACCTTCAAGTCAAAGAAAGGCCTTTTTGAATGGTTGGTCATGCCCTTTGGTTTGACAAATTCCCCAGCCACTTTCATGAGGATGATGGATGATATCCTGCGACCATTCACCACTACTTTTGTAGTGGTGTATTTGGACGAAATTCTAATTTACAGCAAGACTTGGGCCGAACACTTGCGGCATATTCAGCAGGTTCTACACACCCTGCGACAGCACAAGCTATACACCAACTTGGAAAAATGCTCATTCGGCATGGACCGGGTCCATTACCTGGGCTACATCATTGATCAGCATGGCATACATGTGGATCCAGCCAAGATCCAAGTAATTCGTGACTGGCCAACCCCAACAACACTTACTAAGCTTTGGAGCTTCTTGGGCCTTGCCAATATCTACCGCAAGTTTGTGTTGGGATTCTCCCATATTGCATGGGCCCTCAACCAAATAAATGGGGGTGGTGGTAAGGAGAAATTTGTGTGGGGTCGGTCCCAACAACAAGCGTTCGATGATTTGAAGCAGCGCTTGTGCTCAGCCCCAATACATTCACTACCAGACCTGCAACATTCCTTTGAGATCGAGACAAATGCTTCAGACTATGCCGTGGGCGTCGTTCTCACTCAGCACAGCCACCTCGTGGCCTATTATAGTGAGACACTGTCAGATATTGTTCGTAAGTACCCTACTTACCACAAAGAAATGTACTCCATTGTGCAAGCATGCTGCTAGTGGAGACATTACATTCTTGGGAAGGAGACAGTCATCCACACTGATCATAAGCCACCACAATTCATGCAGACACGGGGAAAATTGCAGAATGACCGCCATCAAAAGTGGTCCACATATTTGCAGCAATTCCACCACAACATCAAGTATAAAATAGGAAGCACCAATCGCATCGTTGATTGCCTGAGAAGACCGCTAGTCGTGGCACTCACCACGGTGCTAGACTCTTGCGTCCATGAGACATATGGATGGCCCCAACTCTATGAGACAGACCCTGACTTCTCCACCACCTACCAAATGTTGGGTGCAAACGCAGTTGTCGATAATTTCCATCTTTAGGATGGGTTGGTGTGTCGTCTAGGCCATATATGTGTTCCATCAAGTGAGCAAGCAAAGATGATCTGGGAAGCCCACTACAATCAGGTGGAAGGACACTTCGACATCGAAAATACAGTGGCGATGCTAAAAAACATTTCTACTGGCCGAAACTTCGACAGGAGGTCGGCAAGTATATCAGGTCTTGCACTACCTGTGTTATTGCCAAACTGACCACTAAGAAACAGGGCATGTACACCACTCTTCCTACTCCTGACAGACCATGGGAATCCATCTCAATGGACTACATGTCGGGCCTCCTGTCCACCAAGCGGGGAAATGACTGTGTTTTTGTGGTTGTTGATCGCTTTTCTAAGATGGTGATTCTGGTTGCCTAGAAGAAGAGCATCATAGCAGAGACCACTGCCAAGATCTTCTTTGAACGAGTCTGGGTACATTTTGGAATCCCACAAACCATTGTCTCATATCGGGACAGTCGATTTCTCAGCACATTCTGGTCGAGCCTCTAGTCACTGCTAGACACCAAGCTCACCAAATCCATAGCCTTCCACCCCCTGACAGATGGCCAAACCGAGGTTGCAAATCGAATGATTGTGCATATCCTTTGCATGTATAATTCAAAGCACCCTTGCATATGGGATGAGAGCCTTCCCTATGTCCAGCATAGCTACAATCGAGCCCTGCATAGCTCAACCGACCACAGCCCCTTTCAGGTGGGGTTGGGATTCCAACCATTGGGTCCCATAGATGTTGTGCTTCCCCTTGCGGTCACCTCGAATGACTCATCTCCTGCTCCAACTGAAGCTGACAAAGTCACCCAGCTCATTGAGAGGATCTAGCATATCCGCCAACAGGTTCATTATATCCTACAGAATTCCAATGACGAGTACAAACAACACCATGATCAACATCAGGTGCCACATAAGTTTCAGGTGGGTGACAAAGTTTGGTTGCACTTACATAAAGAACGCCTTACATGACCCCATTGGAAGCTTTGCCCACTCAGTTATGGGCCTTACACTATCACCAAGGTCGTGGGGGATCATGCTTTTGAGCTCAATATTCCTCCTTTCCTTGGCCTGCACCCAGTGTTCAATGTGGATCTCCTTCGCCCTTATTTCCCACCATTATTGGACACCTCAAAAGTAGTAGAACAACTGAAACCAACAGAGCTCAACCCCAACTACATACAACAGGCATCCAATGATCATATTGTGGACACACAAATCAAGGGCACTCGACAACAAAGGATCCAGCTTTATCAAGTCGTCAAAGCAGGGTAGCTCCTGCACCAAGGCAAGTGGCTCACCCGGGGCCAAATTCAGCAGAAATTTCCCCATCTGATGGGGGACCTCAATGCAATGGATACCATTGCTTCCTAAGGAGGGAGGATTGATCCATATGGATATCGGTGGCCACCCGCCTTTTTCAACTAGCTCAAAACAATTTTCTGACAATTTTGGCAATTTACTATTTTTAGCAGTTTTAACTTCCGAGGCCATTTTGAGGGCCTAAACGAAGGTTTTTTGGGATCAAGCTCCTCAATTATAGCTAAAGGCATGATTGATCCCCCAAAATGAATCTCCTCGACGATACCTTTCCAACGGGCTATCACATTCCTAAAACAGAGATCGTATGCAAAAGTTACAACCCCGGGAAGTTGATGTACTAACTTACCCAAACAGGGCCCACATGACTTTTGGCGCTTCATCTCCTAGGGTTAGGTTTTTGGATGTCTAGGGTTTTGGCATTCTTGTTTATTGTAAAAAGGTCTTCAGAGCCTCATTGTAATCTTCTTCTTGCGAATACGCACAGCCGTCACATCTCTTCTCAGAGATAAGCCGCCACCAGTCCAGCAAGCTTGTTTCCGCTGCATTTTACAGTTTCAGCTTATTTCGTTATTGAATAGAAAACCAGTTTTATTGTATCTCTGTTATTTTTTGTTAAGCACCTGTTAATAATATATATTCATTTCGTTCTTCTCATAAAATCTGGATTAACCAATCACTAAACTATCAACAAAATCACACATATATTGGATCAAGTAAATATTAGACCCCAACATCCCCCCTTAGTGTATGCTTTGGAAAGATGTAGTAAAAAAGAAAAATGACAAAATAAACATTACGATAATAGCACTTTAATGTCTAACTAGGTAGGGACAATAATGATGACCAGTGATGTCAACATCTTGACCATGCCAAGATTCATGTAAGCTCTTAATAGAGATTCCTTTGGTAATGTATCTTCCAAAACATATTCACATGAACCTCTGCGAAATTTGTGAATCAAACATGAGTTTAGGCAAAGAGTTAAATTTTAGAATTATGACCTTGAAAATAGTTTCGCATAAACCTATTTGGAAATGATAAAGCAAAAATGGGTTCAAACAAGCATATGAATGAACTATCAAACTAGGGAATCAAATACCATAATGCTACCATGGATAGTCTCCAAATAAATATCATATAAGATGGAAAACAAGATGTTGGAGCTGGAAGTGATCCAACAAAACTATTACTATGGCAAGTGTAGAATATCAACAAGAACACTATAATCACACAAATCGGGAGTCTTGTTGAAGTTGAGAATGATTCAATGAAGAATATAATAAGGAAAGTGTTTAAGATCAACAAGAACACTTCAAACAATGAAACAAAGAGAGTCATTCACACAAGATTTGGGAAAGAGGGTCAAAAGGCTCAACAATTGCTCTAAATACAACTTGTGATAATATGAACTATTTGTTGATATAAAAATGATTGTTTGGTTGCATGCGTAAATAAAAGAAGCAACAAAAATGGATCCAAAAACATGTGAAGAATAGAATGCCACTATGGTCAATTAATTAGAAAGAGTGACAAGAAATGTATGTGTGTACAATTAAGGAAACCAATAAAAAATATGCCCTCAAACAAGAGCTTAAATGTCGCCATTAGAAATTATCTATCTAACCACAACTAGTCTTAATAGTGGGTATTGATCCAAACTTCTACTATTTATGCTTCTTAATTGTTGATTTGTAACAACTACTATCATACCAATAGGCATGTCAATAAAAGTTTTGATACCTTGAAAAAGAGCAAGAATACTTCCTATCATTGTGATTAGGAGGTCAATATGATTGAGATGTGGAAGGTGAAGAGTTTGATTTTCATTTATTCGAAGGCACAATATGTGGTGCTTGTGAATCAATAGTAGAAGAATAAGTAGTTGTTGCAAATTCAATGTTATGGATATTAGTAGTATATGAATAATTGGATGATGTAGGATACAATTTATGTAAAATAGTGGTAGATAAAGAAGAGGTTGTGGGCCTTGGTTTCTACGAAATAATTGTTGTAGATGAATCATAAATATTTACATATGGAGATGAAGTATCAAAATACTAAATCCTAATATCACTGGTTACCATCTCAAGAAAAATATGAGTAATAATACCTTGCACATGTTTACCACATCCACCACATAGATAATCCACATATTGAAGTAATTTTAAACCAATGCCTTTTGTATGTTATTCGAATTTAGTAGATAATTACCCATGCAAAGCCACCGACGCATGAGAAGATGCATTCAAAGAATAGAAAGGAAGGTTTAATGATACATATTGAATTCCCTCTTGTATTGCGTCGATTACTTGTTTCCTCTTCCTTGTCTTAGAATCACCGATGTCAAGAGAAGATAGATCAAGAATAGCTACTAATGTAGGAGTTGATATATCAAATGAAACAATAGGTCTTTGTGAGAAGTGTTGAATATCATTTTCCAATATTCAAGTAATTATTCATCCTCCCTAAATTCATCCATCAAGTTTTGATAAGAAATATCCAAGTTTTCTTCCATCTCATTAATACAAAGTCCCCGACTATCAAAATGTGTTTCACACTTTGTACAAAGTATAGCAACAAGACTAGAATGCCTTTCAAAATAATGGTGTAAGATATAAAATCCATCTATTAGTTGATATTTAACACCTCTTAATTCATGTTATTCTTGAATGAGGTTCTAATTGAGGTCACATGGTTTCTAAACTGGCTCATTCTTCTCGTCCAATTCTGGAAGCATGAGATCTTGATCTTCTTCCAAAAAGCCTTGATTTTTGTCAAAGAGTTAGGTTTTTTCGTTTTCTAGTGAAATAACCTCTTCTAAAGATATGCATTAATGTTTTGTAATGAATTGATCTCCTCATAAAATCTTGGAATTAGAGTTCCACATTGAAGCAATTTCATCACAAAGTTTGGCTTTAGTCTTGCTAAGAGAAAGATTCATCACAGAATTAGGCATTAGCATCTCACAATGAGGGATTCCTAGAATCAAGCCTGTTGTTGGTATCCAACAAATAAATATTTTTCTTTATAAGATTGGTATTATTATTGTGCAAAGAAGCAACTTCATTACAAAGTTGAGTATTAGAATCTTGTACAAAAGATACCTTATTCTCATAACATTCTCAAAGAAATGTTTCTTTCTCATCATTAATATCATCCATACAATGAAATTGTTAATAATATGGGGACAAGTTACAAAGTTTCTAGGTGGGGTGCACGGAGTGCAAACCCCCTTTCAAAATGGAAATACAAATTGATTTTCCTTCTTATGAAAAAAATACAATGTCTAGAAAAAAAAAAATTCCCTTCATAGGGTAAAATCATTTTAGCAAGATTCTTGGGAGAAGACTATAATTTGTCTCACCCATTTTGAGCATGAGCAATAGAACAATTTAATTTCCAAGTAGGGAGAAATTCTTTTTAAAATGCAATGTAGTATTTTTTGTCGATAGAATGGACAATTTTACAAGTCAATATTTTAGTGGTCATATCTCCTCACCAATGCTTAGAATGTTTCTTGTGAACCCTTTCAAGAAAGATCTTGAAATGTTCTTTCAAAGACATTGGTCCAAACTCAATTAGACACTTGAGCAATGATATAATTATGTGCATAAGGAATATTATTGTCTTGCATCAGTAAAATGGGTAGTTTTAAAAGGTGATCTTTCAACGGTCATAACCTCCTCACTACTACTTGAAACCTTTATTGTGACTCTTTTCTAGAAAGAAATCAAAATATTATTGCAAATAGAACTAGATAACACTTAATTAGATGTTCAAGTAGTGACATATTATTTAGGTAAGACAAATCATTAATTTTCTTTAGCAAAATGGGTAGTTCCTAAAGTCAACTTTCAAATGCCATTTCTCCAACACTATTGAAAACCTCTATTATAACCCCTTTTTATGAAGATCTCAATTTTTTTTTTCAAAATGAAGAAGTTGTGAAGCAATATGAGATACATTATTAAGATAATGTCCTCAAAATATACAGACCCATTTTCCATGCCAAGGATTTGATACCATGTTAAAGTTAGGGAATGAACATGGTGATTATTAATAAACCCAATATAATATAATTACTTGAATCATAAAAATGACTCATAATATAATATACAATTGAGTACTTTAAAGTACCCTTAAAATATGATCAATATCATTAATGATAAACTTCCTTGATGAGATTAATGTATACAAATGAAGGAACAATCTTACATGCATACATACACATTTATTTATTTGAAAAATGTCTTTGGGAAAGTGTCCAAATGCTTCCTTAGACATTGTAAATCCAACACTCGATTTGAAATCCTTAGGAGTAAAACATGTATTCCTAACCCATAGGGACTCTACTATACATAAACATATGACCTCTCAGTGATCTTTTCCTTGAAACTGGTGGGTTCAAAGCAACTGAGATAACCCATTCGGATATCTATATACATATATAGATATAGATATATTCTTGGAGTCCAAGGGGTTAGCTCAACCTATTTTCATCGATGTTGTTGGACAATTGGCTAGTAGGTTTCTGGTTTGAATCCCCCTCGATTAGGCACACTATTCTACACTAATAGGTTTACTAGGGAATCCATTCATGAATTACATGGGGATGCAAACCGTTGGTCACCCTGTGAGATTTTTATGAGAACACACACACAATCAAAATACCCAACAACAAGAATGAAGATGAACATGTGTGGCCAGATTTTCACAACGTCACACACTTAGTATGATTCATTTATATTTAGAGTGACATCCTCAAGACCAAATGCACCTTTTGTTGCACCATTTTCCTATGAATTCTACCCTTGAAAAATATGAGTGAAGAATATCTCTAGTAATTTAGCCTTGTTAATCTCTCTTCCTACTTAATTGTAGCCTCAAGAGTTATATTTGTTCATCTATAATAACCATTGAACCAACCACATGTTATTTTAGAATAATTATAAACAAACATATTATCCACTCCTCTTTCCAAAGAATATTGATTAGTGTGAATTTTTTTCCAAAGAAAAAATTGCCATTTCTATCTAGAGATTGAATGGAAATTACAATTCTCATGTTAGATAGAAATTTCATGCTAGTAAATGAAAATTACAATGTTAGATATTTGATCCACATTTAATTTTTGTCCCATCGAAAAATAATCCTAGATCCTACTTTTTTCTCTGAGTTCCTTTTAACCTTATCCCACCCCCTGGAGAAGTTGCTACGATGTCTAACTATAATTCAAAATTTGAATGGTTAGGATTCGTATGGAGTGCCAATTTCTTATTAAAATAACAAGCGTTGAGTGTGACAGTCTAGTATGTTGATTGGTTTGGACATCAAGGCCCCCTTATCCAACATCTGCAAATGACTCAAATCAAGAACATGAGAAGGGTATGAAATATAATGACACAAAATAGATACATGAAAAACAACATGCATATGATCTAATGATGAAGGCAATGCAAGATGATAAACAACTCATCTTTTCCTTCAAATTTTTTTAAATGGTCCCACATATTGTGGTGACAACTTGGCTCCTTTACCAGATTTAAAGGAGCTCTTTTGTCATCTAACGCATAAAAATACCTTATCCCCAACTTTATAAATTCTATCAATTCTATGCACAATCTACATAACTCTTTTGTCTACCTATGAGGAGTTGTTATGGCCAATCCTTTAAAAGGAAAAATAAATATCAATACTATATTGGAGGACCTAAGGAAAACATAGGAAGGCCACTAGATGCATAGTGATGTTTGATGGTTGGAAAGATGGGAAGGGCAAGGCCCTCTTTATTTCTTGGTACAATATTGTCCCAAGGATACAATTTTTATTAAAAATAGTAATGCATTAGCACATGTTAAAGATGTGGCATTGTGAATTGTTGGATGAGTATATCTGAAAGGTAGGTGTGCACCATGTTGTGTAAGTAGTAATCAATAACACAAATACTTGTGGGGCCACCAACAAGTTGCTAATAGTGAGGCACTCCACAATGTTGGAGACTCAATGTGATACCCATTACATTGGTTTGATGGTTGAGGATGTGCAAAAATATTCATTTATCAAGGAGGTCATTGATTAGGCTAGGAGCATCACAAAATACATATATAACCAAGCATTTGGTCTTATCCTAACAAGTAAAATCATAGGGAAGTAGGAGTTGTTGCATCCTACAATCACATGTTTTTCCAAAAAAATTATTTATATTCAACCATTGGACATTGACAATTTGGGTAAAGAAGATGTTTATTTCAATGAGTGGTGTGATTATGCATTTAGCACAAGATAGGATGAGAGATCTATTGCTAAACTAGTGTACATTGATTCCTTATGGGAAGGAGTGGATGAAGTGTGTGAGTGAACCTTCGGTAAAGGTTCTTCACTTGGTTGATGGGGATAAGAAAACAATGTGATTGCATTGATTCCTTATGAGAAGGAGTGGAGGGAGTGTGCATGATTAGAGAACCTTTGGTAAAGGTTCTTTACTTGATTTATAGGGATAAGACAACAATGACATGCTTGTATGAGGCGATGGATAGGTCCAAAGAAGATATCTGGTCTTATTATTTGGGAAAGAGTAGTTTGGGATTTGAAAAACATATGATGATATGGAATTTGATTGATAACTAAGGGAACATGATGCTCCATCGTCCCATTCGTGTGACAATGCTTGTCCCTAATCCCACTTTTTCTTACTCATATAATTTTGATTTTGATGGTGAGATTGACAAGCTCGAATGATACTTGGGATTAATGAACCCAAGGTTACTCAAGGTCTAATTTTAATTTGTCAATCCAAGATCATATCATTTTCAAAATGTCCACAATGTATATGCAACTACAACAATTATGCCAAGTTGGGATTGCTAAGTGAATTGGGGGGCGCTGAGCCAACATATTACCTTAGCTTGAACTACTCCAATTATGACAAAGTAAATTAAAACCCTAAACCAATTAAATTGCTCTTGCAGAGACAGTTTCACTGTGGAAAACCACACATTGTTGAAAAGAAACATGCCTTTGGCAATTAAACACACTTTTGAAAAAGAACACTAATCTAAGCATGTAGTGAGAAATAAATCAAACTATTAAAAAATATATTTACTCTAGCCATACTTCTGAAAATCAAGCCTAATCTAAACTCACAACTAGAAAATACCTTGTAATAGAAGAACCCTACAAAACCATATCATGTCAATCATAATTAAACCTACCTAATCTCAAAATATAATCAAAATACAAAAGAATAAAAACATAACAAGTAAAAATCCAAACTAATGAAATAAAAGCTACATTGTTGATTAATGCTACAAGAAAATTGAAAGCATTGAAATGATCCTTACAAGAAAAAGGTAAGAGACATAATTAAACCTACAATAAGCAAGCTATAGGAAATAAATGAGTAAATGATTTTGAGAAAAGAAACCTCAAATGAAGCTATATTGTATAATTGATTGTTGTAAATAACACCTACATGAAATTAAATAGCATCAATAAATCCATGGGAAAAGAAAACAATGAAGCAATCACATTGTAGGAGCAGGCCCTTTTTCTGTAGCATTGCTTAGCCAATTTATTAAAAGAAAAATGTTGTAAATTTATGGTTCTATATTCTCTTCAACTAATTGTTGGTGCAATCTAATGTTTTTCTCACGATAGGAATGGCGAATAGAGAGCGATGGCGAACAGATGGGCCTGGTTCCCTCTTTCCTTTTGAGTTGCTACTGAGTTGCCATAGGGTTTCGGGCAGCTGATTCCCTTTCGTATTTTGGTGCGTTTTTGTCTTCCCGGTCTTCATCTGGTCCCTCGATTGGGATGGTCCATTATTTTATCACTGCTCTCCTACTGACCAGTCCTGGACCTATTGTATTCTACTGCACCTTGTCTCCAAACTTTGTCCTATTGCTCCCCACCTGTCTTTAGTTTTTTGGACTTTACTGGCTCTAGAGTACCCGTGACTCTGACTCTCTCCCGGAGATTGTTCCACTGTTCTGTAGCTGTTTTATCTAGTTATTTACTTGGCGCAAAGAGTCCCGGTCTACTGACCTGTTTCTTTCATCTTGTTGGTTATCTGGTTACCTAATCCTTTCTTTTATGGAAGCGCTGACGAGCCCACTTATGCATCCAGCGGATGAACTTATCTGGGAGCAGGCAGGGCTGTTCGACAAACTGGATTCCCTAGAAACTAAGCGACACTTTTTTCCCCCCAATAAACACTTTTCAAATCCTTCCACTGTTCCCACCGTGAACCACATTGGTAATCCACCCTCTTCTCTGTCGGCTTTTACTGATCCCAAGCGATTTTCGTCTCCCTCTGACAGGTCCCACACTGACCTTGATACCTCTGCTAGACAGAGTGGAGATGGGCCCCAAAAATCCACAGCCCCTCACCTACCTACTTCCATCCATCGCCGGATCTCTCCCTGTAAAAAAGCGTGGAAGCCTTCAAAGAGAACAAAACGTCTGGTACTGGGGGACGGAGTTGGTTTCGAAAACCTCTGTCAGATGTCGACCTGTGCTTTAGTGGGACGCTTCTCCTACTCTCGACTGAGCCCTCAGCCATTGGCAAACTGGATAAAATGTAACTGGTATCCACTATTGGGTTACTCTCCGGATGTCCAGTTCCTCAAGAAAGGCTGGTTTTACTTCCTTTGCAAATATCCAGATGATGCCTCTAAACTACTGTCTTCCTTGTGGGTTTACGGAGGAGGTATCCTTATGTTAAAGCGTTGGAGGCTAGCTTTCAATCCAGACTCGGATTACTTTCAACATAGACATCTCTGGGTTTTGCTCCCAGGTCTTCCTTTATACCTCTGGAATGAAGAGGCACTCACAGCTATCGGTAACGCCCTGGGAACTTTCTTAGCTCTGGATACTGATCTTATCAAGGGTCCTTGGAGAAACTTGGGGAGAGTGCTGGTTGCATTTGAAATCACTGCTGGATTGTCAGAAACACTGGAAATCGAATGGAGGGGGCGTAAACACCTTCAAAAGCTGGATTATCTGGGGCTCCCCTTCCGTTGTAACCTTTGCAGGGAGACGGGTCATCTACGCAGCCATTGTCCGGGTAAGTTGATCTCTGTTTCCTCTGAAGAAGACGAGATTTCCCTCAATCCCCCTGATTATACGGAAGCGGATCCTTCTCTGGCACACCTGGACAGACCTGACCCACCATCCTCTACTGATGACCATTGCACTTTACTGAGTCGACTTTGTCCCTCTCTTTACTTTTCACTCTCTGAAGAGGAAAAGAAGACCTCAAAAAAAATTTCTTGGCTCTCCTCGTCATCTATTGAATTAGACCCCCTACCCCCGGCCGATCTCGCTCTTCCTTCAGCTTTACAAAGCTCCATTACTCGTGTTATACCTCTATCGATGCCTCAAACTTTCTCCCTGCCAGAGCAACCCTCCTCCCTTGAAGCCGAGCCCTCTCATCCACCTTTGGAAGAACTCATTGCTCCAACGCCCTCCCTCTCACATCCTGTTGTTTACCCTCAGTCGCCTCCTGGCTTCAGCCAGATTGAGGAGGACGAAGTAACGCTGCTGACCTCTTTGAATACAACGATTACACCCGATTTGCCTCTAAATAACCTACCCCAACTCCCTGTGTATAGAGGCAAAGTTCTAATTTCTCCAACCATTGAACTGGGTTCTTCTTCCGCTATTCCTCCGGAACAAAACAAGATTTCCTTTGCTTGGTCGAGAGGGTTAGCCACTGACCTCTCCCCTCTGCAGACTCGTAGCTCCAGGAAGAAAAAGGAGCTCCTGAACAGTCAGACTACTCCTTCTTCACCTCCATCACAGGAAGGTCAGGCCCTTAGAGCGATGAAGGCCTTGGCACGATCTAAATAATGATCGTGCTCTCCTTAAACATACGAGGGATTGGAGGCCCCCTCAAGGCGGCTTCGTTCTGAAGATTGCTGGAGAAAACAAAGCCAAATCTCATCCTTCTCCAAGAGACCCTCTCGTCTGATGTTACTTCTAGGGATTTTGTTCATATTTTCTGTCCTTCTTGGGTCTCTGCGGTTGCAAGTTCCATAGGTAACTTCGGAGGCCTGCTAGTGGCCTGGGACCCGGAGCTTTTTGACTTGAGACCCTTCATGACGTTGGGGGGCATTCTGCTGTCTGGACGCTACCTAGCTACTGATCAGGAGGTGAATTTCTTAAATGTTTATGGGCCCTGTTCCAACAGAACTCTTTTCTGGAAAAAACTGGTTGTTAGTGGACTACTCTCACTTCCAAATCTGGTTCTTGGCGGGGATCTAAATATTAATTTTTCAGCTGACGAGCAGTGGGGAGGATCAACCCTGCTCGGTCCTACTGATTCTACTTACAGCGATCTCTTCACAGCAAATAATCTGATCGATGTCAAACCACAAAACCTAGTTCTGACTTGGAGGAACGGGCGCTCTGGTTGTGAGGCTATCTCGAAAAGATTGGATCGATTTC
This sequence comes from Picea engelmannii, assembly GCA_009831015.1. Classification (NCBI taxonomy): domain Eukaryota; kingdom Viridiplantae; phylum Streptophyta; class Pinopsida; order Pinales; family Pinaceae; genus Picea; species Picea engelmannii. Next base: position 524,385 of record ML787178.1, read on the forward strand.
TTGTTGCTGAGGTGTTCCTGTCCACTTCAACTTTTCCTTTGTCTTGGGTAGAGTTCCCGTATGTCTTGGATCACGCACCGATTGTTCTACAACTTATGCCCCCAGCAATGCATAGAGCGACTCCATTCAAATTCAATTATTATTGGCTACTCTCCGAGGAGTACACGGATATTGTCCACAGGGTCTGGAATGATGCTTGTTTTCATGCTGAAGTCAACCCACAGAAGAGACTGGTCTGGAAGCTAAAAGCACTAAAATCTAAAACCAAGGCGTGGTATTTGGAAAAGAAAAAAGCAGGGAAAGCTCATCGAATGCAACTGGAGGCTGAGATTTCTGATCTCATCTATTTATCATCTACGGCTTTTTTATCCGGGGAGGAGGCAGCGAGACTTAAGTCTCTTGAACAAGACTGAGCTACCATCCTGAGGGACGAGGAAAGGGCGTGGAGATTGCGTAGCCGGGCTACGTGGCTGAAACTCGGTGACTCAAATACAAGGTTTTTCCACCAGGTGGCAAGCTACAACAGATGTAAAAAGCATATTTGGTCCATAAACAGTGCCGGGGATGATCCAATTCGTGGGCAGGAGGCGATTATGGCTGAAGCCGTGGAGCATTTTAAAAATCAATTTAAATCTACAAATGGACACTGCCTCTCTGAAAAAGCAACTACGGCTAGCTTATTTCCTAAATTCATCACTTCAGAGGACAACTCCGAGCTCTTTAAGCCAGTAACACTAACAGAACTCAAAGACATTCTGGTCCACTTTAATAAAGAGCGAAGCCCGGGGCCAGACGGCTGGACCTCCGAATTTTTCATATACTTCTTCGATTTGGTCGGTGTGGATCTTCTCCAAATGGTGGAGGATTCTCGGCAAAAAGGTAAGATCATTGGCAGTCTTAATGCTACATTTCTGGTCCTGATTCCAAAAGACAAACTTCCGCTCTCCTTCAACGACTACCGACCTATTTCACTTTGTAACCTCGTTTATAAGCTAATTTCAAAGGTTATCTCCAATCGAATCAAGCCCTTCCTTGGAAGAAGCCTATCTTCGGAACAACTTGGATTCTTAAAGGGCAGAAGAATCCAGGATGCTATCGGTGCAGCCCATGAATGCATCCACAGTATCAAACAACAAAATATCAAAGCGTTGATTATGAAGCTGGATCTCAAAAAAGATTTTGACTGTGTTGATTGGGACTTCTTAAGGCTCGTGCTTCATGCAGTGGGATTTGGAGAAAAACTCTCAAATTGGATTCTTGCTTGTGTTACAAGCCCCAATTTCGTTGTTATTATCAATGCTGAGGCCACTAAATTCTTCAACAGTGAGAGGGGCCTCCGACAGGGTTGCCCTCTCTCCCCTTATCTATTCATTTTAATCATGGAAAGTCTTAGTCTCATTCTTAAAAAGTGCTTCAATGAACAAAAGATCTCTGGAATTAAGGTTACCAAGTTCATCAAAATTGTCCACCTAATGTTCGTAGATGACGTTCTTCTAATGTCCAAAGCTGATTTATTGGAGTGGACTGTTATCCAGGAGGCTTTATTTCTTTTCTGCTCTGCTACAGGACTGTCCATAAATTTCACTAAATCATCTGTCTACCACTGGGGCATCTCGGAGCCTGATTTAATCTGCTTCAAAGCCACGCTGCCATACACATTTTTGGAGCTGGGAGAGGGATTCAAATATCTCGGATTTCAGCTCAAAATGGGAGCGTATACCCCTGCTGATTGGCATTGGCTGGTTATTCTTTTTGAGCGGAAGATTGATTTCTGGTGCAACAAATGGCTATCTATTGGAGGTCGACTTATTCTGGTTAAGTCGGTCCTGGAAAGCCTAGCGGTTTTCTGGATGACTTTGGCAAAAATTCCAAAAAAAACCCACAACATTCTTCGAAGACTTGCATCAAATTTTATTTGGAACGGCCATGGTAAAAAACATAAAATTCACCTTAGCAGTTGGGCGTCTTTGACTACCCCAAAAAGGGCAGGAGGCTGGGGACTAAGAGATTTACCACTTTTTAATACAGCCCTCCTGGCTAGTTCCCTTTGGAGGGTTTTGAATCACAATAGTATCTGGCACCGGATCGTAGCTACAAAATATTTGGGCTCAGAAAGACTTTGTGACTGGCTGCGTAAGCCTTCTTTACAGCAAAGTCGGGCCTCCACTTTCTGGAAGGGAATGATCGCCTCCTCTCTCGTCATCCTTCACTGGATCAGGTGGAAGCCAGGCACCGGAAAAGATATCAGTCTGGGGCGTGATCAGATTGTGGGTCTTGATGAGAAATCGCTCCTCCATTCAGACTTATGCTTGAAGTTGGGCTCCTCAAATTATTTTTACCTTGCACATGTTAGAACATTAAATGATAATCCCTCCTGGCCAGACAATTGGTTATCGAGCAACGATTTAAATCTTGATGGTAAGTGGGCCTTGGATTGGAATCATTTCTCCACTGCTCTCAAGACCGCTGGCATCACACTCACTGCAGATCCTGATTCTCTTTTGTGGACTGGTGGGGATGGATCGGGTCTCCCCACGGTAAAGAATATTTATGTGGCTCTCTTCTCTCATTTTCACCCTGAGTCTTTCCCCTCTTGGCTCCGTCAGATCTGGAACTGGAAGGTTCCCCTAAAATTAAAATTGTTTGTCTGGCTTGCCGGCCAAGACAAAGTCCTGACTTGGGATTCACTTCGTAGGAGAGGCTGGGAGGGGCCCGGACTCTTCTACCTCTGCCGTCATGCCCAGGAAGACATTCATTATTTATTAATTCACTGTGAGTTCTCGAGGGAGGTTTGGCGCTTCTTGCTCACTCACCTGAATCTTCACTCGACCTGGAGCGGGAGGACAGTCACTGATTGTTTCATTAATTGGCTTAATGATCGTCTCCTTCCAAACAACCTGGCTACCCAAGTCTGCTGGAACATTTGGATCGAAAGAAATTTTGCACTATTCGAAGACAGGGCTCCTTCCCCAAAAGCAGTGATCTGCAGAGTTCTCCAATGTTTCAGCTGGCAGCCATCATCTGTTAAGCCTGTTCTTATTAAAGATATTGACCTGATATTGCCGGAGGGCTTCACCCTTGCTTGCTTTGATGGTGCTGCACAGTCTTCTGGTCTTTGCTGCGGGGCTGGGGGTTTCTTCAAGACTCATTAGTCGAGGATTACTAAATGGTTTCTCAATTGTGGTTCGGGATCAAACACCAAGGATGAGCTAATGGGTCTCTGGGCTTCTCTACTGTTAGCCTCTTCTTGGTCCATCTCTCATCTTCAGGTTCGTGGAGATTCAAGCGCCATCATTGATTGGATCAATCAAAAAATAGAGCTCCACTCGGTTCAGATAGAGGGCTGGAAAATGAAGACACTGGAACTATCTAAAAAGTTCACTAATTTGGATTGTCAGCACTTCCCTAGAACATTTAATCAAGTTGCTGATGCTCTATCTAAGAGAGCTCTCTCCGAGTTGGCTGGGAAACTCTCGATCTACCACAGTGAAAATGGGATCGAGAGTTCTACCACAGTCCTGGACATTTTCTGATCCACAGCGGCCATCTACAGCCGATCCGACTGTCCATTCATTAGTTTTCCAGCAGGTGGCTGGGCGTTTTCTCCTGACAGCATTAACTCTGTTTCAATTGGCTCGAGGATGGGGCGATTTGGAGACTATTGGGGCGAAATTTACACATCGCCTGCACCGTATTCATCGCCTGCACCGTAATTAAGGACTGAACCACTGCTGTAGTATAGATGACAGCTTAATTCCACCACTGAAATGTCTGTTTTGTAAAATTATTTTATATTTAATATAAAATTGAGTCATTTTTTTCATGGAAAAAAAAGGTTAGTTTACGATAGATTAGTTGCAATAGAAATCTATAAAAAATATCAATATGTTGAATAAGAGAAATAATAATTATTATTATAAGAGAAATGTTGTAAATTCTTGGTTTTATATTCTCTTCAATAATGGTTGGTGTAATTTAATGCTTCTCTCATGATAGGTTAGTTGCAATAGAAATTTAGGAAAAACATCAATTGTTGAATAAGAGATTTTTTTTTATTTTTTTTTTAACCAGGAATGGAAAATGTATTAGAGGTGACCAATAATGACTATTGAATACAGAGAGTTTTTCCTGTTTTTTCATTAAAAAAACCTACCAATGGTTAAGAACATGTGTTTCCTCTTAAGAGGTCACAGGTTCCAGAGGGGGTAGGGTATGTATACCTTCGTAGACTTTACCAGTCAAATCGTTGGGCGGAGGGGGATCCCTTGTCCCACAAACAAAGGGGTCTCATACACCAATTTGATGTACTGACTTGACCGTGACCTTAAAAATAGATTATTATTATTATTATATCCTTCCTTGAATTCCTACAGTTTCAATGTTAATTTTATCTTTACAAAACTACCAATGGCCTTTTTATACAAAGTCTATTGCCTATTATCCTTCCTTGAGTTCCTACAGTTTCAGTGTAAATTTTATCTTTGCAAGTATAATACCGATAAAAAAATTGCAAGATACAAGTTGATTTGCAATACATATATAAAAAGGATTTTGCTCATGTTGCCTCTTCTCCAAATTACTAATTGATGGTAGTCATATTACTGTTATCTTTTTTGCAATTTAGATTCTTCATACTGGGCAATTTATATTCCAGAATTTCCTGTGCTATCAAGCCAACATTGGGTTGACTGCTTACCAGAATTGAACTGAATTTCCAATTATGGGCAAGATCACCAGCGTCCCCCAACACTTTAGACTTCTTATGAGAAAGAAACCCTGTCAGCATTGTTCTCAGACCCGACCAGATTTCTCCCGACCCAAATTGTTGAGCCATGGGACACTTTGATCTTGCATTTTCGTTGAGCCACAGGTCGAGAATGCAAACCTGCGCACCCAATGAAGAAGAAACCAAAGGAAAATACCCTGAGACTCAATTGGCACATGCTTGTAGAGGTATTCCAAGAGAAAGCCAGAGGGTTGATAGGGGACAAAACCATGCCCACAGGAATGCAGAACAGATGTCTTAAATTTAAGAAATCTCCAGTTCGAAAAGCGATTTGAATACAAGAGAAGTCTTGTTGTTTTTAAAACTCATCTGCAAGAGGTTGGAATAGCAGGAATTATTAGAGTTACATTCACAAATTATCTGAATGGTGTAAAAAAATGAAACATACTAAATTGAATAAGCTTTTGAAATATATAACTTTTATTTATGAAAAATTTGTATCACTCAAAAAAATTGACATTCTTATAACATTGGTATGTTATTTTTTTCTCTAAAATACAATGCATATGTTTATAGTAAGACATTGGTTTACTATCACAATGATGAATTTTTTTAAAACAAAGTATATAATTGTAGATAATAGTGATTTCCTTAGCACCACTATTTTTCCATATTTTTAATGTTAATTTTATTTATTTAATATTAATAAATTTAGTGATGCCATGAAATAACAAGGTATGTTTGGCTTGTTAACATAATCAATGATTTTTATTTTTTTTTATTGTTAGGTGTGCACCGTCAATATAATTTGTTTTCTAGATGGGCTAGGCAATACAAAGTTACCCTAGAAATAAAATATCTATGCATTTTATGTAGAAAATCACTAACAAAAGTACACTAACTCACATAGGACTTTTGTCAAACACTTAGCAAACACATATTTTTGTCTTAAATGAACTTTGATATGTAATAACCCACATTCAACTATATCATAAGCAGAAACACACATTACTAAGCAAGTAGCAGCGAAAAATAACAATGAACAACAGTCGCAAAACACATGTGCACACTCAGATTTTGGCAACCAGCCAAGGAAAACCCCAGTTTTGGGAAACCCACCAAGAGAGATTTATTAACAGCTTCATAAAGCACAAAAGTTACAGCAGTAATACATTTGGCAGCAAGAGAAACACTTACAGACACCCATAGTTGTCCCAAAATACCTACCTAGAAACTCGTGCCCAAAAGTTTGTATTGTTGTACAACCCTACTAAAATAATTACCTCAAAAACAATGTCAAAATATTGTTGTATGGTCTGATTTGTACGGCCTTGCTGCAACAATAAAAACCCTCAAATTGCCTCGAAAATCGTGCCACAGTCTGCCTCGATTTTCGTGCCCACTTCCATGATGTACTACTTCCCACTCAGCAATAAACTTCAACAACTCTACACAAAAATTTCTCCTTGTGATTTCTACCCAAGCTCTCTTGAAAATCGTGCCAAATTTGTTGCATTCACTTTTCTTCTAGCTCTCTCTCAAATCTCTCTTAACTTGTCTTGCACACTACCCCAGGCTTACTCTTGTAATTTGAAAGTGACTTTTCACCTCCCCCATCCCTAAATCTAATGATCGAGATCTAATCTTTCATTTACAAGATCAAGGGACATGATTCATTCCCTCCAAAATAAATCACTTACATTTACTAAAGTAAGTTTCCACTTTATGATATAAGTGCACTTTATGACATAAAGTCACTTTAATAAAATATTAGGTCACTTTTACAAAAAGTCACTTTAACATAAGAGTCACTGTATTACAACTTTATAAAACGTCTATTACAAAGTTAAGTGTCTAGTAGTGCAAATGCAAGGTCACTTCTGCATACAAGACAAAACATGTGGAGTACCTCCTGAGCTATAAAAGCTAACGCTCCCTCTTAGCAAGGGAGGTACTCACTGCCATCGCCATCACATGGTCTTGTCTTCAAGTCCATCACATTGTTCATAGCAGGAGCTCCCTCTGAACCTGGAGCCAACCTCAACATCTGCACAAAACTCGAACTTGAAGGCCTCCTCCTCACAACCACTATGAACCCTCAGCTCCTAGGAGAATCCACTCTCCCACCCTGAGATTTTTTCCACTCACACCAGTTGAGCCTCATGTCGGTGCTCAGAAGAGTCTCCCTCTCTTCCCTCAGATTTCAAGAATGAATCCTTCGGCCCACTACAATCTCAAGAGCCTCTTGCTCCTCATCCGACTCTAAATCTACAATTGTAGGTTGTCCTCGCATAACATACAACCTATCAACCCGATCACCAATCAACTATGGTTCGACCAAATCCAACCCTTCTCTGTAGATAAAGACATGACCACCCTTGAACAATGTCGCATATCCAACATCTCCCAAGGTTGACACCAAGAGCAGGTTAACCCTCAGCCCTGGTACAAACAGAACTCCATCAACCATTAGGAGTTCACCAAACTCGAGTTGGAATCTAACCCTTCCAATTGATCTGGGTGGATATCAGTGGCCACCCACCTTTTCCAACTAGCTCAAAACAATTTTCTGGCAATTTTGGTAATTTACTATTTTTAGCAGTTTTTCATTTCCGGAGCCATTTTGAGGCCCTAAACGATGTTTTTTGGGAAAACAAGGAGTAGGATGTACAATTAATCATATTGCCTCCAAAATGAATCTCCTCAACGATACCTTTCCAGCGGGCTATCATATGCCTAAAACGGAGATCGTATGCAAAGTTACGACCCCGGGAAGTTAATGTACTAACTTACCCAAACGGGGCCCGCATGGCTTTTGGCGCTTCATCTCATAGGATTAGGTTTTTGGATGTCTAGGGTTTTTGGAATTCATGTTTATTGTAAAAAGGCCTTCAGAGCCTCATTGTAATGATCTTCTTGTGAATGAGTGCAACCGTCACATCTCTTCTCAGAGATAAGTCGCCACCATTCCAACAAGCTTGTTTCCGCTGCATTTTACAGTTTCAGCTTATTTCCTTATTGAATAGAAAACCAGTTTTACTGTATCTCTGTTATTTTGTGTTAAGCACCTGTTAATAATCAGTAGTCATTTCATTATGCTCATAAAATCCGGATTAGTGGTATCAGAGCGGTCTGTTCCTTGTCGTCTTAATGCATGTCCTCAACGAGGTCAGAGTACAAAGAGTTGTGTCTTGAGCTTGTTTCTCTTGAGGACAAAAGCTCCCGCACGCCCAAGCGACCTCTCATGGCAGGAGAAAAGAAAGATGACGGGACAGGAGATCCTTTCAAATTGTTGATTGAGGAAGCCCTCACGCAACAAAGGAACAAGATGATGGATAGTTTCACGCAAATCCTTCAGCGACTACCAACAGGCGACACATCTTCTTCGAGCGAAGGTGTCGCCCCCTTCAAGGTACAAATAAACTTCGATATTCCTATATTTGAAGGTCATATAGACGCAGATGTTTTAGACAAGTGGTTGAATCTACTAGAAGGGTATTTTTCTGTCCATAACTTTTCGAATAGAGAAAAAATTACGTTTGCGCTCCTCAAAATCGTTCCCCATGTCAAAGATTGGTGAGAAACTTTCTGTGAGCAAAAGGAAATAGAGGAACCCTCATTATTTACAGTCACGGCCACCTGGGAATCCTTCAGGGATGCTATTAAGGAACAATACTACCCTGTCGTAAGTTATGACGACTTGTATACCAAATGGACCACACTGCGGCAAGAAAGAGACCAAGCAGTGTCAGATTTCACAAATATCATCCATACCTTGCGCACCAAGATGGGTATCAAAGATTCGGAGTGACATTTGGTGCTCAAGTATCACGGTGCTCTGCATAGATACATACAAACCGAAATGGAATTTCTGGACATCTCATTCTTGGGCGCGACCTACTGATATGTCGTCAAAATCGAGCAGAAGCTCAAATAAAAGACGCGGCAATTTGGACCTGGGAACCCCTCACAACAAAAGCCAGGAAAGGGTAGCCCCAACCCATAGAATAAGGGTAGAGCAAAGATGGACAGTATCAGGACAACCAATCCAAGCTGCAAGTCAAGAAGGACACCGGAAAGACAAAGAAAGATACCAGAAAGTGGTGTGACTTCCATAAGAGCCCTTGGCATAACACTGATGACTGTCGCTCAATGCATTCGTTGGTGGCCGAAGTGAAAGACTCTAAATCAAATGCAGGTTCTGACTCTGAGCCAGAACCAGAAAGGGGAAGACGAATCATTGACGCAGAACCCAATGCCACTGTTGCTACCACCAAGCTCCAGCCTGGTGAACCAGACGAGGCAAAAGAAGGAGAGCCCCTCTTCCATTCACAGATGTGGGTAAAATGCACCCCACTGCACTTCATCGTTGATAGTGGTATCCAGAAGAACCTCATCTCAACAGAGGATGTCGAGTGATTGGCCCTGTCGACAACGTCGCACCCACAACCCTACACCATTGGATGGCTCCACCAAGGAAGCGATATTTTCGTCAGCCAACAGTGTCGACTGTCGTACAACATCAAACCCTTCAAAGACAAGGTATTGTGTGATGTTGCTCCTCTCAAAGTTTGTGATGTTATTTTGGGTCAACCTTATTTATGGAAACATCATGTTGTATATGAGTCTAGGCCTCGTAGTGTTATTATTACTTTGAACAGGAAATTGTATAGGATAACCTAGGCAGTCCCACCTAGTGTTATTTCCTTGATCTCTACTAAGCAATGCAGGAAGGTCATCTCTCAGACGGGGAAGTTTGTCTTCTTCGTGATTCTCTCTCAGAATAAGCGAAAGATCATAGCCACATCCAGGGTCTCTGCGGCCGACCTCTCCACACAACAGAAGAAAGTAGATAAGGTCGTGGAAGAATACTCAGATATCTTCTCCTCGCCTATCGGGGTACCTCTGCACTACCAAGTCAAGTACCCCATCGATCTGACCCCCAACGCATCGTTGCCCAATGGGCCAGTCTATCACCACTCTTTGTTAGAGAATGAGGAGATCAAGCGATAGATCCAAGAACTGCTCCACAAGGGGCACATCCATCCCAACTCATCACCTTGCGGGATCCCAATCGTGCTGGTATAGAAGAAATATGGAACTTGGCGACTCTGCATTGATTACCGGGCTCTGAATAAAATCAAAGTCAGAAAACGGTACCCGATTCAACAAATTGATGACCTCCTTGATCAACTCACGGGGGCCAAATACTTCAGTAAGATTGATCTAAATTCTGGCTACCACCAGGTCCCGATAGAACAAACAAATGTATGGAAGACCACCTTCAAGTCAAAGGAAGGCCTTTTTGAATGGTTGGTCATGCCCTTTGGTTTGACAAATACTCCAGCCACTTTCATGAGGATGATGGACGATATCCTCGACCATTCACCAATACTTTTGTAGTGGTGTACCTGGATGACATTCCAGTTTACAACAAGACTTGGGTCGAACACTTGCAGCATATTCAGCAGGTTCTGCACACCCTGTGGCAGCACAAGCTATACGCTAACTTGGAAAAATGCTCCTTTGGCATGGACATGGTCCATTACCTGGGCTACATCATTGATCAGCATGGCGTACATGTGGATCTAGCCAAAATCTAAGTCATCCGTGACTGGCCAGCCCCAACCACACTCACTGAGTTTCGAAGCTTCTTGGGTCTTGCCAATTTCTACCACAGGTTCGTGTTGGGATTCTCCCATATTGCATGGGCGCTCATCCAAATAACCAAGGGTGGTGGTAAGGAAAAATTTGTGTGGGGTCAGTCCCAACAACAATCCTTTGATGATTTGAAGCAACACTTGTGCTCAGCCCCAGTACTTTCAATACCAGACTTGCAACAACCCTTTGAGATCGAGACAGATGCTTCAGACTATGTTGTGGGTGTCGTTCTCACTCAGGACGGCCACGCCGTGACCTATAATAGTGAGACACTAAGATGTTGTTCGTAAGTACCCTACTTATGACAAAGAAATGTACTCCATTGTGAAATCCTGCCGCCAGTGGAGACATTACATTCTTGGGAAGGAGACAGTCATCCACACTAATCATAAGCCACTGCAGTTCATGCATACATAAGGAAAATTGCAGAATGATCGTCATCGAAAGTGGTCCACATACTTGCAGCAATTCCACCTCAACATCAAGTATAAAACAATAAGCACCAATCGCATCGTTGATTGCCTCAAGAGATCGCCAGTCACAACACTCACCATGGTGCTAGACTCTTGCGGCCATGAGACCTCTAGATGGCCCCAACTCTATGAGACAGACCCGGACTTCGCCACCACCTACTAAATGTTGGGTGCAAATGCAGTTGTCGATAATTTCCATCTTCAGGATGGGTTGTTGTGTCGTTTGGGCCATATATGTGTTCCATCAAGCAAGGGAGTGAAGTTGATCTAGGAAGTCCACTACAGTCGAGTGGCAGGACACTTCGACGTCGAAAAGACAGTGGCGATGCTACAGAAACATTTCTACTGGTCGAAAATTCGACAGGAGGTCAACAAGTATATTAGGTCTTGCACTGCCTGCGCTATTGCAAAACTGACCACTAAGAACCAAGGCCTGTACACCCCTCTTTCTGATAAGCCATGGGAATCCATCTCAATGTACTACATGTCGGGACTCTCGTCCAGCAAGCAGGGAAATGACTGTGTTTTTGTGGATGTTGATCGCTTTTCTAAGATGGCGATTCTGGTTGCCTGCAAGAAGAACATCACAGCAGGCCACTGCCAAGCTCTTCTTTGAACGAGCCTGGGTACATTTTGGAATCCCACAAACCATTGTCTTAGATCGGGACAGTCGATTTCTCAGCACATCCTGGTCGATCCTGTGGTCACTGTTGGACACCAAGCTCACCTAATCCACGGCCCTCCACCCTCAGACAGATGGCCAAACCGAGGTCGTAAATAGAATGATTGTGCATATTCTTCGCATGTATAATTCAAAACACCCTCGCACATGGGATGAGAGTCTTCCCTATGTCCAGCATAGCTACAACTGAGCCCTGCATAGCTCAACTGGCCACAACCCCTTTCAGGTGGGGTTGGGATTCCAACCATTGGGTCCCATAGATGTCACACTTCCCCTTGCGGTCACCTCGACCGACTCATCTCCTGCTCCAGCTGAAGCTGACAAAGCCACATGGTTCAGTGAGTGGATCCAGCACATCTACCAACAGTTTTAGGATATCCTACAGGAGTCTAATGACAAGTACAAGCAGTGCCATGATCAACATCGGGCACCACATAAGTTTCAGGTGGGTGACAAAGTTTGGTTCCACTTGCAGAAAGAATGATTTACAAGACCCCATTGGAAGCTTCACCCACTCCTTTATGGGTCGTACACCATCACTAAGGTCGTGGGGGATAATGCTTTTGAGCTCGACATTCCTCCTTTCCTTGGCCTGCACCCAGTGTTTAACGTGGATCTCCTTTGCCCTTATTTCGCACCATTATTGGACACCTCAAAAGTAGTAGAACAAATGACACCAATAGAGCCCCGAATACATACAACATGCATCTAGTGATCATATTGTGGACACATAGATCAAGGGCACTCGACAGCAAAGGATCCAGCTTTATTGAGTCGTGAAAGCAGGGCAACTCTTGCACCAAGGCAAGTGGCTCACCCGTGGCCAAATTCAGCAAACATTTCCTCATTTGATGGGGGAACTCAACGCAATGGAGACCATTGCTTCCTAAGGAGGGAGGATTGATCCAGGTGGATATCGATGGCCACCCACCTTTTCCAATTGGCTCAAAATAGTTTTCTAACAATTTTGGTAATTTACTATTTTTAGTTGTTTTTCACTTCCAGAGCCGTTTTGAGGCCCTAAACGATGTTTTTTGAGAAAATGGGGAGAAACATAAAGAATCCTTCATATTGCTTCCAAAATGAATCTCCTCGACGATACCTTTCTAACGGGATATCATACGCCTTAAACGAATATCGTATGCAAAAGTTACGACCCCGGGATGTTGATGTATTAACTTACCCAAACGGGGCCCACATGACTTTTGGCGCTTCATCTCCTAGGGTTAGGTTTTTGGATGTCTAGGGTTTTTGACATTCATGTTTATTGTAAAAAGGCCTTTAAAGCCTCATTGTAATGATCTTCTTGTGAATGAGCGTAGTCGTCACATCTCTTCTCAGAGATAAGCCCCCACCATTCCAGCAAGCTTGTTTCCGCTACATTTTACAGTTTCATCTTATTTCCTTATTGAATAGAAAACCAATTTTACTGTATCTCTGTTATTTTGTGTTAATCACTTGTTAATAATCTGTAGTCATTTTTTTCTGCTCATAAAATCCAGATCAGTGGTATCAGAGTGGTCTGCTCCTTGTCGTCTTAATGCATGTCCCCAACGAGGTCAGAGTACAAAGAGTTGGGTCTCGAGATTGTTTCTCTTGAGGAAAAAAGATCTCGCACGCCCAAGCGACTTCTCATGGCAGGAGAAAATAAGGATGATGGGACAGGAGATTCTTTCAAATGTTGATTGAGGAAGCCCTCAAGCAACAAAGGAATGAGATAATGGATAGTTTCGCGCAAATCCTTCGGTGACTACCAACATGCGACGCATCTTCTTCAAGCGGAGACGCTGCCCCCTTCAAGGTACAAATAAACTTTGATATTCCTATATTTGAAGGTCAGATAGATGAATATGTTGTAGACAAGTGGTTGAATATACTAGAAGGGTATTTTTATGTCCATAACTTTTCGAATAGAGAAAAGATTACTTTTGCGCTCCTCAAAGTCGTTTCCCATGTCAAAGATTGGTGGGAAACTTTCTGTGAGCAAAAGGAAACAGAGGAACCCTCATTATTTACATTCACGACCACCTGGGAATCCTTCAGGGATGCTATTAAGGAACAATACTACCGTGTCGGAAGTTATGACAACTTGTATACCAAATGGACCACACTGCGGAAAGAAAGAGACCAAGCAGTGCCAGATTTCACAAATATCTTCCATACCTTGCGCACCAAGATGGGTATCAAAGATTCAAAGCGACATTTGGTGCTCAAGTATCGCGGTGCTCTGTATAGATACATCCAGACTGAAATGGAATTTGTGCACATATCATCCTTGGGCGTGACCTACCGATATGTCGTCAAAATCGAGTAGAAGCTCAAACAAAAGACGCGGCAATTTGGGCCTGGGAACCCCTCACAACAAAAGCCAGGAAAGGGCGGCCCCAACCCACAGAACAAAGAACAATGCAAAGATGGACAGTATTAGGACAACCAGTCCAAGCCGCAAGCCAAGAAGGACATCGAAAAGACAAAGAAAGATATCGGGAAGTGGTGCGACTTCCATAAGAGCCCTTGGCATAACACTGTTGACTGCCGCTCAAAGCAGTCGTTGGTGGCTGAAGTGAAAGCCTCTAAATTAGATGCAGGTTTTGACTCTGTGCCAGAACCAGAAAGGGGAAGATGAATCATTGATGCAGAACCCAGTGCCACTGTTGCTACCACCAAGCTCCAGCCTGGTGAACCAAATGAGCCATAAGAAGGAGAGCGCCTCTTCCATTCACAGATCTGGGTAAAAGGCACCCCACTGCACTTCATCATTGATAGCGATAGCCAGAAGAACCTCATCTCAACAGAGGTCGTCAAGTGGTTGGCCCCGCTGACAACGTCGCACCCACAACCCTACACCATTGAATGGTTCCGCCAAGGAAGCGATCTCCGCATCAACCAACAGTGTCGACTGTCATATGATATCAAGCCCTTCAAAGACGAGGTATTGTGTGATGTTGCTCCTCTCGAAGTTTGTGATGTTCTTTTGGGCCAACCTTATTTATAGAAACATCATGTTGTATATGAGTCTAGGCCTCATAGTGTTATTATTACTTTGATCAGGAAATTGTACAGGATACCCGAGGCAGTCCCACCTAGTTCTATTTCCTTGATCTCTGCTAAGCAATGCAATAAGATTATCTTTCAGACGGGGATGTTTGTCTTCTTCATGATTCGCTATCAGAATAAGTGAAAGATCACAGCCACATCCAGGGTCTCTATGGCCGACCTCTACACACATCAGAAGAAAGTAGATAAGGTCATGGAAGAATACTCGGATATCTTCTCCTCAACTACCGGGGTACCTCTACAATGCTAGGTCAAGCACCCCATCGATCTGACCCCTGACGCACTGCTGCCCAATGGGCCAGTCTATCGACACTCTCTATTAGAGAATGAGGAGATCAAGCGATAGATCCAAGAAATGCTCCACAAGGGGCACATTCGTCCCATCTCATCACCTTGTGGGAGCCCAATCGTGCTGGTACAAAATAAAGATGAAACCCAGCGACTCTACATTGGTTACCGGGCTCTGAATAAAATCACAGTCAGAAACCAGTACCTGATTCCCAGAATCGACGACCTCCTTGATCAACTCACGGGGGCCAAATACTTCAGTAAGATTGATCTGAAGTTTGGCTACCACCAGGTTCCGATAAAACAGACAGATGTGTGGAAGACCGCCTTCAAGTCAAAGGAAGGCCTTTTTGAATGGTTGGTCATTCCCTTTGGTTTGACAAATGCTCCAACCACTTTCATGAGGATGATGAACGATATCTTGCAACCATTCACCAATACTTTTGTAGTGGTGTATCTGGATGACATTCTCATTTACAGCAAGACTTGGGCCGAACACTTGCAGCATATTCAGCAGGTTTTGCACACCCTGCGACAGCACAAGTTATACGCCAACTTGGAAAAATGCTCCTTCGGCATGGATAGGCTCCATTACCTGGGCTAAATCATTGATCAGTATGGCATACATGTGGATCCAGCCAAGATCCAAGTCATCCATGACTGGCCAGCCCCAACCACACTCACTGAGCTTCAGAGCTTCTTGGGCCTTGCCAATTTCTACTGCAGGTTCGTGTTGGGATTCTCCCATATTGCATGGGCCCTCATCCAAATAACCAATGGTGGCGGTAAGGTGAAATTTTCGTGGGGTCGGTCCCAACAACAAGCGTTCGATGATTTGAAGCAACGCTTATGCTCAGCCCCAGTACTTTCAATACCAGACCTGCAACAACCCTTTGAGATTGAGACAGATGCTTCAAACTATGTTGTGGGCATCATTCTCACTCAGCACGGCCACCCTGTGGCCTATTATAGTGAGACATTATCAGATGTTGTTCATAAGTACTCTACTTACAACAAAGAAATGTACTCCATTGTGCAAGCCTGCCGCCAGTGGAGACATTACATTCCTGGGAAGGAGACAGTCATCCACACTGATCATAAGCCACTACAGTTCATGCAGACACAAGGAAAATTGCAGAATGACCGCCATCAAAAGTGGTCCACATACTTGCAACAATTCCACCTCAACATCAAGTATAAAACATGAAGCACCAATTGCATTGTTGATTCCTCAGCAGACCGCCAATCGCGACACTCACCATGGTGCTAGATTCTTGCGGCCAGTAGACCTCTGGATGGCCCCAACTCTATGAGACAGACCTGGGCTTCGCCACCACCTACCAAATGTTGGGTGCAAATGCAATTGTCGATAATTTCCATCTTCAGGATGGGTTGTTGTGTCATCTAGGCCATATCAGTGTTCCATCAAGTGAGCGAGCGAAGCTAATATGGGAAGCCCACTACAGTTGGGTGGCAGGACACTTCATCATCGAAAAGACAGTGGCGATGCTACAGAAACATTTCTACTGGCCAAAACTTCGACAGGAGGTCAGCAAGTATATCAGGTCCTGCACTGCCTGTGCTATTGCCAAATCGACCACTAAGAAACAGGGCTTGTACACCCCTCGTCCTACTCCTGATAGTCCATGGGAATCCATCTCAATGGACTACATGTCAGGCCTCTCATCCACCAAGCGGGGAAATGATTGTGTTTTTGTGGTTGTTGATCGCTTTTCTAAGATGACGATTCTGGTTGCTTGGAAGAAGAACATCACAGCAGAGGCCACTGCCAAGATCTTCTTTGAACGAGTTTGGGTACATTTTGGAATCCCACAAACCATTGTCTCAGATCGAGACAGTCGATTTCTTAGCACATTCTGGTCGAGCCTCTGGTCACTCCTGGACACCAAGCTCACCAAATCCACGGCCTTCCACCCCTAGACAGATGGCCAAACCAAGATCGTAAATCAAATGATTATGCATATCCTTCACATGTATAATTCAAATCACCCTCACACATGGGATGAGATCCTTCCCTATTTCTAGCATAGCTACAACCGAGCCCTGCATAGCTCAACCGGCCACAGTCCATTTCAGGTGGGGTTGGGATTCCAACCATTGGGTCCCATAGATGTCGCACTTCCCCTTGCGGTCACCTCGACCGACTCATCTTCTGCTCCAACTGAAGCTGACAAAGCCACATGGTTCATTGAGCGGATCCAACACATCCACCAACAGGTTCAGGATATCCTACAGAAGTCCAATGACAAGTGTAAGCAGCGCCATGATCAACATCAGGTGCCACATAAGTTTCAAGTGGGCGACAAAGTTTGGTTGCACTTTCAGAAAGAACTCCTTACAGGACCCCATCGGAAGCTTTGCCCACTCCGTTATGGGTCGTACACCATCACCAAGGCCATGGGGGATAATGCTTTTGAGCTCAACATTCCTCCTTTCCTTGGCCTGCACCCAGTGTTCAGCGTGGATCTCCTTCGTCCTTATTTCCCACCATTATTGAACACCTCAGAAGTAGCAAAACAACTGACACCAACAGAGCTCAACCCTGACTGCATACAACAGTCATCCAGTGATTAGATTGTGTACACATAGATCAAGGGCACTCGACAACAAAGCATCCAACTTTATCAAGTCATCAAAGCAGGGCAACTCCTGCACCAAGGCAAGTGGCTCACCCGGGGCCAAATTCAACAGAAATTTCCTCATGTGATGGAGGAACTCAACGCAATGGATACAATTTCTTCCTAAGGAGGGAGGATTGATCCAGGTGGATATTGGTAGCCACCCACCTTTCCCAACTGGATCAAAACAATTTTTTGGCAATTTTGGTAATTTACTATTTTTATCAATTTTTCACTTTCGGAGTTGTTTTGAGGCCGTAAACGATGTTTTTTGGGGAAACAGGAAGTAATATTGATGTTTTTTCACATTTCCTCCAAAATGAATCTCCTCAACGATACCTTTCCAACGGGCTATCATACACCTAAAATAGAGATCGTATGCAAAAGTTACGACCTCGGGAAGTTGATGTACTAACTTACCCAAACAGGGCCCACATGACTTTTGGCGCTTCATCTCCTAGGTTTACGTTTTTGGATGTCTAGGGTTTTTGGCATTCCTGATTATTGTAAAAAGGCCTTCAAAGCCTCATTGTAATGATCTTCTTGTGAATGAGCTCAGTTGTCACATCTCTTCTCAGAGATAAGCCGCCACCATTCAAGCTATTGAAATAATGTAACTGTGAAGAGCATTCTTATTATTTTGTTATTGGATTAAATCCCCATTATGGATTAATCATGTCATTATTATTATTTTTATTATTAGATTAATCCCCATTGAGGATTAATCAAGTCGGTAATTGTATAAG
>ML787178.1:543035-565713 GCA_009831015.1 Picea engelmannii
CTGTATTTTACAGTTTCAACTTATTTCCTTATTGAATAGAAAACCAATTTTACTGTATCTCTGTTATTTTATGTTAAGCACCTGTTAATAATCTGTAGTCATTTCGTTCTGCTCATAAAATCTGGATCACCAACTCCACGAATTGCTCGTGTCGTTCCCCCTTCACTTTCAACTAGCCGATATGGACCTGTCTCTGTGACACTGAGGAATATATGCCATATTCCTGTCATATCACATGAGGCTCCACTGTCAATGATCCATCTATTGTCACTCACAAATCCAGTACTCTCAACACTTGAAATGAGAGTGAACAATTTGAATTCCCTATCAAACTTGTCTGCAAATTCCTCTACTGTTGTTGTCGCCACTACAACTAACCCTTCCTTCTCCTTCTTCTTCTTCTTCCTCTCCGGACACTGAGCTGCAAGGTGTCCATTATGGGTTGAGACGAAGCATCTGACTTTGCTCAAGTCTTTCCCATAACTCCCTTGCTTCTTACTTTTTCTCTTTGTCGCAAGAGCAACATTCTCTTCACCAGCTCCATATCCCCTCTTTCCACTGCTCTAAGATCCTTCTCGGATCTCGTCCTGAGTGAAATTGTCCCACGGTATGCTCCAATATGGAAGATGTTCTTGACCCAACACACGCTTCACGAAGACTTCCCATTCCTTGGTGAAACCTTTCAAGGCTATCCTCACCAACTCTTAATCTGAAATGAACTCCCCAATTCCAGCCAACTCATCTTTCACATGTGCTACCTGGGTAAGATAGGATGCCACACTCTCACCCTTAGCCATCTTAGTATCATGCAGTTTGTCCTTTAAGGCCATCTTTCGGTTTTCATTCTTCGCCTCATACAAGTTTTTCAGTGTCTCCCACATCTCATAAGTTGTCTTCTTCTCAGTTAAGTGTGGGATAAGTGGGTCCTTCACTCCATCCGGAATAAGCCTCTGATCTTTGGATTCCTTTACCTCATGTACATCCAAAACAATAAGGTCTGATGTGGGAACAACTACTATAGAGCTTACAAATCTCCAAAGTTTGTTCTCCTTGAGAATAGCTGACATTCTGAGTTTCCATTGCAAGTAGTTGGAAATCCCTTCCAACTGATCCTCATATATGATGCAAGCAACAATCTACCTGTCAATTGTCCAATGGAAAACAAACAACCAAGTTTCCCCCTTCAAATCCTTTCCAAAATAGCACTGCTCACTGTAACTCAGAGCACATGCTCTCATACCATGTAGAAAATCAGTAACAAAAGTACACTAACTCACATAGGACTTTTGTCAAACACTTAGCAAGCATAGATTTGTGTCTTAAATGAACTCTGATATGTAATAACCCACATTCAACTATATTATAAGCATAAACACACATTACTAAGCAAGTAGCAACAAAAATTAACAATGAACAACAGTCACAAAACACATGTGCGCACTCAGATTTTGGCAACTAGCGAGGGAAAACCCCAGTTTGGGGAAACCCACCAAGAGACATTTATTATCAGCTTCAGGGAGCACAAAATTTACAGTAGTAATGCATTTGGCAGCAAGAGAAACACTTACAGAGACCCACAACTGTCCCAAAATCTTTGCCTAGAAACTCATGCCGAAAAGTCTGTATTGTTGTACGACCCTGCTAAAATCAACACCTCGAACATAATGCCAAGATGTTGTTGTACGAACTTATCTATACGACCTTGTTGCAACAAGAAAAACCCTCAAACTACATCAAAAATCGTGCCATAGTCTACCTCGATTTATGTGCCCACTTCCCTATTGTACGACATGTATGGATCTGTATAATATGGCCTCCCACTCAACAATAAACTTCAACAACTCTACACGGAAATTTCTCCCTGGGATTTCTGCCCAAGCTCTCTTGGAAATTGTGCCAAGTATGATGCATTCACTTTTCTTTCAGCTCTCTCTCAAATCTCTCTTAACTTGTCTTGCACACTACCCTAGGCTTACTCTTATAATTTGAAAGTGAATTTTCACCTTCCCCATCCCTAAATCCAATGGCTAAGATCTAATCTTTCCTTTACAAGAACAAGGAACATGTTTCATTCCCTCCAAAATAAAACACTTACATTTACTAAAGTAATTTTCCACCTTATGACATAAGTGCACTTTATGACATAAAGTCACTTTAATAAAATATTAGAAGGTCACTTTTACAAAAAGTCACTTTAACATAAGAGTCACTATATTACAACTTTATAAAACACCTATTACAAAGTCAAGTGCCTAGTAGTGCAAATGCAAGGTCACTTCCGCATACAAGACAAAATATGGGGAGTACCTACTGAGCTATAAAAGCTAACATTTTAGAAGTATGACATATCTACAAACAAAAATCAATAAAAAATAGAAAACAATGTTTTTTTTCTTAAAAAAAATATTTAAAATCTCCATACAAATCTCTATAAGTGTGTATAGTTTCATCAATAATGATTATGTGGATCATATTTAAAAGCATGGTTGAAAATGGAGGTAATATTAGGGAACTGAGACAATGAATGTGTTTTTGTTTATGCATCCTCGACTACTAGATTTATCATTTTGAAGATAAAACCAAAGTGGGCAACTCATCCAAGATGTAGAGGAAAAGAGGTATTCCAACTATTTTTTTTGTTTTTTTAATTGACAAGAATGGGGATGCCTTAATAACATGCACCTATTAATAATGTGCATGCGCTCTTATTAAATGTATTGATAACTTTGCAAAATTTACATCACCTTTAGCATCATGACCTATTCTAGGACCTATGTTTCATAAGGAAAGGTTTAACATTAGAACCTATTTTCCTCTCCTAGGCATAGTCTTATTAGGTTTGTCCTCTTTATGAAAAACTACCTAATGGTTCCCGAAATACCACTTGGCGCTCAAAGACCCCATAGAGAAGGGACGATGGTTGGAGGATTTGCTCACAGTGCTTGAGGCCTAGGTGGTTATTTTCCTTACGCAAGGCCCTTGTTTTCTTTTTCAACCATGATCTAGGCCCCTAGACCCATCACTAATGCCAAAAAACAATTAACAACAACTATATCCCATATCCCACTTAGAGGACTCATGTGTTGGTATGAGGACTCATTCAAGTATCTTGAATTCAAGAAGATTCAATAATATCCTAACACACTTGTTTTCCTTCTTTGACCATGTTTAAGGCTCTATGATCCATCTTTGGTATGCAAAAGCTCCTAATCGCATCCATATCCAACCTTGATGCCAAAAATTCCCTGGAGATGGCTTGTGTTGTATTTATAGGTGTTATTCATGGCAGTTGACCTCGAGAAGCAACATCTAGGGCCTAAGGGCCAAGTGTTTTCCCCTCCTAACCATAGAGGTAGAGATCTAGAAGACCATAATTTAGGGCTTAAACCCCTTATTTCCCCCATTGACCATGTTTATACCTTGAATATTATTTCTAGTACACAAAACCTACTCATGGCTTCCATATCCCACTTGGATGCTAAAGAAACTTGAACACGCCCCAAATAATGAACCATGGTGTGAGCCCAAGATAGATTCTCATGCAAGGCATGTGTTGTGGTTTAATCATGGCACCCATGTCTCTCTAGTAGGCCAGATATATCATACAAGGGTATCATGTGGTCGTTTGAGGTTGCACTCAACACTATAGCCATAGAATCTTTGTGGTTAGTAGGTTTTTCTCATGGAAATTGAGCCTAAAAAAACATCATTTAGGCAACAAGGAAAATTATGCTCCTCGTATGAATTTAGATGAACCTATAGACACATTCCTAGTGCATAACAAACCTAGTGATGGTT
The DNA here is from genome assembly GCA_009831015.1 of Picea engelmannii. Lineage (NCBI taxonomy): Eukaryota > Viridiplantae > Streptophyta > Pinopsida > Pinales > Pinaceae > Picea > Picea engelmannii. Next base: position 546,834 of record ML787178.1, read on the forward strand.
CCCATAGCACCCTTGGAGGCAATTGTTAACCAAGAGAGGTTAGATGTGGAGGTTCAAGGGCTCACATGTGGTGCTTGAGCCTGAGAAGTAAAGTTGAGGGTCAAAGGCTCTTGTTTCCCTCCCTTGATTATGGTCATGGACCTGACACTCATCTATGATGCCCAAGACTTGATAATGACTCCCATATTCAACTCAAATGTTAAGGACTCCCTAGAGAGGGCTCATGTTGTGGTTTCTAGATGTTGTTCATTCTGCTTGATCTTGAGAAGGTTCAATAGGTATTAAGGCCATTATATCTCCTCTAGCCCTGTGTATGGCTTGACACTTGTTTGAGTACTTATTCAATGCTTTTGATCTCGAGTAGCTTCAATAAGATCCCAAGACACTAGTTTTTTGTCTTTGATGATGGTCAAGGCCCCATATTAAACCATCCATGTTCTTGTGTGGTGGTCTAAGGACATGTTCATTGCACTTGAGCCAGAGAAGCTATGTTTAGGGATTGAGGATGTTATTTCCCTCCCCTAACCAATGACAATGTCTCGCGGATATTGTTTCCCTTCCATGAATATGTTCAATATTATGAACCAACACCTTGAGAATGATAAAAAGTCAATGAATCAGTCCACTTCGAGGGGGAAACCACCTTTTAAAATATATTCAATGTACAAGATGATATGAGATGATCCTAAGACTAGGTTTCCTTGGTATATATATATAGGAGACAAAGGGTACAATTATAATGATACAATACAATGAAGGGTTTTAGCCTACATACAAATATAACACTAGAAGTGTAATAATTCAATATCTAAGGCTTAATTAGGGGCTTTATACTTAACATGGGGCTTTGTCTAGGGCTTAACATGCCCTGCCCCTTCAAACAAGTGGTTTCCTCAACACTTGACTAATTACAAGTGTTTATGCATGAAGAACACATCTTCCCATGTCGCCTCTTCGACTGGTAGGTTCTTCCATTTGACAAGGTACTCAGTAGTTGCTCAATTTTGCAACCGCTTAATCCTTGTTTCAAGGATTGTTTTTGGTTCTAGTATGATTTTTCCTTCTTCATTAACCATTGGTAAAATAGTTTGGATTGGTATCTTGTCATTGATTACCTTCTTTAAGCAAGAAACATGGAAGACTGGATGTACACGTGAACATGGAGGAAACTCCAATTTCTAAGCCACCCTTTCAATCCGTTTCAACACCTTATAGGGGCCATAATATTTGGGTACTAATTTATTGTCCTTGTTTTGTTGCTTGAGGGACATCTTTTTATATGGTCGTAGCCACAAAAATACCCGATCCCCCACTTCAAATTTCGTTTCACTACGATGTTGATATGCTTGTTGTTTCATCCTATTTTGTGCCATAACCAAGTTGTCCGTCAATATTTTGAGAACCTCTTGTTGGTGCCCTATGTGGTCCTCCACTGCCTTAACCTTTGGAGTCTCTTTCAAAGGTGATGTGATGGATGGAGGATGATATCCATAAAGTGCCTGGAGTGGGGACATTTTTGAGGAAGTGTGGAAGGATGTGTTGTACCACCATTACGCCAAGGGCAACCACATGAACCATTGTGTATGTTTATCAAATGCAAAGCAACAAATATATCCTTATAGACATTTATTCACAATCTCGGTTTTCCCATCGGATTGAGGATGGTAAGATGAGTTGTGATCTAATTGAGTACCCAAACAAGAAAATAATTTAGTCCAAAAATTTCCAGTGAAAATTTCTCTGTCACTTACAATAATCTTGGGGATTCCATGTAGATTTTGAATTGTTTCCATGAATTTTGTAACTACTGTACTTGCTTTAAAAGGATGGTAAAGAGAGAAAAAATGGGCATACTTTGTTAATTGATCCACTACTACCATGATGACGGTATTCCCTCTAGATTTGGGTAAATTTGTAATAAAATCCATTGAAACTTCTTCCCAATGTTGACTTGGTATAGCTAATTGTTGTAGGAGACATGACATCTTGATTGTCTCTCCCTTATTATGTTGGCAGACTGCACATTCAGACATAGAATTTTGAACATCATTTTTAATACCTTCCCAGAAAAACTCATTCTTGATCCCGTGGTAAGTTGAATCGTGAATGTCCTCTTATAGGAGAAGTGTGCAATTCCAGAAGGATCTTTTGTTTGAGTTGGGAATTCTTACATAAATATAGGTGATCATGATACCATAGCAAACCATTCTTCCATGCAAATTTATCTAATGTAATGGTGTCGCCTTGTAGTTGTTGAATCTTTCATACCTCTTGATCTTGCTTCCATTCTATCCTTGCTTCTTCCACCCAATCAGATTGTGGAATAGAAAAAGCACATAGTGAACCCCTTGTTTCTTCTCCTTTCTTAGAAAGTGCATCTGCCACAATATTATGTTTTCCTTTCTTGTAGATAATTTCAAAGTAATAAACTAGCATCTTTGTAACCCATTTTTGTTTCTCTTCTAGATATAATCATTGCTTCAAGAAGTACTTCAAACTATCATGATTTGTTTTTACTTTGAAGTGTCTTCCTATTAGGTAAGGGTGTCATTCTTAATTGCATGTAGTATGTCCAACATTTCTTTTTCATAGATGAGTTTGAATAGATTTTTCCTTTAAGTTGGTTGCTTTCAAAGGCAACGAGCCTTTCTTCTTGCATTAAAATTGCACCAATGCCACGGTATTAGGCATCACACTCCACAATAAATGTTTTTGTGAAGTCGAGTGTGGCTAGGATAGGATTTGTACACACAGCCTCCTTAAGTTTTTCAAAATATTTGGTTGCTTCTTGACTCCAAGAAAATGCTTCCTTCTTTAATAATGTTGTTAGGGGTGTCGGTATTTGACCATAATTCTTAACAAACTTGCAGTAATAGCCCGTCAATACTAAGAATCCTCTAAGTTTCTTCAAGGTTTTGGTAATTGGACAGTCCCTCATAGCTTTAATTTTGTTAAGGTCCACTTTTACACCTTCACAAGATACAATATTACCCAAATATTCCACTACTTGAACTCCAAGGGTACTATTGACGCTTAAAATTGCAACGATAAATACTGCCCACAAATGATTGCTAAGCTCTATTATTTATTTATGATATTAATAATTAACTAGTAGGTGAGACCCCCTTGTAGACCAAAGGCGCTATGATGGATGTGTTACGCTTATATGTTTGATGTTGTTATAATGATGCCTACACAGTCTTCTATAGTTGATGATGCAGTCTTGGTTTCATTCATTATGACAACATGGTTGGTTGATGTATTATTGCTAAAGGTTGGTGGTGTTCACTCGCAATACATGGAAGTGCTATGGATATAAGGATTATTTTGTTTTACAAGTGTTATGTTATGCATTAACATTGATTAATAATCTTATATATGTTTTTATGCTAAAGGATGAGATTGGAGCTCAAAACAAAAGGAGGAAAAAACCTATGGATAAGTCCTAAGGTTATTACAAAAAAATTTATATATAAACCTTAAGGTATATTTAATAGTGACAAATGGAAGGTGATGGACCTAATTGCTATACTATGTGCTTTGGTTAAAGGATTATATGGGAAGCAAATATGGTAATGTTTAACATATGGTTATTGTTAAAGTTTTGATATGTTTCGGGTGGCGCACTATACAATGGATATGGAATTGAATTTATGCAATGGATATGTATTGAAATTATGGTTGATGTTATGGTAATGGGTTGGCTAGTACGTTGAATTGAATAAGACCAAGTGAGGAAGCGACGTGCATTTACTGCACGTCACTCCAAACCACCCTCGAGCCCGTCACCCTAGCCATAGTTGCATTTGGCTCTGGTGGTTGTGGAAGCTCCACGATTTCAGGTTTTGAAAGGAAGAACACATTCTAACCTTACCCTCAAGGCGATTCTTCCAAGTATGGCTCCTTTTCTTTCCATCCATGATGGTCCCTCTGTATTATGAATCGATTTGTTGGCTCAAGATTGCATGAGGTCTGTGTTTTTCTTGAGTTTCGACTGTGTATCAATGTTGTGTTTATGGTTTTCTCTGTGAATACTCTGGACTGTGGGTGTTTTAAAAGAAAGGAATGATTTTTAGTATTGTGTGAATCATGTGCATTGATTATTGGTTTAAAACTTGACAGTCAGCTTGGGGTTTTACTTTGGTTCTCTGTGGAAATATGATAATGGTGCAACAAGCTCTGAGTTTTTATTTGCACGGGGTTTTACCACCATCTTGGGTATTAGTTGTTGTCACCCCTTTTCGTCTCGGTCGTTGTTATGATTCGTTCCTCCAGGTTGCAATTCAACTGTCGATAGTGGCATTGTTCTTTCTCTGTTTGGGTGAGCCCCGAGCTATTGTTTGTTATGGTTTTTTCTACACAGACGAATCTTTGTATTGCCTAGAATATTAAATGGAAGCATGTATATGTGTCGAGTGGCCACTGGTTGTGCTCTGGCATTCTTTTCACAAGTGTTTTAAGGTTCTCTCCTCTCATATCTGTTGTAGTGGTTGACTGATATGTTGGTAAACCTCACTGTCAAATTTGTCTTGAAGGTTATAGACGTATTTGGTGTTTGGAAGAGGCACGATCTCTCTATGTCTTTGAGGATTCTTCCTTGTTTAAACCAACCCTCGTTACCTCTATGCAATAAAAAATTAAAATACATCTACGTGTGCCTGGTTTGTTGAGCTTGAATTGTTTTTGTTTCTACTCTGGCACTTTTTAGCTCTGTCAAGATTTTGGGTTATAAGTTAAAAGACTATGGTGACTTCAAAAGAGCACGAGCTCTCTGTTCTTCTAATATTACACTTGATTACATGTGGTTTCTTTTCAGTGATAATTTATTTTAGGAGATAAAAGGGTTACGATCTCTCTGTTCTTCTAAGATTACACTTGATTACATGTGGTTTCTTTTCGGTGATAATTTCTTTTAGGAGATAAAAGGGTTACGAGCTCTCTGAGTTTTAGAAGATTAAGCAAACTCTTGTTACCTCTTTGCAATAAAAAAAAAAAAAAAAAAAAAAAGGAACATGAGATATCTCTTGTTTCGAAGATCATCTCTTGATCGAGCCTATGTTATTTCTTCTCTGTGATAAATTTGTTTGAAAAGGAGGGTATGGGTTATCTACATCCCCGAGGACTTTCCATCTGGTTGAATTATGGTTATTCAATTCATTGTCGTGTCAAACCCTAGCACGATTATGGTCTTGTCAAGATTAAAGGAGACACTTGTGTGTCAATATGGCTCTGTCTTTTATTGGGCAATTCTTTTAAAGGGAAGTATGTACATGTTTAATGTACACTGATCTCAGGCTCAAAGCTACATGTTTTTGGTTAAATGTTATTGTGGAATCAAGATTGGCATCGATTATATTGTTCTTGACCTGTGTGTGATTAAATCGGGCCCAATTATTGTTTGGATGACAGTGGACTGTGTTAGTCATTATTGGAATTTGACTGTTGGTGGTTAATATTGGATCTATTATTATTTGATTTCAAGAATTGAACATTGGATATGGATAATTGGAATCATTGTGCATATTATGTTTGCTTTAAAAGGAAAAAGGTCAGCATTAGAGCATGCGGGAATGTGGCTCGAATGGTTATGATGTTACTGTGGAATCGAAAATGATATTTGCATATTTATTGTATAGGATGTACATATTGATATAATTGAGGAATTCTGGGAAATTGAATTATTTTTTTTATTGAAGACAACAAGTATTTTGTTTGCAATTAAGGGACAGTTAAATGATTTTGGTCTTAAAAGTGGATGCTTTTTGGATTGTGATTGGAATAGAGTTATGGTTGTTGTTTGATTTAATTTATTTTTATGAACAATATCTGTATAATTCCCTCTCATATTCTCACTTTTTTGCTCACTATAACCCCCTCACGATCCCAATTTCATTTTTACACGCCATGTTCAATAAAATAAAATTAAGACTTTGTATGGCAGTGGTAAAAGATGACACATAAATAAGTGGCAACTGGTATGTTTTGGTATTGATTGCACAGTTAATTATTTAATGAATTGTTGAGCAGTACTCGTGTTCTTACTCCCTGTCATGATATCACTTTTTTCACTCATTACAATCCCCCCAGATATCCCATGAACCCTATTTCATCCCCTGCTCATTTGTAAATTATTAAATTATTAATATGGATTCAATTGCATGGGTCTTATTTCAATTTTTTAGCCAAACTTTGTTTCATATAAAGAGAATGTGATGTATGGTCTGTTAAGGGCTAGTTGCTAATAAATTGATGCATACAGGATGTGTTTCTTCAGCAGAGGAAGTCATGGCAGAAACAATAGGGGAAGAGGTAACTAGAATAGAGGGCCTAGAAGGCCCAGATTCTCAATTCATTTTGATGTCGATCCTCAGGAGTTGAACCAACTTTTTTAAGCTGGGTTCTTCAATTGTATTGGGCAAGGGATAATTCAGCCTAGACTAGAGAGGCCTAGACTAGAGAGGCCTCCCTTCCAACCCCAAAATGTTCCTGGTATCTGTGTGCCTCCCCATGTATCTATGCAACCAGAAGTTCCCGAAAATGATGGATGGCAGGAGATTGTTCATTCCCCAACTTGTCATTGCCTCCCACCATCGTGGATGGCCCAACTTGTCATTGCCTCCTCCTCCTCCACCTGTAAACCCAAATGCTCAAATTGCACCTACACACTCACCTGTACAGTCCTCTCATGCTAGCAAACGACTCAAAACTGAGGCTCTCTATGTGCAAGATAAAGGTAAAGTTGTTGCTTCCCCCTCATATCCTTCAAGTGACTCAAGAAAGTCAGTGTCCTCCCATATGCACCTGAGGGACGATTTCTCCCATGTTATTAGTGGGATTAAGCCTCAAGGTTCCACCCAACCCAAGGCTAATTAAGGGAAGTCCAAAGGGGACAATATTGACAGAAGAAGGATTGTCTCTCAAAGTGGCAAATATGGATTTTGATTTATGTGTTTATGATTGATTTGTTGAAGACAATGGACTGTAGAAAGTTTTGGACAACAAACTATTTTTTGGATAATGTGAATATTTACATGTTTTGGATATAATTTGAAATATTTCTAATATTTAAATTTCAAATTGTGGAAATATTTATGGGAGCCACAAGGAGGCATGTGTTTAATTGGTTGTCTAATTGTGTTTATTTTTGTAGAGAAATAAAAATGAGTCATAAGGGGGCCCACCTACTTAGTTATTATTTAATAAAAAAGACTCTTAATTAGTATTATTATTATTACTTCCCCTAAACTAAAATTAGTTAAGTTTAATTAACTTAACTAAATGAGGTAGTTAAACTAATTCAATTGATTTGGAATGCATAAAAGCCAAATGAGAAGGAAGAACAAGAGGAGAATAGAAGGAGAAAGCAATACTAAGGTTTGCTCTTGTGTTTTCATGAGACAATTCAGTTTTCATTTATTCTTCAATTCATTAAAGGCCTAATTCTCTTTTTGACAGCAAGGTCCTATTGTAGACAACAAGGTTCAAATTTGAACCATATTATTCAGATGCGTGTTTCAGAGGTGTTGATTTATCTTTGATAGTTTGTGTATACTTGTATGTTTATGGATTGAGTTTCATAACTGATAAATGATATTGTGCAGAGTCAAGTTGGCTGCAAACTGTGGCAAGTTGATCCAGATTTTAAAGTTCAGTTTTTACTTCTTGTCAAAGTCCTTTTGTATGGTTTTTATCGGGGATATCTAAGTTTGACCTTGGTCCATGCCCTCACAGGGATTTTTGTAAAGAGAAAGATACTTTTGATTTCTTGGAATGAAATAAAGCGATTACTATTCTGTCTCATTTGTGTTAATCTGTGACTTGGTTAATTTTTCTTTTGATCTCCACATTTACTTTCTGCAATCTGTATATGTTCAGAAAATTATATAAAAATTTCATATTTTGCAACAATCTTTTTATTTAAAAAAATCAGCCTAACCTATTGTAATTAATACTTGTGGATTGGGAAATACTTTTTGAGGCTATAAAACATAGGGTGATATTCCCGACTATCTTGCCTATCATAGCGAAATACTTTTTGAGGCTATAATACTCTATCAACATGTTGTACATGCTCTTTCCAAGATTTGTTGTATATTAGTATGCCATCAAAAAATACTAACACAAATTTTCTAAGGAATGCTTTGAAAATAGAATTCATCAAGCTTTGAAATGTTGACAGTGCATTAGTAAGTCCAAATGGCATAGCCAAAAACTCATAATGACCTTCATGTGTTCTAAAGGCTATTTTGGGAATGTTCTCCTGCCTCATTATGATTTGATGATATCCTGAATGAAGATCCAACTTAGTAAATAAAATTTCTCCATGCAATTCATCTAATAATTCATCAATGACAGGAATAGAAAACTTATCTTTGATGGTCATTTTGTTGATTTGTTTATAATTTGGACACATATGCTATGAACGAACCTTCTTTGTAACCATCACTGCTAGTGAAGAGAAAGAACATTGGCTAGGTTGAATGATGCACGCCTCTAACATTTATTGGATCATATACTCAATCTCACTCTTCTGTGCATATGGATACATGTAAGGCCTAAAGTTATGTTGTACACTTCCTAGTTTCAAATGAATAGCATGGTCATGATCTCGAGCAGGTGGAAGACCTGTAGGCATCTCGCCAAATAACTTGGAATGGTTATTGATAAGTATTTATAGATCCACTAGAGCAGAGGATATAGATGTTTGAACATCTAGTGAGCACAATTGTGAAATTACACCATGGTGTCCCTTTTGAGTAATTTTGTCATGCTATTAGAGCTTATCACCTTAGAGGGTTTCCCTTAGATACCTCTAAGCTCAATTTCCTTTCCTTCTGAGGAAAATCTCATGAAAATATCTTGAAATTAAGGTCCATTTTCCCCAATGATTGTAACCATTGGACCCCTAATACAACATCAACACCACCCATTTAGATGACAATCATGGGACTATCAAATAAATAATCCCCCATATTGAGCTTAATATTATGGCACTTCCTAGAAAAATTTATGGTACCTCCATTTGCAATCATTACTTGAAACTCTGGTGCTGGAGATACAAAGCAATTGAGATCTTTTGCTAATTTGTAATTGATGAATTTATGGATACTACCTGAATCCATCAACACGATTACCTTTTTCCTTTTGATGTATGCTTGTATCTTGAGGGTTTGTGGAGTATTGATGTCGACGAATGCATGGTAAGATATCGTTGGAGTAGTCTCTTCTAGATCTAGATCTTGTGATGGTTCCAATTCTTGATCTTCTTCCTCTTCACGGTCTATGTAGAATAATTTCTTCTCACGACATTTATGTCCCTTACTGTACTTACTATCACAATTGAAACATATCCCCTTTTCTCTTCTTTCATCCATTTGTTGAGGTGTCAACCTTGTCGGTTCAGTGAGGTCAGGAGAGGGAGCATGGTGTTCTTTATAGTTGTTAGTGGCCACCCTTCTAGTAGCCATATTTTTTTTCTCCACTTTCCTTGCCATACTAAAATCTTGCTCTAGGGATTTAGGTTCGAAGAGACACAACTCATGTTGAATGTTCTCCTTTAAAGTGCCCATAAAGAGAACCCTGGGAATGTTCTTTACCCTGATATTGAGCTTTTGGAATTGTTGAATGTGCTATGTAATTGGACATTGTTGCCGAAGATCTATCAATTGACTAGAGAATGTATTTCTATTAATATCCCCATAATGTGATATCATTTTATCCGTAAAAATGGACCAAGAGATAATAGAATTATTTTTTATTTTACAAAGCCATTAATACCAAACAAATCGATCATTTTCTAAATACGAGGATGCAATATATACATTTTGTAAGCTTGGCACTCAGTGTAGATCAAAGAATTGCTCCATTTGGAATATCCATGTAATAAGATCTTTACCATCAAACTTCCTCATATAGATTTTCAGAATGAAGTAGTTTCTTGGTGTCGCATTGAAACTTCGATGATGTGGATCTTGGAGTGACGAATGATTTTGAGATTCAATACTTGTGCTCTCCAATTGTGATAAAATAATCCCCATATGTGATTGAGTGTCAAAACCATTGTTTTTCTTATTTTCATGATTTCCTTGGATGTCCATATCCCTTTTAGAGATCCTTTGTAAGAGAATGGTTTCTATGGACTTCATGGAATTTTACATTTCATTCGTGGATTTTTATACTTCTTCCTTATTTTCATCCATACTTTTTCCATTTTTTCCATCTTATTTTCCACCTATTGAATTTTATTTGCGTGTTTAGCAACTCGTCACTTGTTATTGACCTAGCACTCAAATCATTAAGTTGGTTTTCCAATTCAGATTGCTTGTTATGTATCTCCTCATTTTCTTCATGAGTTATAGATAATATTTTTGTCGGTTTAATTAGTGTTGAAATATTTTGTGGATCTATGTGGGATAATAATAATAATAATACTCCTCTATTTTCTCTTTATCACAAATTTTGAATCATCAAAAATAGATCTCCCAATAAAAAGTTGTGCCAATTGTAAGTTGCATACCTTTCAAACCCTAATTTTAGAGTATGTGTGGATGGCTGACCTTTTTCCTGATATATGTATGAATTTCGAACCCTTTTGAGTATGAAATTTTGGCTTGTAGTACTCTGATATGACTTCTTAAACTCCTGAAAATTTCATAGTCTGAACCTTCACTGATAAAAGGTTATAGCACAAATACCAAAATGATTTGTTTAAGACTAATTTTAGAATTAGTAAAAATCCCCAACTTCCATGAGATATATCTTACCAATTATAATGATTCAAATTTTGAAAAATTTTCCATAGGTTATTCGCTATGTCTACATAGGTTTCTAAAATTTTTAGAGTCTGAAACTTTATCACATTTTTTTTTTATAGTGAAAATAAAAAGATGACTCGTTTGAGACTAATTTTAGGACTAGTCTCAAACCCTAACTTCTACAAGATATATCTCCGAAAATATAGTGAACAGATCCTAGAATTTTTACCACCTATTATTTGATTTCTTTCCTCAATATCCTAAAAATTTCTCTATTTGAAATTGTCTAGAAAAAAAATTGTAGCAAAAATCCCAAGATGACCCATTTAAAAATGATTTTAGGATGAGTCAAAAACCCTATCTTCCATAGGCTATATCTCTAAAATTATAATGAACTAGAACTTGAAATGTTTACCAAAAATACTTGGACATGTCTCCCGAGTAACCTCCAAATTTAGTTTTTTGAAGTGTTCTAGAAAAAAGGTTATAGGGAAAATTATAAGATGATTCATTTGAAGAAGAAAGACCCTAGGATCGATGCTCTAATACCAAATATTATGAGCCAACTCCTTGAGAAAGATAAAAAAGTCAATGAATAATAGTCCACTTGGAAACATCCTTTTACAATATATTCAATGTACAATATGAGATGGGATGATCCTAAGACTAGGTCTGCTTGGTATATATATAGAAGACAAAGGGTACAATTATAATGAAAGGGTACAATGAAGGGTTCTAACCTACATACAAATATAACACTAGAAATGTAATAATTCAATATTCGGGGATTAATATGGGGTTTTATACTTCACATGGGGCTATGTATAAGGATTAACATTCAAGGCCTCAAGACCTATCCACTATGCATGTAACATCTTAATAGCACCCATATTCAACTCCTAGGGAAAATATCCCCTAGTGAGGGATCATGTCATTGTGTCTAGGGTTTGTTCAAGTTGCTTGAGATCAAGAAGGTTCAATTAGGGAATAACGCTCTTGTTTATCCCCTTGACCATGTGGCACGATCTAGACCCATTTATAGTGCATAAAACATACAAAGGCCTATAGAGAACCCCTATAAAGGACTTATGTGTTGATACAAGGAATCAATCAAGTCTCTTGACCTCAAGAAGATTCAACAATATTTTAAGGCACTTTCCTTTTTCAACCATGTTCAAGGCTCTATGACCCATCTTTGGTGTGTAAAAGTTCCTAATGGCATCCATATCCAACCTTTATATGAAGTACCCTCTAGGTAGGGTTTGTGTTGTGGTTTTGCAAGTGTTGTTCATGGTGATTGAGCCCGAGAAGCGACATCTAGGGCCTAAGGCCTAAGTGTTTTCCTCCCATAACTACAGTGCTAAATCTCCAGAAGACCTTCATTTAGGGATTAAGCGTCCCTTTTCCCCCCTTGATCATGTTTAAACCTTGAAGATAATTTCTAGTGTACAAAACCTATTCATGGATTTTATATCCCATTAGATGCTAAAGAACCTTGACCATGGATTAGAGAATGATTCATGGTGTGGGATTGAGATATATTCTCATGCAGGGCATGTGCTGTGATTTACTCATGGCACTATATTCCTTTAATAGGCCAAATATACGATACAAGGGTGTTGTGTGGTTGTTCAAAGATGTGCTCAACACTATAGTATTAGAAGATTTGTGGCTAGCATGTGTTTTTTAGGGTGATTGAGCCTGACAATCATCATTTAGGGCACAAGGCTCATTATTCTCCTCATATGACCTTGGATGGACCTATAGACACATTAATGGTGCACAACTAACCTAGTGATGGTGCCCATAGCACCCTTAGAGGTGATTTTTAATCAAGAGAGGTAAAATGTGGAGGTTTGAGAACTCATCCATGGTGCTTGAGCTTGAGAATAAAGGTTTAGGTCTAAAGGATTTTGTTTCCATCCTTTGACCATGGTCATGGACTTGACACCCATCCATGATTCCTAAGACTTGATAACAATGTCCATATTCAAATCATACTTCAAGGACTCCCTAAAGAGGGCTCATGTCATGGTTTCTAGGTGTTGTTAATGGTTCTCGAGCTTGAGAGGTTCAATAGGACTTAAGGTTGTTGTGGCCCCATTGACCCTATTTATGCCTTGACACTTGTTTGAGTACTTGTTCAAGGCTCCTAAAACACTAGTTTTCAATATTTGAGGATGGTCAAGGTCCCATATACCATCCATCTTGTTGCATGGTGGTCTAAGTACATATTCATTGTGCTTGATATAGAGAAGTTATGTTTAGGGCTTGAGGGTGTTGTTTCCATCCATTAACCAATGAAAAGGACTTGAGGATGTTGTTTCTTTACCACAATTATGGTCAAGGCCCCAAGACCCATTCATGATACATGAAACATGTTAATGGCACATGTATACAACTCCTAGGGAAAATACCCCCTAGTGAGGGCTTGTGTCACTATGCCTAGGGTTTTCTCATGGTGCTTGAGATCGAGAAGGTTCAATTAGGAATTAAGGCCCTTGTTTATCCCCTTGACCATGTGGCATGGTCCAAACCCATTTCCAGTGCATGAAACCTACCCATGACCCCCATATCCCACTTGAAGGCTTGTAAATAACCCCTAGAAAGGACTCATGTGTTCATACAAGGACTTGTTCAAGGCTCTTGAGCCTAGGAAGATTAAAAAATATCCCAAGGAAATTATTTTCCTTCCTCAACCATGTTTAAGGCCCTACAATCCATCCTTGGTGTGAAAAATCTCCTAATGGAATCCATATCCAACCTTGATGCCAAACACCTTATAGAGAGGGTTTGTGTTATTGTTTTGTAGGTGTTGTTCATGGATATTGAGGTTGAGAAGCAATATGTAGTGCCCAAGGCCTGAGTGTTGAGTATGCACCCCCACCCGTCCCCCCAACCAATGACAAGGGACCAAGAATGTTGTTTCCCTAACATCAAGGCCTTTGTTGATGGGAGGGATGGTTAAATCCTCACTCAAGCATTTTCGAATTTCACTAGTCTAGGTGAGATAGGTGGGTTTATCACCCTACACTTATATCTTGTCAAAAATCTCAATCAAACCTCAAGAAATAAGTTCTTGGATCTTATGCTATTATAAAATCCGTATGTTTCGTGTAAAATAAATTAAAAAAGAAAAAAAGAAAAATGCTTGCAAATGAAATTTATAAATAATTCAATAAGTAAATGCAAGATAACATGAATTTGAAAATTCAGTGCATAACAAGTTTAAAAAATGAGAAGAAATCATCAAATGATTTTATTGAAATAAATTTGAGTTACAACCAAGTTTTTCTTTGCAAACCCCTACGAGGGTTTGTATTAGAATTAGACTTAGAAGTCCAAGATGTACTTTAACTTATACATAGATAACTGGTCTCTCAAAGAAGAAGACTAAGACTGGAAATGAATTGGATCAATCCAAGCTACAAGTGCATATTCTTGACTCTGCAAAACTAGCATTAATCAAAACTGGAACTAAATTCATAACTTCTAATTAAGACTAAACAGACGATCAAGATGAATGAATGACCTTTGGAGCATGTCAATAATCAATGCTTCCCAGTCCTATCTTTCGCCGCCTTTACAATAATCTTGTTATCAACAAGATAACTTAGCTCTAAAGAAATTAAAAAATGAATGAATGAATAAATATTCTCACTTGAGGCAAAAGAAAACCTTATCAGAAGTATTTCTCTTTATTTTCTCATGTCCTTGTTTCTCCTTGCTCTCCTCCTTTTATGTCTTCAAAAGTAGATTAAGTAGTTCAACTATATTTTATTATAAAGTTAAATAACTTTAGTTAGGAGAGGACAATTTTATTTAATAATACGGGTAAATAATAATTAATAATTAATAGGCGGGGTCCCCATATGTCTATTATTCCTTTTGTTTTCAACATTTCCCTTGTAACTCCAGAATTTAATTAAATATCATGCATATATCAATATCATAAAATATGTCAAAAAACAACCAATATAAACATGCCACATCATCAAACACTTGTATCTCCCAACAATATCATAATGGCATGATATAATTTTTTTTTCAAAATAATATCATGCTCGTTGTCCCAAAAATATGCCTCAAATGTCAAAGTGAAAGTGTCATCAAATAAAAATAAAATCAGAAATAATATTTTTTGTTTGAAGTAGCCTCCCTTTGTCTACTTCCCTCTAACAGAGTAGCCCGGTGCTTAAGTAAGTTTGGATCAACAAACTTCTTTCTGTTGAAATATTGTAACTTCGAAGAATATTCTAAGTATATTTGAGTTATTATCTTATAGATCAAATCCCCTTTTGTGGATTGATCATGTCGGGTCTTGTATAAGACCAAATCCCCTTTTGTGGATTGGTCAAACCATATTTATATGGTGGTATTTGTAAAGTTGGACCCTAGTGTTTATAAAGTGGTTTTAACCAGTCCTGGAAGAAGTCGACCCTACTAAGTGAAGAGACATAACCCTAGCGCCTCTTCAAATAGTATTTATATGCGAGGATGGTGCCTCACTTGTTCACTCTCACACTCACTCATCTAGTGCGCATATCTTGAAGGCAATTGCAGTTGCAGGAGAAAGGAGAAGAAATGTGCATGCTCAGTCTTGGTTTATTCTTGTTGTTTTGGACTTATTCTTGGCATTGTATTGGAAATCTATTATTGAGGAAGTTTTGTTGGGTTTTCTCCCCCATGAAGGTTTCTCGGGATAAAATGTTGTGTACCTTGTGATTGTGTTTCTCAGTGATCCTCGTATGTTGTTGTTTTATAAATGCATTGAATGCTCATGTAATTTGGAAATAACCTAATAACAACATTTAAACTTAACACTTTCCTTCCACTTTGACATTTCAGGGTGCATGTCATCAAAAGTTATTTTCCTTTCATTATCTTTGGGTTGGACATGGGGTAGTCTTGATTGTATGGAGGAGGCCTCGGATGAGTCAAAGCTTTAGGAGATTGCAGGTTGTTTTCCTTTATCCAACTGAGGTTCAAGGGGCAGTACTTTATAGTTTCTAGGAACTTGGAAAAAATGTGTCATAGAGACTACATAAGCAACATGAGTCATAGGATGCATAGGAGGAGGTGGTGGCAATGGGACATCATGCCATCGAACTATGTCAAAAAGAGGATTTGCAGGTATGTTCACCCAACCATCATTGAATGGTTGCATAGGATGAGGCTCAAGAAAATCAACTATGCTCGGGTGAGGTTGCATAGGAGGGGAAATAGGTGTTTGAGGTGGATGCAAAGCAGGATGGCTAGTAAGGTTCAAATAACTAGTTTTCACTAGTTGATTGAATTCCTCTAAGTTGACATCGAAGTGAATTGAAAAGTTCATTCTTTAATTTCTTCCTCGCTGCCTAAAAGCATGAGGCATTCTTCCTCTCTGACCTTTGTTTCCCATGTTTCCACTGAAATTACTGCCACGACTGAAAAAACTCATCTATATGCATCAATAATTCAATTAGTGAATATACAAAACACAACATATTAAACATCAAATACTATTTTGATTTCAAATGAACTAGCAATGGCTCTGAAAAGACCAAGCAATAAAGCATTCCAAGGGATAATGAAAGGGAATGAGGGAGAAAAGGGAAGAAAAAACATAATCTGACAAGTAGCTCTCTCTTTAGTTGTTGTTCCAAATATATGAACTGTACATTCTTTACCAAAGTTTTCCATATGAATAATTATTACTTTTCTTGAACATGGGTAATTAATGGAAATGAAACAATAAATGACAAGGGATTTATAATTTGTGAAAAATGTTATAAGATGACAGGAATGCATTAGAAACTTCATGTTCATAATCCATTTACAATCAATTAATTCTCTCCATAATTTTACTCATAAACCATTTTCCATAGCATTCATGTATTCTTGAAACATTTCATTTATCCACACAATATTTCCAATAAATATCTCTACATCAAAATAGCAAGTTGCTCATACATCACCCTGCTGACCAGAACAATAAAAATGCCATACTAGAACCTGACTTCTTAATAGATCAATTTAAGAAGTTTATTTTGATCAATTACATTAACACATGGAGTAGTTTTATGAATTTTAAATGAAATATGTTTTGGGAAGTTTAGGAATAATTTCTTGAAAGTGATATATGATGTGGGGATTAGGCCATGTTCATATAAAGGAAAAATAAATAAACTTTATTTCCATACATCACACCTTTAATCCTTTTTCCATATATGCATTGCATTTTTTCGTTCAACAACTCAAACTTGTATCATCAAACTATTTGAATGCCCCATCAATAACGTTTACAACCAATACTTATCAATAACGTTTACAACCAATACTTATCTCTTTCCAATGAAAAACCTAGATTTCTAAATCATGAACATTTGAAACTGCTGCAAAGACTTGTATCGAATTTTAGAATT
Source organism: Picea engelmannii (assembly GCA_009831015.1). Classification (NCBI taxonomy): domain Eukaryota; kingdom Viridiplantae; phylum Streptophyta; class Pinopsida; order Pinales; family Pinaceae; genus Picea; species Picea engelmannii. The sequence goes on from ML787178.1 coordinate 563,992, forward strand.
ATAATTAAAAAAAAAGGATGGCTTTGATATCTAAATATCAAAAGGGTGAATGTTAGACCAAAACTTCTTACTTTCCGAGCCATTATTATTCTTCCAGGTTACTCGAGGGTCTAAACATATTATTGATGCAAATCAACCACTAAAGTAAACTTTTAAGAAATCTCTTCAACACCAGCAATGGTTTTAATCCAAAGAAAATGGATATTTGAATAACCCAAAATCAATAAAGATTGTAGTATCACAACCATAAAGACAACTATGGGTGTGCAACTTCATCGAGCACAAGCTGTGCACAAACTTTTCTCGAACCCAAAATAAAACAAACCAAAACTACAGCATAATATGAACTATGAATTTGAGAAAAGATATATTTGAATGATGCATGTTCCTTTTTGCATTCCAAAAAACATAATTATTTGTATAACCATAGTTAAAGTTAATGCCTCATTTAAATATGCACTGGGAACAAACACTTGCAAGCCCACTTTCGAACCTAAATATGAACTCAACGTAAAAATGAATTCAAATAACCCTTGCTGGTTATATAATGGTTGCTACAATGAACAACCCGTATAAAAAATAAACCCCAATCCGAAATCAACAATCAAAATGATGGCATACGTTCAACACTCGTCCTAGATTCAACATAACAAAATCACTTCAATACTAATTATGTAATTTACTAACAACAAAAAATTGAAGGCTTCCATTTTAAATTCGAACTTTGTCTAACACTTAACAATCATTATGTAGTCATGGGTTTAACTATAACCCCCCAAGATACTCGACATATAGAAGATGGTGTGCTCGTTTTACCATTGACGATACCCTCGTCACCCAACCACAGGTCGAAGCCTCCCTCCGAGCACCTTAACCTTGACTGAGAATTCCTCCGGAAGCAAACCCTAGGCTAGATAGCCAAACAAAGGGTAGTGCATCTCTCCCCAAGGATAGCACAACACAAAAGACTGATCAAATAGTCCCAAACCCTAGCCAAGAGATATCCAAGCCAGTGCACCACTTTCCCAGCCTCCTAGAAACTTGCGCACCAAAACTGCAACTGCCTGCGCAGGTTTTTCTCTCTATGCAACTGCTGAGATGTGACAAATGAGAACTGGCGCCCTGTATTTATAGTAGATCTGCCAGTTATACTGGGGCCGACTTCTCCTTCTGGTTAAGTGTCTGTTCAGTATATTATTATTATTTCTGGTTGACTTCTTCTCTTGGAGGCTAATAACCTAATATAAATTATCTTCTTGAGCCGACAAGGCTTCTAGGGTTATTAGCCAATTCATTAGGGTTTCTCTTGCTTCCCGGAGTCTTCTATTCTCGTCAGGTTCACACGTGGAGGTAAATACCTCTCGTAGCTACCATAATATTAACACTCCCTCCTAGCTAGAGAGGTATTTACAGGTAATGGACTTGAGCACAAAATATACCATTTACCCGGTAGCATCAATATAGTCATCTAGACTATTTCATGACTAGATCATGAGCACCACCATCACCATCAGCTGCATCATCTCTCGAAACCATACTTCATCTGAGTAGTTAGATATGATGCTGGATAAGTCACTCTCACCATAGAGTGATACAAGAGGAGTAAAAGCTCTGAACTGTTTTCCATCTGGAAAATCTTTGTTCATCATTCATCTAAATGATCATTGTCTCCAATAAACTGATGATAGTCTTCAAGGCAATTAGAAAAAGGATAGAACACAC
>ML787178.1:567294-579570 GCA_009831015.1 Picea engelmannii
CATCATAGTCTCCTCCCTCCATCTGAGAGAACCTCTGGTTCTGGATCTTGCAATGCTTTCATTCATAAGTCTTCCGTACATTGTTCTTCATCACGACTTTCAGTTCTTCTGCTTGATTGCTTTTAGTGAGTTCATATCAGGCTAGTAATCTTGTGATTCTTGATACAATGATTGGTTGTTCTGATTCTTCTTTCTTGGAATCTTCATGTTCTTCTTCATGTTTTTCTTTAGCTGTTGGGTCCATGGAGTTTCTTATAGATTCCATGCCTTAGAGATTCCACTTCTTACCTTCATCATCGGTTCACGGATCTGGATGGACAACCATGAATACTTTAAGGCTTCTCTTTGAAGAGGTCTTCTTCTGCGGTTGAGTTGAACACATACTGTCTTTTCATGGCTGCTACCATGGATATATATATATTCATCTTCAATGAATCATAGGATTAGCTCCCTCCTAATCCTTGCTTCATGTAAGAGTGCATATAATCTGCTCCCTTCGTCTGACTGAGTCCATGCTTCTGTCTTCGTCCTTATTGTCTTCTACAATATATAATAGAGTCCATGCTTCCATCTGCATCCTTATTGTCTTCTGCAATAGATAATTGGCTTTCTTTGTCTAAGAGAGTCCATGCTTCCATCTTAATTGTCGTCATAAGTCTTTCTCCAATTTCTCTTGATGTCTGACTTCTAAGTCTCTTCAGGATTGATTCTGATTTCGGTCTTATCTTGTAATGTCTTCCACATGATTTGTGTTTCATTCTTTCATATGTAATATCTAGTGATATTCATTCTTATTTTATTGTTCTTCCATAGGTATAGTTCTTCTTGGAACACATTATCTTCTAGGAGATAGATATACAAGATATGTACAAAGACAATGCAAGCAAGATATGTACAAGAAAATAAGAAGAGTGTTGTTACCTTTTAGTAGAAGAAGTCTCTTCCATCCTACTTAGTCTTCTTAGTAGGTTCCTTTTCTTCGGCAATCGATGCTTCGTGTTTCTTCTTCCTTTTCTTTAGCTCAGGACACTGATTCCTGTAGTGACTGTACTTCTGACAGTTGAAGCATTGTATTTCTGAAATGTCTTTCTCTTGATTTGGCTTCCTCCTTGAACCAAACTTCCTTTTGTTTATGAAGTTCTTGAATCTTGCTGTGAAGGCTTGATCATCGTGCTTCTTTTGAGGTTTCTCTTTTGCATTGATCCTTGATTCTTCTTGAGCACAACAAGTCCAAAGTTCTTCAAATGTCGGGTACTCCTTCCTTCTATTCATGCTTGCGGCAAATGCATCCCATGTCTTGGGAAGACCATTGAGTACTATGTTCACCAATTCCTTTTCTGAAGTGATCTCTTCAATAGCTTATAGTTGATCTCTTAGCTGGGANATCCTTACAAAGTATGATGTTATGCTGTCGTCATCATTCATCTTCATGTCACGGAGCTCATTCTTCAGACTCATAACTTGTCCAATGTTTCTGACTGAGAAGAGATTTGTTAGGGCATCGTACATCTTCTTCGATGAGTCAAGATGGGAGATGTAGGGTATCAAGTGGTCTTTTTATGGAATCCACTATGATACTCATGGCATTGATGTCAATGTCTTTGAACTTCTCCATAGATGCAGCGTTCTGCGGTTCCTTCTCTTCTCCTTCTTTAAACTCTGGTTTCATGATCTTTCCTTTCACAATATCCAACACTTTATTCTTAGCAAGGATGAGGTCAATCCTTGTCTTCCATGCTCTGAATTTAGAGGCTCCATCTAGCTTGTTCTCAGACTTCATAGAGTTTTTCATAGCTTGCTTGACTTGGTCAAACCCTAGATTTGACCAAACATCCAAACTTCACGTCTTATCCTTCTAAGAGTACCAGGAGATGCGCTGGGCTAGGGTGCACTGATCTATTCGTAGATTAGGTCAATCTCGTCACTTAAGGTGCCTCGACAAGAGGTTTAGGGTTTCTGCAACTGCTTTTGCTGGTAACCCTAGCTGCAATGCTTTTGGAAGCTGCTCCTGCTAGTAACCCTAGCAGCAATTCCTCAATGAGCTCAATATTTAGCGACTATGTTTCCTTCTAGCATTTTAGGCTGACTGAAGGGGTGTGGGCCCATAACCTGTTAGAATATAGAAGATGGTGTGCTCGTTTTACCATTGACGATACCCTCGTCACCCAACCACAGGCCGAAGCCTCCCTCCGAGCACCTTAACCTTGACTGTGAATTCCTCCGGAAGCAAACCCTAGGCTAGATAGCCAAACAAAGGGCAGCGCATCTCTCCCCAAGGATAATGCAACACAAAAGACTGATCAAATAGTCCCAAACCCTAGCCAAGAGATATCTAAGCCAGCACACCACTTTCCCAGCCTCCCAGAAACTTGCGCACCAAAACTACAACTGCCTGCGCAAATTTTGCTCTCTATGCAACTGCTGAGATGTGACAAATGAGAACTGGTGCCCTATATTTATAGTAGATCTGCCAGTTATGCTGGGGTCGACTTCTCCTTCTGGTTAAGTGTCTGTTCAATATATTATTATTATTTATGGCCGAATTCTTCCCTTGGAGGCTAATAATCTAATATAAATTATCTTCTTGAGCCGACAAGGCTTCTAGGGTTATTAGCCAATTCATTAGGGTTTCTCTTGCTTCTCGGAGTCTTCTATTCTCATCAGGTTCACACGTGGAGGTAAATACCTCCCGCAACTACCATAATATTAACACCATTATCATGTTCAAATGCAAACAAGCATTTGCTTCACCCAAACATCATAAGGATTCTAAATTCATATATAATTATTAGGAGGCATGGAAACTAATATAATATCACATCTGACATGATGAAATGAAGCATGCCATGAAAATGTTGTGCTTGAAAACAATCACTTATATGTTTTCTTATAGGGGACCTCACCTATTATTTTCTCATAATAAGTGTATAGATAGGCCTTGCAATAATTTACAGGCTAGAATAATAGGTGACAATTTTTTTTTCCCGAGTCAATAGCCTTGAGACCCATCCACAATGTGTGAAACATCTCAATGGCACCTATATTCAACTCCTAGGTAAAATACCTCATAAAGAGGGTTCATGTTGCTATGTCTAGGGTTTGTTCATGGCACTTGAGCTCAAGAAGGTTTAATTAGGGTTTAAGGCCCTTGTTTACTCGCTTAACCATGTTTAGGCATCTAGACCCATTTCCAATCTAAGTCCTTATTTACTCCCTTGACCATGTTTAGGTATCCAGGCCCTTATTTACCCTTTTGACCATGTTTAGGTTTGATTTGGAACTCTCCTTATTGGAACCCATAACTAACTAATGTTATAATAGTCAATTTACCTACCATTTTAACAAGAATGTGCATGCATTATTAGTGTGCATGCATTAATAATGTATGCACGCTAATAACATGTGCACGCTTCTACCTATGTAAGTCAAAAAAACATAAGGCCCAACCTTATTTTCTTTGAAAAGCTCAACTTATCTACAAGAACATAGACATTCTTAAGAAATACTACCATTGAAATACCTTTTTGGTGTTTTGTGTAATTAGGGAAACAAATTTTGCCAAGTTCTTATTATATTCAATCCATGTGAAGAATGGAAACACGCAAAATTGAGCAAGAAAGTTTGAGAGGAAGGATCAAATCCTTGAAAAAGTCAATAAAATAAGAGAATACACTCGACATTTCCACATCTTTCTGCTGCTGTTGTACAATCTTGTCTTCCTTGACCTCCTCAACTACTGACCCAATATATAGTTTGGAATTTGAAGCACCTAAAGTGGGACTTCTAACCAAATTCACAACCATTTGTTGAAGAGAAACACACCAAACTTGAAGGGATTATATTTTCCTCTTTTATTGTGTAGGGTTTCCAGGATGAAGGCATATTCATTGTTGCTAGTTTCTTCCCGAGAATGCATCCTACCAGTAATAGAGAAAATCAAATTCCTATTATATGTAATATATCTTCTTGTCCCCTCAAAACTCTATGAGTATTAGTGGTTTCACCCGATGGGCATCTCCTAGAATGTAACTGGTCCATTTTGTAAGCACTACATAAGAATTGAAAAATCCCCCTACCACTTCCCACCAATTCCACTAACAAAATACCATAACCATTAACTAGACCCTTTTCCAACATTCCTCAAACAATTGATTGCAGAGAAGGAGAATTTCAATTTCAAAGTCGTTCCACCAACCTTTTGTTTTCTAGCACATAGAGGGCAACACACATGAATCTTTAGAAGAAAAAGCAGATGAATCACGATTCTAGGCCATCCATACCATACTATAAAGTGACTAGTGCCAGAACCATTAAGCCACCAAACAAGACTCCCAAGCGAACTAGGATCCCATGGGAAAGAACAAGAACTCTTCTCAAGACCAAAGGAAAAGCCTCAATTCGAGCTGGTATTGAGTAGAGAAAAAATCCATAGAGACTCCCCAACTTGCATACCTAAATCCAAATCCATTAACCACTTGTAGAAAAATCCAAGTCTGAGTGCAATCGATGAACTTGCTCCCACATTAAACATCGAGTGTGTGAGGGTACCACAAAAGTTATACACCTTGAACACTGTGTTCCAATATTAAATCATGCATGCCATTTGATGTTCCATTTGTCCCTCATGCAAAACAAATACATAACTATGATTTGAAATTTAAGGGACGGGGGAAGTTCGCACCCCACTTTTAGTTCTTAAGACTCTGCAATCCAGTTGAGAGGCCATGTTGGCCATATGATATCCATATTTGTTGAGCTCCCTTAGGATGTGATAATATTTGATGATTTCAAACCTACTAACTTCTTTTTGTATTTGTCTAACAATTCTTGCGAGTTAACCATCACTTGGAGAGAAACTCATGTGCATCAACTTGATAACTAATGCCAAATCCCTAATAACAATTAGATTTATGATATAACTTGCATTGAGAAGCTTCACCCCTTGGAAAAGAGCCAATGCCTCTGCTTGGTTATTTGAAAGTCTACCCAGACCCCATTCCAAGGTAATTTCTTGATTTCCCTCGGGATTTAAATCAATCCCCCGCACCTGCCAAGTCCACACAAACTTAGCTAATGAACAAAATACAAAAATAAACTCAACTTGGTATATTTATGTATTTAAGTCACAATTTATTGCATTCACGGGAGATGCTTTACACATCCTAGTATATATGAGATGAGTAACTTTACATAATGGTGATGTGACATATCCCCCACCCCTGCCATCCCTCCAAGTCCACACAAACTTAGTGAATGAACAAAATAAAAAAATAAACTCAAGTTGGTATATTTATATATTTAAATCACAATTTATTGCATTCAAAGATGGGAGATGCTTTATACATCCTAATATATATGAGATGAGTAACTTTACATAGTGGTGATGTGGCATATGCTGATAAAAAAATAGTAATATCAAATATAGGCTAGTGAAAAAAACTAAATAATAATAATAATAATAAATCATCTAATATTGTAATAGCAAAGAGAAATGCAATTTACAACCTACCAAACACTTAGAGAGATCAAATTTCTTAAGGTGTAAATTTTTTTATCATTTAATTCTATGTCATGTATTAATTTCTTCATATTAAATGATAAAAAAATAGACTTTAAGAAATTTGATCTCTCTGTGGGTTTGATAACTCCTCTTTAAGATGAATCTAGACAAGTTTAACATTAGGTGACAACATCTCCCACATTATTTATTTTTTATTTAATATTAGGTTACATGACAACATCTTCTCCATAGTGAACACTTGAGTACCTGGCTACTCTTGACACAAATATAAGTGAAATGTGTAAAATAATATAATTCTAATAAATTAAAAATAAATAAATTAACCATAAAAAATATAACAAAAAATAAAATTAAAAAAACACTAACGACAATAATAAAAACAAAAAACAAACAGGCCACAATATAAAATAAAATAAACAATAATTCTAAAATGAATGAAAGGTTAATCATAACATTAAAAAAATAAAAAAAAGACAACATGAAATTGATTGATTTTAATTTGAGTGGAGTAAGTTCATGAAGATTTATTATTTGATTATATATACTCTTATATATAACGACATTTTAGCTTCAGTCTCTTTCAATTCCCATCCATGGAGGCTTGTTCTATGTGATGTCTTCACGGATATTTAATTTAAAAATTCGCGTTTAAATATAATTTTATAAAATTTAGTGATTGTTGAACCACGGGAACACGATACATTACAAATAAAATGTGAATTGAACAACAACATTGACCAGCTTTCGCTTTTAACAGGAATTCAATTGGGTATCGACAAGACCCAGAGTCGTCTCTGGTGGGCTGCACCGCCGACTTAGGAACGCTAATCAAGACTAGACTGAGCTGCTCCGGTCCAACTTCATGCCAACTAACCCCATCCATCACCATGAAAATGGTTGGGGTTTGTGCTCTTCTTTTAATTATCCAATTTCTATAATAAGAAGTCGACGTCATTATCATACAACACATGTAGATTCATTGATGGTAGAAGATCCAGATAGACCTACTCCTCTATTTTTTGGTATTTAAAGGCAGATCGGAACGGAGGAGATTCAATAACAGCATTTATTTCCGGTAGGAGTGTTTGGTTGGATGCCTTCTTTTATATATACACTCTGTCCCAGTATTCGTTGAATTGGGCATCATCCGAGTAATTAGCAAGCCCGAAGGATCAGGGTAAGCTCAATACCTTTATTTTTCAGTGGTGAAATATATAGATATTTTATTGAATATTCTCTTGTATTTTGTTGGATGTTGTCTTGCTTTGTTAACATGTTTTTAATTTTATTCTCCCTCTACTATGCTTATGTTTTTCTCTCATTTGATCCTCCCATGATGAAGGTCATATATACTAGAGTTTCTGTATAAGGGAGCTTCGTTTGCATTTGCGTTATGTTTTGGGTGATTTTTTTTTTTTCTCTAGTTTTTATTTCCTGTTTCGCTTGTTTGTAGGAAACTCATGAATTTGTATTTTCGATCCGTTGAAGGAATATTAAAGACATGATTAGATTTTTACTAATTTTTACTGAAAGTTTAATGGATTTATTGCATGTAAGTTATAGTTCACGATACTGAAAATCAGGGTCTTTAATTTTGTAGGGTTTTTCCTTTTTTTTAAAATTTCTTTGGGGTTTTTCCTTTTTTTAAAATTCCACTTACCAGCCATTAGATCGCACTGTTAGCTTTGTAATTTAGTGATGCAAGTAAAGTTGTTTTACTCCTTGGTAAACAGTGGCTTGCTGGGTGGGTGAAAATGGGGTGCTGTTTTTTCTCCCACCAAGGTTGAAGTCTCTTCAATGATATGCTCGTGCTCATGCTTGTGTTTGTGACATTGCTTGTGAAAAATGGGCGGGGCAGGTGCAATTCCTGGGCAAATTTGGTGGAGTAGATACCCCTACCTGTGGCCTCTTAGCTTAAGGGTGACTTCTATATCCTGGCAATATGTTTCTGCCCATTAAATAGGTCATGTAGAACAATTGTTGCTTGCTCATGTTGACTGGAGGCATTCAGTCAAAAACAAAAAAATGTTGCTTTACTTGAATAAGTGTGCGAAAGCTTGCCGGCCCTCTGGACTTTAGGTGCTTTGATGAAGTGATTCTAGTAAATGTTGGGTGGAAAGAACATGAGTTGTGATTTTCTTCCATTTCTAGAATCTGTGTTGTAAAGATTTCAATTTTCCAGTACTTTTATAAAGTACATATGGTTTGTACGATTTATTCATAAGCAATTCCTGTAAACATTTAACAAACATGATTTCTGTCAGTCAGGCCAAAGATTTACAGTTGGTCATGTTTGCATGATGTTTGTGTCTTAGTTGGCTTATTGATTGTGCTGAGAGGCACATTCTACAACCCAGGTAAGGGGAGGGGGATCCATAAACCTCTTTGTGGGTGTGTGTAATGCTAAAAAGATAAAAAGGAAAGATAACAACCTAGCTGACATAAACATATGGCCCACCCTTTATGTGTTATTTATACATGGTAATTCTGTGGATTATCATTCACAATGGAAATATACCTTTCCAAAACGTGCTTCTGTGGATTGTCAATGTTTCCTCTTGCATGTGTTTGTGTATGTTGGGTGTTGATAATATACAATGTAGCAAAACCTTTGGGCACGGAGAGATGTATCAAGGGAGCTTAAGTAAATTTTTTACCTTGCGGCAATTTGCATGTTCTGTTTGTTATACTACCAAGAAGCTAGTTTCTTTCAAGTTTGTTTGAGAACTGCCCATTCTCCCATAATTTCGTCTTCGAAAATTTCCTTTGTTGAACTTCAATGGTCCCTGACAGCTTCTGGATATAGGTATTTGTTGGGTACTCATTGCATTGTAATCCAAAGATGCTCAGTTAGCTTTTCATACCATGTGCGAGGGGCTTGCTTTAGGCCATACAAAGACTTGATGAGCTTGCATACCTTATGTTCTTGACCCTTCACAACAAATCCTTCTGGTTGAGACATGTAGACATTCTCTTTCAAATCTCCATTCAAGAAAGTTGTCTTCACATCCATGTGATGAATCTTCCACCTATTGTGTGATGCCAGAGCCAACAATGCATGAATGATAGCCCATTTTGCTGTGGGGGCAAAAGTCTCTTCATAGTTTATGCCTTTTTGTGCATATCCTTTCACCACAAGCCTCTCCTTATGCTTGTCAAGTGAGCCATTTGATTTGTACTTGTTCTTGTAGACTTACTTGTAGCCAATTGGTTTGGTTCCAAATGGAGGATCCACCAACTTCCATGTCCCATTCTTGGTGAGAGCATCATACTTCTTTTGCAAAGGTTCTTTCTACTCATCATGAGAAACAACTTCTTCAAAGGAAGTTGGTTTAAAGTTAGTAGATAAAGTCAATTCACAATCAAATGAAACATCCATATCATTGACATCACCTGAATTTGAATTATCTACATCACCTCCATCAGCTTGTGTTGTCGAACTTCTGGTTCCTATCTTTCCAACCTCATTAGGACGAACACTTTCAACTATCTTTATGAGTCACTTTGGACATTTCTGTGATGGTCCAGGTTGGTTAACTGATTAAGACGGTGATGCATTTCCATTAGGGTTCAACCTTTCAATCCTCTCAATCACATCATTCATTTGAACTTCCTATTTTGATGAAGTGGTTGGATCTTCTACATGAAGGGGATATGGCACTTCAAAAGGAGATTCTAGAGATTGATCCAAGATAGGGACCCCCCTTCAAGATGTGGAACCTCATTATCAAACTCATAATATGTCTTTACATGGTTGAATCTATCCAGATGATCAAGCTGCCACTCAATAGTCTTGTCATTCTTAGTGGATTTAAGAAAAACCTGTCAAATTTTTAGGCAATCCAATGCATTCACTTTCAGATCTGAAAATTACTTCCAAGTGACTTCAAATAGTAAACTAGGGTTGTTATCATTGAATAATTTTACATTGAAATTATGACAGAAAATATTATAGCGGAAGCAAATGATCAAATAGAAATCATCCATTCACAAGAGACACAAATTTTTGTTCAGTAAAATTTTCGGATTGAGAATTTTTGAGGACAAAAACAACCCTCCCAGCGAAATTACAACTTTCAGCAAATTCCGAAAAAACCCTTCCAACTTGCGAATCTGCTGTACAACCTACTGACATCACCTATACGACTGTTGACGTCACTTGTACAGACTGTACTGACACTGACGTCCCCTGTAAGGACTGTACGAACTGCTGACATCACTTGTACTGATTGTATGCATTACCGACGTTACATGTACAGACTGTACGACCCCACATGTGTGGCCTGTTTCTCCTCTTCCTCTCACACGTGTGACTTCCTTGGCTGAAAAATAGAGAAAGAATGTCTAGAAACCGTAGGCCAAATTTGCCGAAGTGAAGAATTTCCTTTGCTGAAATTGCCACCCCAATCTTCTTGGCATAAGTGGTCACTCACTTATGCCAATTCCATAATGTCATAATGAGATGTGCTAATGTCTCCTCACATTGCCTCTCCTTTTATAGAAGTCTAATGAGTGAGTTTAGGAACCCCTTCTAAACTCAACATTAAATTATAATTGTTTATTCCTCCATGTGGGTGTGAAGCCCCAAAATGTGGGTGTGAATCCCCAACCAAGCCCCAACTCAATATACAAGGGGTTTTTACAAAATGAAAAATGCAATGTGAGTTCTAACAAAGATTCCCACATGCCTGACACCAAGGCCAATGTGAGAATACATGCCCGATGCTACAAAACATCAATAAAACCAAATCTATGGAAAGAATGAACTTTTTGTTTACCTCATCATAAAGATGATATGCCTTGGTGGTATTTAAATACCCCAAGAAGATGCACTTTCAACTCCTTGTGCCTAGTTTGTTTCTTTTCTTGTTAGGAAATAAGGCATAACAAGTAGAGCCAAAACCCCTAAGATGCCTCACTGAACGAATGTGGTTATACCACATTTCATAAGGAGTCTTGTTACCAAGAGAATGAGATGGAATTCTATTTCTCACATATATTACACATAGAACTGCATCATCCCGAAATATCAACTTCACATTCTTGAAAAATAGCATTGAATGTACCATATTCAAGAGTGTCCTGTTCATTCTTTCTAATACACCATTCCGTTGAGGATTGTATGTGTTAGAAATTGAGAAATAATGCAGAACAGTAAAATCCTTTTCAAATTTTCAGTTAGAATTACAACAAAGTCTCATTTTTCAGAACAATAAACACAACAACCCTACTTGACTCTCAGCAGAGAAACAATAAATTTCCGGGAGTGTAAATCCAACATACTTTCTGGTCTAAATTGAAGAAACAATAGATCAGTATCTAGATCTAAACTAGATGCTGATATAGATCTTATATACGTCAAAACACAAACTGATATACTATGGATCTGATATACATTAGATCTAAACTTCAAGTTAAATAAAGAGCTTGACTAATGAACAAAATAGCAAGTCACTTACCTTGAAGACTTACCATGAAGGAGATGCAAACACACATTAGAGATGAGATTCCATTAGTGCTTATGCTCAACAAAATCTAGGGTCATTGATCTACCATATAGGTTAGATCCCTTGCCAAAAGATGAAAAGACTTTCTTGCCACCAGTAGGAGAAAACACCACACAGAAAATTCTGTGATCAAACCCTAGGACCCACATGACTTTCCAGCAGATAGAACACATGTGCCAAAGGGGTACGACTATGATGAGTCATAGGGCACGACTAGTTAGGATAAAGGTCAGATATGTGAAGGAGAGGCCACGTTCAATGCAAAGGTGATCAGATCTAAGAGGAGAGGCCATGGTCCAAGCAAGGGAAAGGCCCGATCTGCGTAGTAGAGGCCACGTCCTATTGAAAGGGACAGTTCTGGGCTAAAGAGGCCAAGGCTCAAACTAGGAGAGCCGAACCACCACAACATAAATGCTATATGGCCGAGCCACCATAAGGGGCCAAACTACCACTGCAGAAATGCTTTAAGGCCGAGCCACCATAAAGGGCCAAACTACTACAGCAGAGATCAACAAGGCCGATCCACCACAAAGGGCCAAACTACTATAGCAGAGATCAACAAGGCCGATCCACCACAAAGGGCCAAACTACCACAACAGAAATCACCAAGGCCGAGCCACCACAAAGAGAGCCTCAAGGGTTGATCTACCACAGCGGAAATCAACAAGGCCGAGCCACCATCAAGAGAGCCTCAAGGGCTGATCTACCACAGCAGAAAACAACAAGGCTGAGCCACCATAAAGAGAGCCTCAAGGGCTGATCTACCACAGCAGATAGCCTCAAAGGGAGCCGATATACACCACAGCAAATTAGCCTCAAGGGGGGGCGATCCACTCCACAACAAATAGCCTCAAGGGCCGAGTCACCACAAAAATACTCCAACAGCTGTTGCAAGAGGAGGGCCGCAGCAAGAAGGAGAGATCCGCTCACCTTTGGAGAGCATAATAGAATGTGTGTGTAGAAAAAGATGAGGGTAGATCTCTTTTTATACTAGGCTAGGGGTTAGACTAGGGGTAATTGAAAAGATAATAATTAAAGTGATATTAAGAAATTAACATATTTAATTAATATAAATATTAATTAAACATGTTATAAATTAAACTTTTAATTAACACTTTCACATTGACCCTTAATACAAAACCCCAAATAAACACAAGCAAGGGTGAAGAGGGTTTGGGCAAGGGTGACTGGGTGGCAATACTTGTCCATTCATTCTCAAAGTGACCCTATTTGATTTTATCATCACTG
>ML787178.1:579620-593016 GCA_009831015.1 Picea engelmannii
GGATCAACCCATGCCCCAGGCATGGGTACCCTGGACACTTCCAGGGGCCCTAGACATATCTAGGGGCTTTAACTGCTTGGTCCCAGACCAAGAACCCCAGTCATCTACTGGGGGCCCTCTCAGGGGTCTTATCCACCAAGGTATAAGACCAAGGATCAACCCATGCCCCAGGCATGGGTACCCTGGACACTTTCAGGGGCCCTAGACATATCTAGGGGCTTTAACTGCTTGGTCCTAGACCAAGAACCCCAGTCATCTATTGGGGGCCCTCTCAGGGGTCTTTTGCTGCTTGGTCCCAGACCAAGAACCCCAGTCATATATTGAGGGTCCTCTCAGGGGTCTTATCCACCAAGGTACAAAACCAAGGATCAACCCATGCCCCAGGCATGGGTACCCTGGACCATGTCCAGGGGCCCTAGACATATCTAGGGGCTTTTAACGGCTTGGTCCCAGACCAAGAACCCCAGTCATATACTGGGGGCCCTAATAAGGGTCTTTTGCCATGGCACTGACTGTTTGGTCCTAGACTAAATCCCCAGGAGTGCACTGGGGGCCCTAGATCTCAGCTAGGGTCTTTGCCATCCTCCCGGAGAATGGCTCTTGCAGCTGCTTTAAATTTAACAGTATGGAACAATGGTTTGATGCTTGATCCCATGTTGGCGAAGATAGCTTTCAAACTCATTATTAGTTATTCCCCTCCATTATCATTACAAAGAGTGCCAATACGAGATTGTGCTTCATTTTCAATCCATACACGAAAGTTTTTAAATGTTTTAAATGCTTGAGATTTATGTTTCAACAAATAAACCCAACACATCATGGTGTAGTCATCAATAAAAGTCATGATATATTTATTACCAAAAGCAGATGCAATAGGCATGGGGCCACACAAATCAGAGTGTATCAATTCTAGTTTTATACATTCTCTCGAAGTGGAATCATGAAAAGGTTGCTTGCTATGTTTACCAAGGATACAAGCATCACATTATTTCAAATTCCTTGGAATGGTAGGACAACTAGAAACACCATTTTTCTTCAACATACGAAGACTATCATAAGTGATGTGCCCAAATCTAGCATGCCACAAGAGACTAGAAGACAATGTACCTTCATCATGGTGAGAAAGGTATGCAGAATTCTATGCCTGTGCAGATGTCCCTTTCAACTTCAACAATTTGTCATCCTCCCATCCTATCATGACGACCATGTTGTTGGAAGACCTTATCTCAACTTGCCCATCAAACATTTGAATAGTATGGCCTTGTTGTCGAATGTGCACAAGAGATAGCAAGTTCCTCCGCAACTTAGGAAGATAGAGGACATCACGTTTATAATAACAATAATTTTTATATCATGTATATAAATTTTTAAATTAATATAATAATATTTTTTTCATTTTAATATAATGTTATATTTTATAGAGTTTGAAATTTTTTTAACAAAGTATGTTAAAGAATTTCATATATAGAGTAGAGGTTATCTTTTTTTTTAAGCTAATCATTGTATTTTGTTGAAATATGTTATCCTACAAGAAACAAATAATTATGTTAATTTTTATGTTTTATGTTTTTTTTTTTCTAAAACAACAATATACAAAGGTTTAAAATGTTAGAAAAGTAGGTGTGCTTGTTTAACCATAGACAATATAGCAATATTGTCACCCAACCATAGGCCGAAGCCACCCCCGAGCACCTTAACCTTGACAGAGAATAATTCCGGAAGCAAACCCTAGGCCTAATATCCAATCAAGGTAGCATATCACTCTCTAGATTTAGCTTACCAAGCAGAAAGTCCAAACCATAACCAAGAGAGAGTCCAAGACTAAAACCGAAAATACAAGTTGAAGTAGCTACAACTGCAACTATTCTCCAGACTTGCGCACAACTAAATTTCTGCAGTTGCGCGCCGTGTCCTTCAAATGAGCTATGGCGTCCTGTATTTATATTGGTCCTCCTTAGCTGTCTGGGCCGACTTCTCATTCTGGAGGCTAAAAACTCAATATTAAATATTTCCTTTAGCCAACTTGTCTTCTAGGGTTATGTCCAATGCTTTAGGGTTTCTTCTTGCTTCCCGAAATATTTCTTGTTAGGGTTACACGTGGAGGTTAATACCTCCCACAACTTCCATAATATCAACACTCCCTCCTAGCTAGGGAGGTATTAAAAGCAATGGTCTTGAGCACAAACATACCATTCAACCAGTAACATCATCATAGCCATACAGGCTATCTCATGATTAGATCACGAGCACCATCATCACTATCAGTATCATCTGATAGCATCAACTGCATCATCTCTCGAAGCCATACTCCATCTGAGTAATCAGGCATGATGCTGAATAAGTCACTCAATCCACAGAATGATATAGGAAACATTCTTCTAATCCAGACATATGTCCTAGAAGAATAACTATTCCAATAGATGTTGGACGCCACGCCATGGGCTACAAGGACTATTCTTCTAATCCAGACATACGTTCTAGAAGAATAAATGTCCTGGACCATTTTCTGTCTGGAGAATGTCTGTACATCAACACACTGACTATCCATCTAGCTGATAATCATTTTCAACACTACTGATAGTCTACATGGCAATCAGTACAATGTCATTCAATAGAACACAACTGTGTCTATCCATAGTAGTACACAACTACTATCCAGTGGTACACAACTACTATCCAGTGGTACACAACCACACCAAGTAACACACGACTACTTAATCAGTGACACATAGTCACAACCAGTGGAACATATCCACCACAGTAGCATACATCTACTGTCCAGAGACATACAGTCTCCATAACAATCATATCATCTGATATCAACTTGCATAAAACAATATCATGATATAAACTGAGTCATTTGGGCCATTCTTCCACTCACATCTGTGAGATCTGGAAGAGCATCTGCCCTCAGAATGTAAAACATCAACCATTGGCTATCTGGACTATTCTTCTCAAGCATAGAAGAATAACTGTCCTTGATTTCTGAGCTTGGACCATTCACCTAACTGGGCCATTCCTCCGGCACTAGTCATAGTGCAACCTGGAAAGAATAAGTCTGCCCTAGTGAATGCCTGTCCCTAATTGTTGAACCTGGACCATTCACCTAACTGGGCCATTCCTCCGGCACTAATCATAGTGCAACCTGGATAAAATGAGTTTGCCCTAGGGAATGACTGTCCGCACTGTTATCGCGCAATTTGTACTTGTCCCAAAGGGAAAGACTAAGGGAGGCAAATTGGCATAACACGAGGTTATCCTATCACTGTCACCTCAACATGATACCTCTTTCTATTTAGGGTTGATGGCCCAGGGGAGACGTCCCCAGTGACCTGGGGGTTCGAGAAGGCAAAGGTTAAAGTGTCTATGAAAGTATTCCCTCTCACAAGTCACACTGATCAGAAAGTCCCAAGGTTTTAACCAATGAAGTAATGAAGTGCTTAGATGTACCTACCTAGAACAAAGCAACAAGAAAAATATGTCTTTTGCAAGTACGATTTGATGTTAGTACTTCATAAAACCATGGACTTATCAATAAAATAAAAAGTTGATGTGTGATGAAGCAAACAAAATTTTATAACAACAATGTTTATAAGACAATAGCTTCACAATAAATGCCTTAAAGAAGCTTCACAATGACCAAAATAATAACTCAGTGATAGCAATGTACTAGCAATTGTCAAAAGCTAATTAGGCAGTGTGTAAATCAACTTTATAATTGCTTTTAAGTGCTTTTATTGCTGCAATAGATGGCTATAGCTTACTTTTGTAACAACAACAAGTAGGTTAGCTAATTAGTCTACTCTAGGGTTAGGAGAAGTTAGTAGATAGCTTGAGGTAAAAGTTTTGAGAGTAGTTTTCATCAATCAATCAAGTGCAAGGCTTAGATCAGTGCTTTTAGGGTTAATGGAGTCTCTTTTAGCAACAACAATCTTGAAGGAACAAATGATAATATGAGAGCTAGAGACAAGAAGGTCAATGATTGAAGAGTTGGTAACCCAAGGCTTCAATCACTAAATCCTAGGGGGAAAATGGCCACTAGGAAGTAGGTAACCCTAGGCCCTAGCCGTTTTCCTCCTTCTTTAGCTCAAGGATGAAATAGATGATGGCTAGATGAAGCAAATGAAGCTAGGGTGTTGCAATGGCAAGACCCTTAGCACAAAGCTTCAAGAAAATAGGGTTTCTAGCACAATCTAGTAGGTGAAAAGTTGTTAAGGCAAGAACAATAACATGTGCTTTAGCCTCCTAGGGTTTTAAGCTAGCAATTTCACAATCTTGTAAGAAATGCAAGATAAATACACCATAACCATTCAAATGAAGAAGAATTGCAGAAAATTTACTTACATTAACCAAGAATCATCAAGCAATAGGCCTAGTTGAAGACTTCCACCAAGAAAAATGCTAAAATACACCAAAACTAGCCTCCTTCAAGAAGTGCGCACCAAATTTCAGCCAATAAACCCTAAGTAGGGCGCAAATTTCAGACCTCACTTAAGTGTGAGTGAAAGATGATGAAAATAAGAGAGAATTTTCCCTTATTTATACAATACAAATGATCTTTAATTTACAAATTAGGTCAAAAAGGCCGACATGGCCAGTTTACATGTAATATCCAGTTTTTACATAAAATGACAAATTAAAACCCTAAATCAAGCAGAATAGGTGACGTCGTGCCCTTTTAGGGTGACGTTAGGCCTCTCTGGTGAGACGTTGGCATCCAGGAACAAAACGTTAGGCCTCCCAAGGCCCTCTGGATCAAGCCACACATGCCCCACTTGGCACACAACTGCCTCCAAAGTGTCCATCAAACGCTGGGTGACGTCAAGGGTCACAGAGGTGACTTCATGGGCCTTTCAAGGCCAACATCATAGTGGGAGGGCAAGACCCCCTTGGGTCCAGGCCTGCCAGGCTGTCTCTGGTGGAACGTCCTCCTCTCTCTTCGGTGCAAGCCTCTGACATGTGTGTACCCCTGGTTGGGGTCTCAACATCCATCTGGTGGGCTTTTATCCCTATGGAGGTCCGAACTAATCATCTCCCCATGTGTACCTGTCCGTCGAGTGTGGCTCTGCAACAACAACAAGTACTCCCTCCATGGGCTCATAAGTCGCAGGGATCATAGCAATGTCAATCATGTCTAATAATCAAGTTATCTAAACATGTGCATAAAACCTCCCTTTCCCAGACAAGTGCTCAAAGACGTTATGCTATTCTACAAGCCAGGTTTGGAGAGGGTGTCAGGAGGTCCTACTGGGCTAATTCTCATTGGACGTGGGATGTTTTTAGGTGAAGAAAAATCCAGGCCATGTAAGTGGATGAGGTGGTGTAGGGATGTTTGAGCAATGGGTGTAGTGATGACATGGGAATGCATGGCTTACCTGTGGGTGCCTCTGAAGAGGGTGAGCTGCACCTTGTCATGGATGCAAATGTTTCCAAGCCCATTCAATGCCTTTTACCTTTTTATCTTATTGCTTTTTCTTTCAAGAGACTAGTTAGGGGACACTACCCTGGTGTGGTGACCAGTGGTGACAATGTTACCCACAAGCATTTCACGGAGATGAGAAGGCTGGCTCATGATGCGACCCCTTTTCTCTTGTCTATGCCACCAAGAGCAACTACCATGGCGTGGTGACCAGCTGAATGGTAGTGTCATATCGCTACATGCCCATGGACCTAATAGGCTGGCTCATGATGAGACCCCCTATCCTCCAACTAGGTCTTGATTTTATTATTTTATGGGTTCCTCTGTTTCTTGCTGAGAAGCCTTTTATTGCTTTCTCGGGGATCCTTGGGCGATGCATCTGAAGGTTTTGTTCCTTTGGCTTTTATCTTTTGCCAGCTACTTTTATCCTTTGGGCCTTTAGCCCCTTCTTCCCACAAGGTAAGGTACAACCCTTTGCTAGCTTGGCAAACCCAATGCCCGAACCAATGTAGGGGATGGATGAGAGGGAAAAAGATGAAAAGTGATAAGTATGGTGGGAATGGACGATGACCTTTCATGAACCCACCCAGTGGAAACTCAAACCCTATGGGAAACAACTTGCTAGGGCATCCTGTCATTCCCCCCAGGTGTGGACAAGTGGAAAGGCATAAGGTCCAAGCACACGTTAGAAGTAAAAAGAATTAAATGCACATATTCAAATGTTTGGAGAATCAGAGTGACACATACCATGATACCCGGACTCATTACCTCATGGAGCAAGACCCACTGCTGCTGAAGGACCAGGCCAATGGGATGGATGCTGCTGCAGTTGACAAGATGGAGGCGCTGAAGAAGAAGGATGGGCCCTCCAGGGCCATGCTCAAGTCAATATGGTTCTCGATACTCCACGTCTAGGACCTGTGGGCCTCGAGACATAATCTCCTTAGTTATCCCTAGGCTAGGGGATAACATGTACCATTTCCTAATGGAAATGACTGTCCTGCACCAACCTCCAAAACAGACCATTCTTTGAAACTGCTGACAACTGTGAACTTCGAAAGAATGACTACCCGACGAGGCAGACCATTCTACTTGAGCACTACTCAGAGTGACTACCAAGAAGAATGACTATCCTAGACCATTCCCCCACACTGGCCATAAGGGGAATCGTTGTCTATGGTACATCAACAAACTATCAGACCATTTTCATTACGAAAATGACTATCCGATCTGGACCATTTTCCGAACTGGAAAATGCCTGTCCGTCAAAAATCTCAAACCACTTTCCGAACTGGAAAGGAAATGCTCATCCTGGACCATTTTTTGAACTGAAAAATGATTGTCCATAAATCAATAACACATCACTGCTCCCTCCCAACTTGGGAGTAATCTCTTCCTTTTTCAATAAGGAAGTCGTCTCCATGAGCCCCAACTTGTTTCTTAAGTTCACAAATCTTTCATCTTGGACAGAGGCTTTACCAAAATATATGTTTATCTGCTCATCTGTGGAGATATATTGGAGAAACACTTCTCTTTTCTGGACTTCATCACGGAGAATGTAATCCTTGATCTCAATGTATTTCGGTCTGTCATGGAACATTGATTTTCTCTGAAGGCTTCATATAGCTCTGATCATTAAAATATATCATGGTTGAATTCAACACTTCTGTTTCCTGCTGGCTCATGACATCGTGGAAAGGCTCAAACTGAAACATATCCAAGTAGCACTTCTTCTGTCATCATGAGAGTTTGTCATGGATTAGCAATCCATCATCCCGGTCTTCTGAGTAACCACTATAGAAAGTTTTCACCACGCTTCTGCTGTATATAAGATACTCCGCATCAAGTTGTTTGAATCCATACGTGGTCTTCTTATATTTGCATACATGGGTCTCTTTCTGGTATAAGCTTCTTTCTCACTTGCTTTATTTGGGAAGAACAGTCTTTTACATGTAAATTCCAATCCATGGATACTGGTGAGTTGTTGTTATAGTTTTCTCCCTCCTTCTGGAAGAAACTCTGAATCTTGCAATGCTTCCATTCATAACTCTTTTTCACATTTTCTTACATACACTGTTCTTTACCATATCTTCCATTTCTTCTGCTTGATTGCTTCTTAGTGGGTTCAAACTTCAAACCAAGCTGGTAATCTTGTGATTCTCGGTATAATAATTGGTTGTTCTTTCTTTCTTGGAATATTCATGTTCTTCCTCATGTCTCTCTTTAGCTCTTGGGTCCATGCCCTGAAGATTCCAACTTCTTCCTTTCATCATAGAATCATGGATGTAGATGGACAACCAAGGATATTTTAAGGCTTCTTTTCGAAGAAGACTTCTTCTAGAGTCAAACTGAACATGTGCTGCTTATCATGGCTGCTACTTTCAGTTGGAACATGGATAGATACTTCATAATCCTCAATGGATCATATCATTTAGGATTAGCTCCCTCCTAATCCTTGCTTCATGCATGAATGCATGCCCTTCTTTTGGAATTCTGTAATCGACTCCCTCCATCTAAGAGAGTCCACGCTTCCATCTGCATCCTTATTGCCTTCTGCAAAGTGTCACAAGTCTTTTTCTAATTTCCTTTTGATTGCTGACTTCTTTTTGTTTTGACTTCTTTTGGGTCTCTTCAAGTTACTCATATAATAGTTTCCACAGGAATTGTTACCAAAGATTGTCAACAGGCTTCATCTTTTCATGTGTATTGCTTGACTTGTAGTCATTGTGATAACAATCCTTATCCTTTTATTCTTCCATAGGTAACATATTTTCTTCTAAGAAATAGATATACATGATATGTACAGGAACAATGTAAACATGGTATATGCAAGAGCTTTGAAGAATATTGTTACCTTGACTTAGAAGAAGAAGTCTGTTTTATCCTGCTTGACTTTCTTTGAGGTTTCCCTTTCTTCGGCAACTGTTGCTTCGTCTGTTTCCTTCCTTTTTTTTAACTCAGGACAGTGGTTCCGATAGTGACCATATTTTCGAGAGTTGAAACATTGTATCTTTGACATATCCTTTTCTTGATTTGGTTTCTTCCTTGAGCCAAACTTCTTCTTATTCCTGAAATTCTTGAACTTTGCTGTGAAAGCTTGATCATCGTATTTCTTTTGGGATTTCTCTTTTGCATTAATCCTTGTTTCTTCTTGTGCACAACAAGTCCAAAGTTCTTCAAATGTGGGATACTCCTTTCTTGTGTTCATGCTTGCGGCAAATGCATCCCATGTCTTGGGAAGACCATTGAGTAGTATATTTACCAGTTCCTTCTCTGAAATGATTTCTTCAATAGCTTGTAGTTGATCTCTTAACTGATAGATTCTCACAAGGTATGATGTTATGCTGTCATCATCATTCATTTTCATGTCACAGAGCTCATTCTTCGACTCATTACTTGTCCAATGTTTCTGACTGAGAAGAGGTTAGTTAGGGCATCGTACATCTTCTTAGATGAGTCAAGATGAGAGATGTAGGGTATCAAGTGGTCTTTTACAGAGTCCAACACTTTATTCTTGGCAAGGATGAGATCAATCCTTGTCTTCCATGCTTTGAAGTTAGAAGCTCCTTATAACTTGTTTTTTGACTTCATAGAGTAGGTCATGACTGCTTTGACTTGGTCAACATTTTACTTTGACTAAAAACTCAAACTTGATGTCTTAGCTTGCTGAGAGTACCAGGAGGTGCGCTAGGCTAGGGCACACTAGGCTATCTAGAAATTAGGTTAATCACTTCACATAAGGTGCCTTAACAAGAGGGTTAGGGTTTCGTTGCTGCAACGAAACTTTGACTGCAATTGCAACTGTAACTGAGCAAATCCTCCCAATCTATCTTCCAACGGTTAGACTGTCTGAAGATAGTGTGGGCCCATAACCTGTTAGAAAAGTAGGTGTGCTCGTTTAACCATAGACAATATAGCAATATTATCACCCAACCATAGGCCGAAGCCATCCCCGAGCACCTTAACCTTGACAGAGAATAATTCCGGAAGCAAACCCTAGGCCTAATAGCCAATCAAGGTAGCATATCACTCTCTAGAGTTAGCATACCAAGCAGAAAGTCCAAACCATAACCAAGAGAGAGTCCAAGTCTAAAACCGAAAATACAAGTTGAAGTAGCTGCAGTTGCAACTATTCTCCAGACTTGCGCACAACTAAATTTCTGCAATTGCACGCTGTGTCCTTCAAATGAGCTCTGGCGTCCTGTATTTATATTGCTCCTCCTTAGCTCTCTGGGCTGACTTCTCATTCTGGAGGCTAAAAACTCAATATTAAATATTTCCTTTAGTCGACTTGTCTTCTAGGGTTATGTCCAATGCTTTAGGGTTTCTTCTTGCTTCCCAGAATATTCTATTCTTGTCAGGGTTACACGTGGAGGTTAATACCTCTCGCAACTACCATAATATCAACATAAAAGTCTTATAGGCATTTGGAGATTCCAAGATGCCGATTGATTAGGCAACTGATAATTGTATAATTGAAAGCATGTTACTATGTCCAATCATGAATCAAGTTTTGTGTGTAAAAATAGTTTTCAAGCTCTCTCTTTTACTCGTATTTATAGAGAATTCGATTCAAATGTCAATCAACGATCTAAGGAAGCCTTATTGGTACAGGAGGGGCTCCTATCTGAGCAAGAATTTAGAGAGGGATCTCAAATTTCAGTCTCAAAAATATCTCTTCATTGCTATAGGAGTTGCTAGATGTTTTGTTGCCATCATATGTAGAGTCAATGCCATGTTTTCACTTCTTTTGTTAGAGTCTCAGGGCTAGAAAGAGTGTCATGAAAGTGTCGTTTAAAGGCCTCCTTGGAGGAGCCATGGATGGCTATAATAATTAGTAATAGGATAGAGAAAAAGATTGTTTCAAAATAATTCAAAGACATTATTTTTCCATGCCTATTAAGGTAGTCATATGTATATTATGTTTTCACACTTGAAATATCGAATATAAAGGTTTTTTTTTCTTGGAAAAAAGTTATGCTTTATAAATTATTATTTATGTGATGTTTATAATAATGATATTTATCATTTATGTTGAACTCAATAGGTATAGTATTTACACTTTCGTAAACTAAGTAATGAAACCATTGCATGAAGAAGATCTTTTGTCTCACAAACAAGAGACCTCATACGTCAATTTGATGTCTCTCTTGGCCGTGACCTTAAATTCAATTATTGTACTTTTATTATTGTTATAATATATTCATTTGCTTTCGATTTCATTTTTTATTAGTTTTTCTCAACCACAATATTTAAAATTGATTGCCCATCTGTATATTGTAAGTGTATAAACATTCGTTTAAAATAAGTGTTGCCTACTCACTGTGTATTTTAACCACAAATCTATAAAGTGTCAAGAGGATCAAATTTTTGGAAGTGCAATTCTTTTTTAGATTTCAAAAATGAGAGGAAAAGTTTACACTTCCATGGATTTGATCCCTATCGACACTTGATAGGTCCATGCTTAAGATAGATTTAGACTAGTTTAATGTTGTTGTTTATATGTATGAATGTATGCATATCAACATAGATGGTTGACTTCTCATTTTTTTACTATTATATTTGATCAATTTATACTATATCAACATTATGTTACGTTACACATCTATTTCACATTGAGTTATAGAAACGCTTTTTAACACAATGATAATTCTTACCAATGCAATAATATCCTCATATCTTTTTGATTTTATTTTATATTACTTCTTCTCAACTACAACATTTAAATTTGATTGTCTAACTTATATAAAGTGTAAAAGTCCATTTTGGTATTGGAGTAAGATTTAAAATTAATTTTTGTTTACAAGTTGTTTTTCAATAAGTTAAGTGCCTTAGGCTGTAAAAATACCGTCACTTAACATTTGGCATGAACTGAAACATGTCATAGTCTCGTTTATATAAATGTTGTTCATTGTAGATAGTATTTTGAGTCAAAGTTAACTAACTTGACAAGACTAAAAAATCTATGTATTCAACAAGTTTAATTTCAATTTCAATGATTTAAATACTTATGTTAATATCATACAAAGTGACCGTATTATATGGAATTTTTGACCTTTTTGTCTAGAGTAATAATATTAGATACCTAATCCTTAGGGATTGAGGTACATTGTAAATATATTTGTAAATATTAAGCTAGGAGAAATATGAAGAGTCATAGGTGAATAGGAAGAGTCATCCAGACTTCTCGTAAGATGAAACCAAAGGTCACTTCCTCTTATATATATGCATGATATGAGTTAATGAAAATAAATCAAGCGTGGAGAACTCTACCTGTTAGTGGTATCAGAGTTAGTTAATTTTAACTCCATGATTCTCTCCCACATGTAGAAATGCCCCTCAGATCTGTCTCTCTGTTTATTCCCCCTGAGATTTGTTTCTCTGCATCAGAGCCAACGTTACCTTTGTTTGTCTCTACCAGCTCGTTGTTCTCAGGTATTGCCCCATTGTTGCTGGAATCTATCTCTCCCGCCTCGTCTCTGAATACCCCCAACTCATTGTTCGCCCAGGTTTGCCTACAAAGTGTTTCTCAATCGGCCATCAAAGAAGGCCTTGTTGCGGCTACTTAACCTTCGCATACCCACTATAGCATAATCGTCTTTTCTTGTCTCGTTGCTCGAAGACTCCCTCTTAGCTTCCATTCCATTTCTAGTCATGATGGAAGAAGAGTAGTTGTGTATATTGTTTGTGCATTTGAGTATGACATAATTAGCATTTAGAGAGTTGGGAGGCACGACGCTGAACACAAGCTCGGATTGAAACCCCTTCAAATCCACAAATATGCCTTGAAGGTAATATAAGTGCCCTACTCCTTACACTGAGCTTCGACACTTTATTCCTCACTAGTTTCTACAAGCCATTTCTTGTTTGTTAAGCCCTAAATAGTGGCTCATTACCCCTTAATTGGGGCATATTACATTAGTAATGTTATTTTATTTATGTCGGCTTGAGTCCATTAGTTGTAATTGTACCTCCTAGTCTCCTATATATACCAAGGAGACATTTTCATTTGGAATCATCTTGTATTTGGACATTTATGTGGGGTATAAGGAGGTTGCCCCCTCGAAGAGGCTTATTACCTGAAATTCTCTCTCTTTTCAAGGTGTTGAGTACTTATTTTGAGGCTTTTCTATGCTATATTGATATTTGGTTCTTAACATATGGTATCAGAGCTCAAGGTCTTAGGGTTTCACTGCTACATTTGAGATACCTTGGCATTTTCGCTATAACTTTTTTTCTACGACGTTTCAAAAGGAACCCTTTAGAGGATATTTAGTAGACCGATCAAGGTACATTGGGTTAAAATTTCATCTCATGAGGCCTTATACTTTAGGAGATACATCTTGTGTAAGATAGGGTTTTGGAATCATCCTGAATTGAGTCATCACAGAATTTTCGCTATAAAAACTTTTCTGTAACGTTTCAGACCCTGAAATCTGGAGAATATTCACATAAATTATTAAGTTATCCGTGATAAAAATTTCAGCTTCTGGGTCATCTTACATTTGTAGATACACCTTGTGGAAGATAGGGTATTTGACTAGTCCTATTGACTAGTCTCAAGCAGGTGTTTCGGGTAAAACAATCATAAATTCTTTCTAGAGTATCCAATTTGAGTGAGACCAGTTGCATTGGATAGTGGGCAGTGTTTAGTATTTCTGGTACAAGTTTCATAATTTTATACCAATTATTTTGTGCGGGGCATGCTATACAAGTGATATCTCATGGAAAGGCCAAAAATCAGCAAGCTGTGGGGAAGTTACCATAAATTCTACTTGGCACATCCAATTTTGATCAGACCTGTGGCATTGCAGAGAAGAAATATCAGAGAACCACAAAAAAGAAAATTTCATACCCAGAAGGGCCGAAATTTTGGAGATACAATAAAAGAAAGATTGTCTAGCAGAACCACCTCAAAATCAAGGTTTAAAGTGATACTTGGCCAACATGCCACCAAAAAAGGGAACTTCTACACCA
>ML787178.1:622499-635441 GCA_009831015.1 Picea engelmannii
TTTGCTGGGTTTTCTTCCACTAGAGGGTTTCCCAGGATAAATGCTGTGTCTCTTGTGAATGTGTATTTCTCAGTGATCTTGTTCTTATGTTGCTCTTATCTATTGAAATGCAAAGAACTATAATAATGGCATAAACATTAACACATATGACAATTTACCTTTGAAGTTAATGATTGATGTTATGATGCTTTAATGTTGAGTCCGACAAATGTTTATGATTGATGTTATATGTGTAGTATGTAGTATGTAGTATGTACTAAATGGTTGATGCTTTAATGATCATCGATTCATCACTAATCAATTAGTTAAATGATCTTATATCTATGTTTTCATGTATTTTGCAATTGATTCAACATTCTGCATGTTTTATATATATATATATATGCATCAAAATATATATTTTTTTATGTATTATATAAAAAACGCTCCCGAAACGCTCCTGTTCTCGGATATTTTTGAAAATCTGCGCTTCCCGCTCTCGCTCCCACTCTGCGCTCCCAACAGCCTTGCGTGAGAGGCTTCTCCAACTGTGCAAAAGGGTACTGCTGGTCATGTAGTCTCTCGACACTCCATATCTGCAACCTGAGGGCCTTGAGACATAATCTCCTTAGTTATCCACAAAATGGGGATAACAAATACCAGCAACCTAACTCTCCCCCAAAATATTCCCCTCATTTTTTCAATGTCATAAAACACAAGATCTTTATTCCATCTTCAAGCTTGTGGAGTAAAAGTCAGACACATGCTTTTTATTCAATATCCTTTATGAACCATCTCCCAAAATATACAAGTGCATGGCAAAGTTTCATAAACAAAAGTTTAGAAAAATAGAAGATTCAAGTATGAACACAATGTTCAAAAGTAGTGAATACTAAACACATTTGATGTACTAATATTATGATTAGTTAGAGTTAGCATTTAACTAGTGGCATGTGGCTTGTTCTAATTATGATTGATTTTCAATTATTATTAGTCGATTTAGGGAGTTTGGTTATTTAAAAAATAGTTAAAGTTAATGGTAAAGACTCGTCATTTGGTGCTAAGGGAGGAGGTTGTGCATTTTTGTCTTTCACAAACTTATCAACCAGCCATATGGTGAGGTTTTCCATCACCATGCTGTGAGTGTGTTGATTGAGCTAGTGAAATGCTAGGTAGTTGCTTGCTTATGTCATAGGGGGGTCTCAACCCAAAACTCCAAATTGAGCTGCCATAGATGGGCCCCATTCTCTCGAGTCCCGCCTGAACCAAATAGGATCATCCTATCCACAGACATGCACATCAAAGGCAAAAGGAAGGAAGGAAAGAGCATAATTGAAAAGAGGATAGATCCATCACACATGTTGGTTGCACCGCCGATTTAGGAACGACATTCAAGACTAGACCGAGCCGCTCTGGTCCAACTTCATGCCAACTAACTCCATTCACTACCAATATAATGTTTGGGCTTTGTGCCTCTTCTTTTAATTATCCAATTTCTATAATAAGTTGCCGACGTCATTATCATACAACACATGTAGATTCATTGATGGTGGAAGATCCAGATAGACCCACTCCTCTATTTTTTGGTATTTAAAGGCAGATCGGAATGGAGGAGATTCAACAATAGCCTTCTCCATTTCTGGTAGGAGGGTTTGGTTGGCTGCCCTATTTTATATATACACTTGGTCCCAATATTCTTTACAAATTGGGCATCCTCCGAACAATTATCAAGCCCAGAGGATCAGGGTAAGCTCAATACCTTTATTTTTCAGTGATGAAAATATATAGATATTTTGTTGAATATTCTCTTGTATTTTGTTGGATGTTGTCTTGCTTTGTTCCCAAGTTTTTAATTTTATGCTTTCTACCATGTCCATGTTTTTCTCTTACTTGATCCTCCCATGCTGAAGGTCTTATATACCAGGGTTTCTGTATAAGGGAGCTTCGTTTGTGTTAGCTTTATTTTTTTGGGTAATTTTTTTTGGTTGGCTGTGTTCGCTTGTTTGTATGGAACTCATGAATATTAAAGATGTGATTAGCTTTTTACCACTTTGTACTGAAAGTTTAATGGATTTATTGCATGTAAGTTATAGTTCATGATACTGAAAATCAGGATCTTTAATTTTTCCTAGTTTTTTTTTTATTTTTTTGGTTTTTTTTTAACCAGAACAGAAAATTATATTATATGAAAGATTTGCTGTGCCGAAGCTAGCAGCGTTTACAGTCCTAATGTTCATTAAACTTCCACAAAACAGGACATATTTCTAAGTTGACATCTAAAGACAAAAGGTGTCCTTCCAGATGAGAGTTCCAAGTATTTTTGCTAGTAGCTTGCCTAATGAACTAACACAAAATACAAATAACTTTAAAGAACATTCATACTGGTTTAAATGTGAACACCGCCTTGCTCTTCCTGTCCCTTGCCAGAGTGAGGAGGGCTTGCAGCCTTGCACCTTCAATCTCCATGGGTACCTGATTCTGGGAAACTGTTTCAGTTTCAAATATGCCTGCTTGATTCGAGCTTTGAGTACCATGATTGTTGGAAGCGAGGGAGAGAGAATCCATGTGTTGTGATATAACCAGAGAGCGGAGTCTACTACATTTAGTCTCCAGTGAATCTATTAGGTGCTTCTGAAGGAGAAGTAGATTCATGTAATTAGCATTCTGCGTTGTGCTGTCCTGTTCCAACTCTGCTACTTTGGAGGAGATAAGCAGTAGAGTGTTGCTATTGGCCTGGTTGATTTCTTTGTGCTTATGTAGAACTCGCCTTAATTCCCTGAAATCTTCATTTGCCATGACCGTTTGGGCTTCCTCTGCCACCTGGGAAAGGAAAGCTGGGCGCTAAAATGTGAAACCGAGAGTCAGAACACCAGTAAAAGAGAAACTCCCAAATTCCACTGCTCCAGTAAATAGAATCTGAAATGTCACTCAGGAATAACCCCACGAAAAAGAGCAATAGAAACAGAGCAAGCCTGTTCAAAACCCAAAAACAACAAACAGAAAACAGCATTGCCTGCCGAAGCTTCCCTTTCTCCACTGTCCCCAACTGCTACTCACCATAACATTGATCTCGCCTATTCCAAAGTTCCAACATACCCCCCAGGTTGGCATTGAAATTGCTTCCAAGAAACAGACTCGATATCCACCAAACCAGATTGTTGGGCTGGCATTGAAATTGCATCCAAGAAACAGACTTGACATCCACCAGAACAGATGGTTGACAATTCGCCTTGAGGAAGAGCTCTGGGCCCGAGTTATCCCATACCTCTTGCAGGGCTTCATCGTGTAGCATTGATTACCCACAGGTGAGACCTGCCCAAGGTTGCCGGAGTGCGGAGTGGAGCGGGAGTGTCATTTTCCAAAAATCCTCGGGAGTGGAGCGTCCTGGGAGCATCTATTTTATATATATATATATATATTTGTATATATTGCGTTTATATTAAAAAACATTGCAGAAAGACAAATTAGCTGCAGAATATATGAAAACATGCATATTTGTGCTACTTGTAGATGAATACTACATTATTATGAAGTTAGAAATGCCATCCATAGTATATTAATGATTATATTGAAACTTTGAAAGAAAACACTATGAATAAACAAGCAAGAACATTTAAATGACAAACATAAATGACAAGCAATGATCCACCATCTCTTTTATTGGGATCCACATCATTAGTATCATCCTTCATCCTTTGCCTCTTGTTTAGTGTAATGTCCCCATTTTTGGATTCCCTTATGTTACAGCTTGGGATGCCTACCAGAGTAGCCAATTGGGAGTAATAGTGAGCTCAGGCAGTTTCGAGGAGTTGTATGGGGCCCAACTCACATTATTCATCATATTTCATCAACAAGATCCATTCCGCACAATTTGTCCTTGGTTTCGTTGCACTCCAACGATTTTTGTAATTTTGGGTTATTATTGAGCATATTTTGATTAATTACACTAAAGGTGCTATTTGGAGCTTGTTTCTTGGAGAAACACCCTAGTGTAATAGCTCGTTGGAATCAGGACGAAAATATCTACATGATAGAATGATAAAAAGTGACTTTCAGTGGCAGGAAAAGTTATAAGGGCGAATTAATCACTTTTTGGAGTAAAAAAGGTTATTAAATTAACAAAGTGATTTATTAAGAAATATTAAAAGATGAATTAAAAGTCACTTGAATGGAAAAAGGTGAAAGGAGGTATAAAAGAGAGATAGGGGTTTCTATTCTCTCATTATGTTGATTGATATTTTGATGTCTGGCTTCTTAGCTAGAAAGCCCATGGTACTTGGGGGTTTTGAGGGTTTTGACTGAATAAATCCTAGACATCAGCAAGGAGGTGAAAGATCCTTCTGTTTCTGGTCCAAGCTTGGCCAAGGAGGTGAAAGATTCCTCCTTCACCATTCTATTCAGTTCAGATCCATTTCAGTCATTCATTTGTGAAGCAAGGCAAATTGTGAGAAGGGTTCTCTTCAAGAGGGGCTCACCAGAGATCTTGGAGAAGATCGATTTAGCATCCAGAAGAAATATATAACTCAGATATTCACTTGCATGTCTATTCCACCTCCCGATCTATTAGATCTTGGAGATTTGGAGAGGATCTTTGAGGAGATTCATTATTTTGTTACCCAGGGCAAAATATTGCTTGTTGGGGTGCATCTGGTAGTGGAAATCTTCACATTTTGGGGTTGTATCAGTTTCTACTTGTTGGGATCGAGTTCTATACATCTTGGGAGAATTATTTATGAGGAGATTGGCCATTTCATTGGTGGATCAAACCTCATCTTCAGCCAGGGCGAATTCAGATCAAGCAGGGCACATATCTTGTCATTGGGGCCATCCTTTGCTGAAGAAATTACATATTTTTGGAGTAGTTGTTAGAGGGTTTCTATTGGGACACTCTTTGCCTTTCTTTGGCTGCGTTTTGTATGTATTTTCTGGCCATATATCAGATGTAGCAAATACATTTCAGATCTGGAAATCACTATGTGTTGGACAACCAAGTGCATATTAAATAAAGTAAGGATTTGAGGTACTATATTGTTGTGTTTAATAGATATTAGTTTCTGATTTATTTGGTTATCATTGCATGTGGTTTCCTTATATATTACATGAAAAAATATGGGCCAAAATACATAAGAAAATACACTTAAATGAATGATACAGCCATTGCACACAAAGTGTTTGACAAAACACTTCAACCAACCAATAAACATAACAACAAACACAAATTCAGAACAACCATTCATTGGGAAGGGTTTTAGGTGTTGCATGTGATGTGTTTGACATAAACTTCATCCCTTAAACTTGAGTTAATTGGGACAGCAAGTATTGAAGTGATTTCAAGGGGGTTGGGAGCTTGTATGCCAAGTGTTTGACGAAATTGCTCAACCACATAGATCTGATTTTTACATCAGATTTGGTTGGGATCATTACATCTAGCCTTTGCTTCTACCTTAATCCTCTATGGACATTAGTCGACACTGCCCAATTTTGATGAAACTACCTAATCCTAGCCTTAAAATATGGTAGAAAAGGCTTAACATGCCTAATCAATGATTCTGGTTCGAGTGAAGGGTATTTTTTTGCTAAGGCCATGACAAAGGAGTTTAACAATCAACACCACCAACATTGGGGTACATAAAGGGCTTGGTGCTCTTGATTGAATGCCAATCACATACCCTCATACATGATAGAATCCAATGAAAACGTTGCAATCCCATCAATCCTGAAAATTGTTAAGTCTGCTGAATTTTGAATGGGATATGAAATTCTACTTTCTCCATATGAAGTCCGATGAGGTTGGAACCACTCTCAAACATCCCGAAACAAAGTTTGCATTTCCTTTATCTTTCATTTTTATCCTTTTACTTTAAGAGTTTAACATTACCATTAGGGAGCGTCCAGGGATCACCTAGGGTGCGCCTAGGGCGCGTTCAGGGAGCGCGCTCCTAGGCTCCGAGAGCGTCCCAGGGAGCATGGCGCTCCTGAATTGGCAGGGAGCGTCTGAGAGCACCCTAGAGCGTGCTCCCAGATTTTGGGAGCGCACTCCCAAAGGCTCTCCCTAGACGCTCCAGAGCTTGGGAGCGGGGGGGGGGGATGGGGGTGCTCCCGGTAACCTTGGACCTGCCAAACCAAATGTGAGAGACGGGCTCACTTGCTCTCGATGCCCTTCCAAATACATGACCACTAATGGAAAGATCTAAGGTATTGTGCAATAGTTGGTACCCCCGTTTTTTATTATAGTTCCAGAATTTAAGGTTGTGGTAAAATTTGCCCAATTATCCGCCTTACAGTTCAGAGCCCTCTTGATGTGGAAAAGGGAGATCTGGTCGAAGTGTGTTAAAGCTTGTTTGATTCGAGAGACGATGTCTTTGAGCTTATTCCCTCTAGGATTTGATTGGGTGATTACGTCTTTTATGATCAGCAATGAATCCCAAAAGAAGGACAAGGTCTTGAGGCCATTTTCTTTTGCGATGAAGAGCCCACACCGCAACAAGTAAGCTTCAGCCAGATTATTTGACACGTTCCCTAGTCCCCAGGCATAATGAACAATCTTATTTCTGCTGGGATCATGAAGACTCCCCCTGCACCTGCCGCCCCTGTTATTTCTTTGGGGGTTTAAGGTGTATCGATCTATTGATTTTTTGGCAATTCCACATATCAACCATTAGATCACACTGTTAGCTTGGTAATTTCAGATCTATGCAGTGATGCAAGTAAAGTTGTTTTACTCTTTGGTAAACAGTGGCTTGCTGTGTCGGTGAAAATGGGGTGCTGTTATTTCTCCCAATGATATGTTCGTGCTCATGCTTGTGTTTGTGACAGTGCTTGTGAAAAATGGGTGGGGCAGGTCCAATCCCTGGGCAACTTTGATGGAGTAGATACCCCCACTTGTGGCCTCTTAGCTGAAGGGCGACTTCTGTAGCATGGCAATATGTTTCTGCCTATTAAATAGCTCATGTAGAACAGTTGTTGCTTGCTCATGTTGACTGGAGGCATCCAGTCAAATACAAAACAAATTACTTTACTTGAATAAGTGTGCAAAAGCTTGCCGGATCACTGGACTTTACGTGCTCTGATGAAGTGATTCTAGTAAATGTTGGGTGGAAAGAACATATGAGTTGTGATTTTTTTCCATTTCTAGACTGTGTTGTAAAGATTTCAATTTTCTACTACTTTTAGAAAGTACATATTGTTTTTATAAAGATTTCAATTTTCCACTACTTTTAGAAAGTACATATTGTTTTTATGATTTATTCAGTAGCAGTTCCTGTAAACAGACAGGATTTCTGTCAGTCAGGCTAAAGATTTACAGTTGGTCGTGTTTGCACGATGTTTGTGTCACAGTTGGCTTATTAATTATGTTGAGAGGCATATTCTACAGCCTATGTAAGGGGAGGGGGATCCATAAACCTCTTTGTGGGCATGTGTAATGCTAAAAAGAAAAAAGGAAAAAGAGCAACCTAGCTGGCATAAACATATGGCCCACCCCTTATGTGTTTTTTATACATGGTAGTTCTGTGGATTATCATATACAATGGAAATATACCTTTCCAAAATGTGCTTCTATTTGCTCAGTTGTGTTCTCCATGCATTTTTGTGTTGGTTGTCAATGTTTCCTCTTGCATGTGTTTGTGTATGTTGGGTGTTGATAATATACAATATAGCAAAACCTTTGGGCATGGAGAGATGTATCAAGGGAGCTTAGGTCAACAAGCTTATCTTGTGGCAATTTGCATGTTCTGTTTGTTATATTACCAAGAAGCTAGTTTCCTTCAGTTTGTTTGAGAACTGCCCCTTCTCCCATAATTTCCTCTCAGGAAATTTCCTTTCTTGAACTTCAATGGTCCCTGACAGCTTCTGGGTATGGGTATTTGTTGGGTATTTACTGCATTGTAACCAAAATTGGAAGATAAGCTAGGATTTATAGACACCTTTGTCTTGTTCAAGGATGTCATCTTGATATGTAATTACCTTGGATTCTTGAAAAATAACCTCCTTGATAGGCTTTGAAGCTAAATTGTGTATGCACACCAAAATACAATAAGTGAAGTCATCCTGTATTTATTGACTCAATTAACAGATCACGATGTAATTGTTGATTACTTTCTGATTATTATATGCAGGCCTGCTCATATCTTTTTCTCGCGTTAGATATACAAAGACTAAAGTATGGGCTCAACTTCAGAGTTAGGCTCATTGAAGCCTCGAGGTACATTTTAAGCAGCTTTTGTACAATGTACTAAGTAGTACTGAATAAGATAAATTAAGGCTTGAAAAACACTTATGGAGCATGTTTAAGAAAAATGAATATTGGTTTGTGTTAATCTTTTCCAAATGAAACTAGGAAAAGATTAACAATGTGAATGCAAAGTCACCACTTGAATTTGATTTTTGTCCTTCTGATGTCTGCTTCTGAAACTAATCAAAACGTTGATGTAAATAGATGTGTGCATTGTTGGTGTTGCCCGAACACCTCTTGGAGGTCTGAGTGGTTCTCTTTCGACCTTGTCTGCAACAAAACTGGGATCGATAGCCATTGTGGGTAAGCTTTATTGAAAATTAGCGGGTCAGGCTGTATTGAAATAAAGTGGGTTATTCCATGTTGAAATGCATGGTCATGCTTTTTTAATTTTCTTTGGGAAAAAAATGGTCATTAGTAATTGATTCTATTTTTTATGGTTCCCATTTTGTGGATCTGTTTATCCACAAATATAGTTGAAATGAATGGTTACATGCTAAATATTCTCTTTAATTTTTTGCAGCTGCTCTTAAGAGAGCGGGTGTTGAATCTGGGATGGTCCAAGAAGTATTTTTTGGAAATGTTTTGAGTGCGAACCTGGGTCAAGCTCCTGCTAGACAGGCAGCACTGGGTGCAGGGATACCTAATTCTGTGGTATGCACTACAATCAACAAAGTCTGTGCATCAGGAATGAAAGGTATGACAAATTTTGACCACTATTTGAAAATGGGAGATACCGAATTTTATAGATATTGGTGGCAAAGCTACTTGATATTCAATTGTGCTTTAATATCTTAACTTTTTAGAGTGTTAAGGACTGCAACAAATTTATAAATAAAATCAATCTCTTGTGAATAATCAATCTTATGAATTCTTTTCCTTAAAACCAAACAGCCTTACAGTGAAAATTTTCAATTCTTTTCAGCAACAACGTTAGCAGCCCAGAGTATCCAGTTAGGAAGCAATGATATTGTTGTGGCTGGAGGCATGGAAAGCATGTCAAACGCTCCTTATTACCTCCCTGATGCCAGGTATATCAATTGTTTAAGCCTTGGTAATTAAAGTTGGTTTCTTTCTCTTATTAAAACAATTTGCTACAATTTGAGTGGAGCTTTATTTTATGGATTCACTTATTATCTCTTAACAGAAAGGGGTATCGACTGGGACATGGAACCCTTGTCGATGGATTGATGAAAGACGGACTCTGGGATGTTTACAATGACTTTGGCATGGGAGTATGTGCAGAGTTATGTGCAGATAATCATATCATATCAAGAGAAGAACAGGTGTTTTTTCTTCTCTAAATTTATTTAGCAAAGTAAATATGCTTTTATAGTTGTTTTAATGATTTCAGTTTGCAGCAGGGTTTCATGGGTGCATGTTTTCTGGGTTGGTACTTTTCTTCTAACTTGGACCTGGACATCATCCAACAATGGCTTTGCCCTACCTTTCCTATGCCATGACCTACTTGCAAGTTATGATCTTCCATTAAACCTTTAAATTGGATCCAATCTTATCTGCAGAATGGAAACTGTACCATAAAATCAGATGTGTTACATCTTATTGTATTTAGAATGCATGTGTCCATTGGCCCAAGTGCTCCCCTTGTCATTCATGGATATTTGATGCAATTCTTTTCTGTTGATAGATTATACTTTTCGTGCTTCATTTAAAACTTCGATTTGACTCGAGTGTTTCCTGTGTTTTTCAAAGAAATCAGGTTGGCCTTGTGGATTGCCTTGTGATTTATGGCATTTTTTGTGCTCTTTTTTGTTGACATCGTTGGCTGATTTTCTTAGTCTTCTTAGGCATATCTCCTGTGTCTCTTGAACCTTGGAACTATTCCTTATTGTTGTACATTAGCTATTTGATCTTATTATGTTGTGGTTTTTCCTTCACATGTTTGATGAGAAGTGTACTTTGAGTATTATTATGATTTTACTATTGCTCTAGGATCTTGACTGTCTGTCATCAATATGTTGCTCTTCTGTTGTGTAGTTGTTTATATTTATGATTTTCTACGCCTCCATTGTTGGTCTTCTATGACATGCTATCATCATTTCTGTTGTCATCAATAGTTGTCTATTTTTTTTTGAAATGCTGCACATATGTCTTCTTTATTGCTAGTTGTCTTATTTTGTCATGCATTTATTTACTTGGAATTGGGTTCCATGTGATTTAATTTGCATGTCCCATGCATATGTTAATCTTCCCTTTATAAGTTCTACCCCAGTGGAGTGTTAGTTGCAGATCTCATGGCCTCAGCGAAACCCATTAGCTGAAAGGAAACCTGATTAGATATCTTCTTTTAAGATGGTTGAAACTTGAGATTGCTTGGTGTCTTCTGAATAGCCAGAGACATAACTTGTCCTTGGTTCTATGTTTATGATGGAATGGCTTGTTATAACACTTACCTTTGATATCTAGTGAACAAGCTTTTGCACTGAGATGAGATCTCTTTGGATTTTGTTAGTCTGTATCTTCCTCTGATAAGAAGTCGATGTACATTAAAGTTTTGTTCTTCCCTATATTCCTTGCATCTATTGAATAATTTCTGGTTGTTCAAGTGTTCTTATATTGATTTTACCATATTTTAAACATGAAGAAACTTGAAACATGTGGACATTTTTATTTTGCGTATACTGAGACTGTTGGTGTACTTTGTAACTGAAGAGCCAATCCCTATAGTTACACAGTATGTATAGGCCATCACTGAATGGCATGTCGCTTACATTTTTGTTGTTATTTCATTTGTTGGTTCTGGTATTCTCCATAAACTTCTGCAAGTAAATGGCGTGCATTCTTGTTTGATGAACTTTGTTTTGTGCTAAGTAACAGGATTCTTTGGATTTTGACCAAAGAATTACTTGGATTGTGAATAATGAAATTTGGTTTGAGATTGCTTGGTTCTTCTGAATAGCCAGAGCCTTAACTTGTCCTTGGTTCTAAACTTCTATGTTTATGACAGAATGGATTGTTATAACACTTACATCTGATATCTAGTGAACAATCTCTTGCACTGAGATGATATCTCTTTGGGATTATGTTAGTCCATATCATCCTCTGATAAGAAGTTGATGTACGTTAATGTTTTGTTCTTCCCTATATTCCTTCCAACTATTGAATAATTTCTGGTTGTTCAAGTGTTCTGAGTCCTGACATTTATTTTGAGTCTTAACCATGTTTTCAACACAAAGAAACTTGAAACATGTGGACTTTTTTTATTTGGCGTATACTGAGACTGTTGGTGTACTTTGTAACTGAAGAGCCAATCCCTGAAGTTACACAGTATGTATGGTCCATCACTGAATGGCATGTTGCATACATTCTGTCATTGTATCTTTTGTTGGTTCTGGTATTCTCCATAAATGTCTGTGTAAGTGGCATGAATTCTTGTGCGATGAACTTTGTTTTGTGCTAAGTGACATGATTCTTGTGAAAATTCCAGGTCCTATCAACTTGCCTTCTTGGTCTGTCTTTGACCAAAGAAAGGCTCTAAGTTTCAACGGTAAGTTAATTTATTTTCTGCTGTTTTATAACAGCCAACAGTCCAAAAGTATTTTGCTGATTTGTTATGGTTATGTTCTCGATTTTGGGTGCTCTAGCATGTCGTTTTTATCACCAGAAATTAGTACATGCATCTCAAAATAAACATAACACACCTAAACATCGTTTCCTGCTGAATATGAACAGATCTAAGAAACTAAATCATGCATTTGTAGACACAAGTATTTTTGGTCAACATGACCCTGGATAAAACCCCCCCAGGGAAAACTAGTTTGGAATGTGTGTATATATGAGGAAAGCAGAAGAAGGGTTACAGTAAACACAATATATGAAAGAACCTGATACAATAACAACTCCAACTGAGTTGATATACAAGCTCGAAATCAACAGATGCGCCCCAGAATGGTGCGCCCCTCATGCAAACTTCCAGAACCACTGAATCTGCTCCAACTGCCAACTGTGAGCTCAGATCTGAAAACCCCTCCACAGGAATGAAGCTCTAGTAGATGTTCTCCCTCTGAAACTGATCTCACTGCAATCTGATGGCTAGATATCCTGCCAGGTACGAATCAACCTCCATAGCTAATGCGCCCCTCTCAGAAGTAGAATAGCTCCAGTAAATAATCAAGGCAAGTAGCTCCAAGCCTCCATCAATGAAAGCAAGCGACCTCCCTCAAGCATCCTCACAAAACTGACCTCATCTCCATCCTCCAAGAGCTCCTCTCTCAACAAGCAAAAGACCAAATGAAGAATGCGCCCCTCCTTCACCCGTTGCGCCCCTCTTTGACTAGCAAAAGGAAACCTAGATATTCAAGGGTGGAGATCATCTCATCTCCTATCTAATCGATAGTTGAGATCTCCCCATGAATATCTAAATCACAAACCCACTTTGGGTTAAGTTTCCTAAGTCAACTTTATGTCTCTAATTCATCCCTTTGTGAATTAATAGTCATTTTAGGCCAAAATGACTAAATTTCACTTTATCCAAAGTCAAAATGAAATTAGACAAAAATACAAGGTACAAAGTGTAATGTCCTTCCCTCATGTGCTAAGGAGGTAATAAGCACATGGGGAACACCTCCAAGGTACAAAACTCAACACTCCCTCTTACCGAGGAAGGTGTTCCTCACCAAGCCCATCTTGTCTCTGAAATAGACATGCTTGCCCCGTGGCAGGGCCTTGGTGAGAATATTTGCTACCTGGTCATCTGTAGATATATACTG
>ML787179.1:10941-51438 GCA_009831015.1 Picea engelmannii
TGGATACTTGATGAGTTTGGGCTTCACCAAGAGTGATGTCGATCCCAACCTTTACTACAAGGTTGTTGATGGTGATCCGTTGATCTTGGTGTTGTATGTTGATGATCTATTCCTTATGAGGGTAGAAAGATCCATTGTCGGGTGCAAGAGGGAGTTAGCCTCAGAGTTTGAAATGAAGGATTTTGGCTTGATGCATTATTTCTTGGGATTGGAGGTGTTGTAGAAACCAAGTGAAATCTTCCTCGGACAGGGGAAGTACACAATTGAAATCTTGAGCGGATTCGGTATGATGGACTGCAAGTCCATGGCTACACCTATAATGACAAATCTGAAGAAGTTGAGTGATTTCGCTTCAGATTCAAATTTGGTGGATCCCACTATGTATAGACAACTGATTGGATCCTTGATTTACCTGGTTAACACCAGGCCAGATATTTTCTTTGCAGAGAGCACCTTGAGCCAATTTATGGTTGAGCCGAGGTAGTTTCATTGGGTTGCAGCGAAGCATGTGTTGAGGTACCTACGCGGTACAGTTGGATATGGTCTGAGATGTCAGGTAGTGAAGTGAAGCTACAAGGATATACAGATTCTGACTGGGCAGGAAGTGCAGTGGACAGAAAGAACACCTCGGGGTGTTGCTTCAGCTTAGGATCAGCCATGATATCATGGTTTAGCAGGAAGTAGACTTTTGTAGCACTTAGTACAATAGAAGCAAAGTATATTGCAACCAGTGTCCCAAGTCGTGAAGCAGTATGGCTTTGGAAGCTTCTTGCATGACTATTTGATTAGGAGCTAGAAATAATCAAAGTTGTGTCAAGCTTTCGGACAATCCAATATTTCATGACAGGTCAAAGCACATTGAGATCAAATATCACTTCATCCGAGACATGGTACAGAAGAGAGCAGTAAAGCTCCAGTACATATCCACAGATGAACAGATTGTGGACATTCTCACCAAGCCTCTGTCTAGGGCGAAGTTTGTATACTTTAGAGACAAGCTTGACGTGATGCAGAATGTCTCCCTCGCTGAGAGGGAGTGTTGATGTTTCAGCATCGGGCAGACATTCTCCCAGATTGGTCATGCTGATTCGACCAAGGGAGAATAATACATTCACTCACGGGGCCACGCTGATTTGGCTAGTGGTGAATAGCCCAGGTGTGGTCTTTCTCCTAGTAGTCACGCTAATTTAACGAGTGATAAAGACTCGAGATGCTCTCATATTGTCTGCTTCAAGATGGAATGATCTATATTAATTAGACGTGCATGTGAGGAAATAATCATCAACATAAATATATTTATTATATAATAATATATTTATAATATAATGTATAAAGCTTGATTATTTATATAAATAATCAATAATCAATAATTAATTAATGAAAAGACAATAATGGAAAAAACATGTCCATTAAATGAAGAGGCACTCCGCCCAAGTATATATATCGAGACCCTCAATTGTAATAAATCATCTCATACAATAACAACCTCTAATCAAGTCCGAGATTTACAATGTGTAATTATTCTATGATAACAACAGCATTTAAATCATAAGGCAATAATTATCAGATCTGAAAATCAGAAAATTCAACAAATTAGGCAATGAAAAATCTGTCTCTACGTGGAAAATCAAATTATAAATTATGTTTTCCAGTTTTGTTGTTTTGTGTCTCAATGAAATTACAAATCTGATAGATAGATCAATGCGTATAAATTTTAATTGAAATTTTTCTTCCCATTTTTCAGAAAAAAATTCTGGGTGTTTCCTAGTTTCCTAAGAAGTCTATCCCATTTTTCAGAAAAAATTCTTGGTGTTTCCTAGTTTCCTAGTTTCCTAAGAAGTCTACCCCAAGTTCACAATAGTTTTTGGACCCATGCCATACCCATTTCCTTAGTCACTGTATTTAGCAATTTTAGTTTAAAGAGTTGAAATAAAGAGAATAAAAAACAAAACAAAATTACAAAAAAACAAACTCGATTTTCAGGCAACGGTGGATTTAATTAGAAACATAATTTAAATTCTGAAAAAAATGTTCAGATCTGTATTTTTTTCAGCTAAAAAAACATAAAAACAAATAACATACTTTTGAAAAATACAAAGATGTATTCACCATATTTTTAACTTTGACATTTAATTTAACATATTTTTGGATCAAATTTGAAGTTAAAAAATATTTGTATTGTTTTAGGTTGAAATATATGCAAAATTTATGGACTCGACGATACATAGCTTTGAACATTAAAACATCCTCAAAATTTTAAAAATAAAAAAATACATGAAAAACTCATTGAAGCTATCGTTATGAAAATCCACAATGCAGTCCATCTCAACCATGTGTATTGTATAGAAAATATTTATAAAAAA
This sequence comes from Picea engelmannii, assembly GCA_009831015.1. NCBI lineage: Eukaryota > Viridiplantae > Streptophyta > Pinopsida > Pinales > Pinaceae > Picea > Picea engelmannii. The sequence goes on from ML787179.1 coordinate 13,305, forward strand.
AAAACGTTAACTGGTTTCTATTACATGAATGTACACCATAAATTGCTATTAATCCAAAAAAATACTTACTCTTTATCGGCAAGGTGTACAGCTGCTACCAGATCAACCTGCAAAACGATGATACCTATTAGAATTATTAGGGTTTAAAGTGCACGACCCTGCATTATTTAAAAACATTATATAGGAAATTATTAAGGGTGAAAAATAAAAAGAATGATAGTTTAACCCCTGGAGACCAACAGGCATTAAAATAATACAATTACGAAGTAAATGAAAATTCAGGGAGGATAATTTAATTGTTTTAACCTGGTACTGGGGTTGAAGTATCGACCATGGTAATCGTAATTGCTTGCGGTAAGTAACAACGGCGGTCTGCAGCTCTTCTCCATCATCGCCATCGTTGCGTAACCTGACAAAATTTGTAAGGGAATTGAATTCTGGGGTTTCTCCTCCGCTAAGATAAATTTCATTTTCATTATCTCGTCCTTCCCTGGTATCGACCCACTGCCAAAATGACGTTATCTGGAGGGGTTTGCCACGGGCATGCTGTGATATTCGCTTCGGCAGTTGCAGGGATTTATTATTGTTGTTCTTCTTCTTCCCCCTGAGTCTAGTGATGGAGAATGCATGGCAGGAGGCAAGGGGATCGATTCCGAGGGGCTTCAGAGATTGCTTGTGAGGAGTGCTGAAGTTTATATTGAAGATGGCAATGGAACTCATCATCATCTTCAACTGATTTCATATGCCTTTGTAATTATTTGTTTGAAAAGGTACTTGTAGGGGTTGCTCCTTCCCTATGGATATGGGTATCTTTTCATTATGTGGTGGGTGTGGTGTAAGGAGAGGTTAGAATATTGCCCCTGAATCTTTCATGATGTAATTTTGAAAGGTATTTACTACCAAGGAAGGAGATATCGAGTTTAAGTTTTTTGCGATTAATGTCATTTTATAAGGGTTAGAGCTTTTTTGGACTAATTACATTTAAATAACTAAATATGTGTGATCAATTATCATGATAAAATAATTGATGTTATATAGAATGTTATATATCGCGGTAGGTATAACAAGGTTGTATGGCAGCATATACCTGCGGCTATGCTGGTATAATAAAATAAAACAATAGTTGTATTGAATTCATTGCCTATGCAGATATAATAAAATAAAACAATAGTTGTATTGAATCCACCGCATGCATCTAGATGAATAACAAATTCATTTGTTGAATATGGCAGGACGTTGAAGATCCTCCGGCAGCCTACACAAAGCGGCATTAAGAGATGCATTTGAACAACTAATCACAATGTAGAAAAATGTTTTAAAATAATAAAAAAATTAAAAAAAATCAAATTGTAATGTTATACTTTTAAAAATGCTCAAAATTATTTTGGTAAAACCCTAGCTAATAGAGGATCAATAGCATATCCAATACTATATACCACGGCAAGTATAATAACCAATATCCCTTCACATTATTTTGAATGATCTAAAAAAAACCAATTTCATAAAACATTTAGATTATACATTCTAAAACGCTCAAATTTATATTTAAGGTTAACACTCAAAATTTGTAATATAAAAATAAAACTTATATTTAAGTTTAACCCTTAAAAAAGTTGTGAAAAAAAAAAATACAAATGCCATCAACTTTGAATTGTACAAAATATTATATTATTTTATTTTAACACTCAAATAATTGTGAAAGAAAAAATACAATTGTCATCCATTTGAATCCTATCTACAAAATATTATTTTATTTTATTTAAATGTGCCTAGGAAAAAGGTACCCATTAAATGAGAACAACTAAAAAAATAAAAAATGTATATCCATGCCAAAAAAGAAAGGGTTATTTATTTAACAAGATGGGCCCCCAACTTTTGACAATATATATAAAAAAACAAAAAATATTTATTACAATAACATTGGGGGAAGTGAAGGCAGCAATAAGACTTCAAAGTTTTTGGCCAATAAGATATCACATAAATGAGATTTAAAATTTAAAATAAATAATTATTTTTTAAAACTTTGGATAAAGGGGTGTATATTTTATGGTCAACCATGAACTAATAGAAAGTTAAGCCTAACTCAAAGCTATATACCATGCCTATCGGCAGGTATAATAAGTGTATTTTATAGATATTATTTATGTTATTAATTTACTTAAAGGTTATATTAACAATATTTGATATAATCAATCGTGACATTCAACAAATCTCACATAGGAGGAGCATGCACCCTAGACAAAACTATGGTGGACTTGTGTTGTTAATATACATATATTAAATGGAGGAAGGAGGAACGAAGGGAACGTTAGCCAGCTAGCATGTTCACCTTGTAATCAATCAATTATTATGTTAGTAGGGGTCAAGCAGCGAAGTACTCACAACCAATGTAGGATATGAGGGAGGGATATATTTTAGTCATAGAAGTTATTCCAAGACACCACACAAGATAGATGTAAGAGGAGGAGGGGAATGTTAAGTAAGCAAGCATGATCACCCTACAACCAATCAATCATTAGGTTAGTAAGGGAGGCACTATCTCTATGGACACCCTTGTTGGCATAAGGGTCTTGGTATATTGGAGCTTATATGATGTCACAGAACAATCCTTACAACCAATGTGGGATAAGAGTGAAGAACATTTTATGAGTTGTAGAAGTTATTCCAAGATGCTATACAAGATATACATATTCAATTGTTAGTATTCTTTTTAATATTCTTCATCTTATTAACACATCCATACAATCCACACAAACGAGGATTGAGATGGTCGAGAAAGCAAGCATAAGCACGCAACCAATCAATCATTATGTTACTAAGGAAGCCACTTATTTTGTAAATGCCTATGTTGGCATAAAGATCGTGGTATATTGGGGCTTATACGCTGCCATAGGCCAACCTTCACAACCATTGTGGAATAAGGGGGAAGGAGATTTTGTAGACATAAAAGCTATTCTGAGATGCCAAACAAAATAAGCATATTGGACAGTTATTATCATTGTTATTAACATTCACATTGTAAACACATGCACATGGCTCGCATACATGAATGAGGGAAGGTCAAACAAATAAACATAACACCCCCCCCCCACAACTAATCAACCATTATACTAGTAGGGAGGACACTACCTCTGTGGATGTCCTTGTTGGCATGAGGATTATGGTATATTGAGACCTATATGCTACAATGGACCACTCCTCACACCAAATATAGGATAGGAGGGAAGGAGATTTTCTAGTCTTGAAAGTTATTTCAAAATGCTACGTAAAATATGCATATATGACTGTTGTTACTTTTATCAATAACACTCACTAATAAAGGAGATAGAGGAAGGCTAAGTAAGCAAGCATAATCATCACACAACCAATCAACCATTATGTTAATAGGGGGCCACCATCTCTATGGACAACCTTGTTATCATAATAACTATGGTATGTTGGAGCTTATATGTTGCTTCATGGCAATCTTCACAACCAATATAAAAGGGAGAAAAAAAATTGTAATCATAATTTTTTCTTTTTTTAGCAAATTGAAATTTGAAAAAATGTTTTACAATGATTCTTTGCTCACATTATTGTCAACTTATTCATTCTCATTTCCCACTTACGTATCATTTTGATGTTCTTAATTGTTAGGGGTTTCAATCGGTCAAAGTTTTGGCAATAATGTTTATAATGTTTACTTGAAATCACAAACTTTGTTTGGATAGTAAACATGCTTCACATAGGTTTGCTAAACTCTTGGATAGGGTCTAGGATGTGATTTGATGAGAGGGATGGATGAATAAATCATGGATCTAGACTAGGTGGATTATTCATTAGAACCATATGAAGGTCAACAAATATGGTCCTCTCCAGCCTCTGTGCAGAATCCTACCAAATCCTCCCTAGGAGTCTACTACAATACTACATTGGGGTCCTTTTTTGTGGCTACAAAGACTTTAGCTTTGGATGTTAAAGTAGGTGAAGCATCAAACATATTATTTTCAAATGGATGGGACATTCTTGGAAAAGTTTCCTATTAAAATGGGGATGACTTGGAAACCAGTCCATTGGATAGTGCTCTGGTGGGTCAGGTGGGTGGTCAACCTAACATAAATGTACCTCATCTTTGGTATGAAGTAGAGGAAAGCTCGAGAACCTTTCCCTTTACCTCCACGTTTCATTCTTTGTAGAATGTTTCTTATTTTTTGTCTAGTGTCTCTTTGATTGTGAGTTTAGGGTTTAATGTGTCAATGGTTTTTCAACCTAACTCAAACAACATGTTTTCAAAGAGTTATTATAATTTGAAGCCTAGTTTAGGAAGGGCACTAGTGGAGCATTCACAAGTATACCCAACTATTTTCTATAATTTCAAATACTTGTTGGTTGATAGCATGGTGGTCAATGCTCATTGTTTAAATTATCCTTCGATTTAGGGTTCTAGTCGGTGTTCTGCGGAGGTTGGATTAGATGGTAAGGGTTTAATTTTAGTGGGTGATTTGTATAAGGAGAAGTTGTGTGGGCCTCAACAAGTCTCATGTCCAACAAAAGTGACCATCTCAAATATAGGAATTTCCTGGTGGTGTTTTTTAGTAATGGAAAAAACAAAAAAAATGTATCAAGTTGAAAAAAGCTCTAGTTCATCTAGTCTTGGGTGAAAATGTAAAAACAAAAGAGATTGTTGATATATCTTTGAAAGCTTTGGTAGGGCGATGTATGGATGAAGTGAATCTAAGGGGTTGGTTGAAAGATTCATGGGAGCGAATTTTAAGTTATTTGTTGAGATATTTTGTGTTGGTACGAGGTTGGATGGGTTTCATCATCAAGTCAGAGGAGGATTCATATAAGGTTTTGGATCACCATTGGAAATGGGGTTTGGCCATTCTTTTTCTTAAACCTTGGACTCCATTTTTCTATTTGCATTATGAAAAAATGACTATAACTCCAGTGTGGGTAAAATTACTAGGATTGCTTGTTGATTTATGGTCTTTCAAGATGTTTAAAGAGATTGAAAATGCTCTAGGGACCTTTATTGATGTAGACATGAGCTTTCCACTTGAATATGGTAATGTGTTAAGTGTTAGGGTTTTGGATTCAAGGGAGGGTTTAGCCATGGACATGACTCTGCAAAAAGGGGGTTTCACTATATCCGAGGATCTTGATTATTGTGGTGTGCCTTTCAAATGTGTGTGATGCCATCGTTATGGGCACTTGGTGTTTTATTGTGATATACACATTGATAAGAAAAAATGGATAATGGATAATGACAAGTTGGGTGATCATTATAATGTAAAGTTATCTATTGCTAGGGATGGTGATTTAGGGGTTTCTAAACCCTTGGATTTGACCTCTAATCAAGGTCCTAGACCAAATGATTTAATAGTTGTTGAATCAATCAATATTGGAAGATTGAATGAAGTGAAAGGAGTAACAACATCAGAGGGGATCAATGAAGCTACTCATTTGGCTCGATTAAACTCTTAAACATTAGCTCCAATTCTTTGTGCACAATTAAAAGGTATGTCTATCATGGATCATGACCCTTTGCTTAATCTCTCTTTAGATTGCATTGTGTTATGTGTTGTGATGGGATTTAGTAACTTGTCTACGGATGTTTCTAGGGGGAGGGGTTTTAGTGTTTATGTGTGATATTACATCTCTTTCAAATATCTTTGTTGGCATCATGGATGTTTTCTGGGAAGGGATAATGGGGAGGATTCACCTTTGTCTTTGGGGGATACCCATGTCTCTTTCGTTGTGATCTTAAAAGCTAGGGAGGGTATTTTGTTTGAAGGTCACCCTTGTTATTTTTTTAAGGAGTATAAAATTCGGGTATGTGGATGTTGAGGGTGGTGTTGGTGGTGATTTGGCTTCTATAGTTGTAAAAGGGAAAACAGGTGGAACGAGAGGTAGGAAATCTCGTATATCTCAGGCCCAAGAGTGGGCTCAATTAGAGGTCCATTTAGGCAAGCAATTATCTATTGAAGGGGTGGTTAGAGTGAGCCAAACCCCATGGATTTTCTCTTAATGATCTATATGTCCTTAAATTGTACAAGGTTGGAGAAGCCCACTAAAAAAATCACCCTAAAATGGTTGGTGGAGTCACAAAAGCCTGTTATTCTTTTACTTCAAGAGTCGATGGGTGAAGGGAATAAGATATGTGCATAGTTATATAAGTATTTGCGCGGTTGGGAGTTCATCAATTTAGATTCCAAGGGTAGGTCTAGAGGGATAATCTCTAGATGGAATCCTAGATTTTTGTCTTGCATTAATTCATGGTCATTTGATTCAGGCTTGGGATTGATCCTATACTCATAGAAGTTGAGGAAGGAGCTATTGATATTGAACCTTTATGGCCCATATTTTGTCAAAGTTTCCTTTGGGATAAACTCTTCAAGTTGAGTTTTATTGGCCACTGTCACACTATCATTGGTGGGGATTTAAATTTCTCCATTGCGAATTATAAGATATGGGGTGGGTTGTTGTTGTTGATCCTCTCTTGGATTACATGTGAGAAAACTAGATGGTGTGGATTGTTTGATGTGGTTCCTATCAAATTAATGCCAACTTGGAGGAACAAAAGAGTAAGATCAAAAAAATTTCAAAGAGATTAGATAGACTATTGCTTTCTAAGAGATTAACTGGTGATAACATGAAAGTCAAGTTGTGTGTGGATTATGGAGGTGAGTCATACTACTTTCCTATTTTCGTAGAATTCACAACTATGGGCAAAAAAGCTCCATGCCCCTAACTTGTGATGGCTTATGGAGGAAGGTTTCTCTCAGTTGGTAAAGAGTTAATGGGTTCCTTATGATTCACTTCAGTGCACCCTATATTTTTTTGCAAGATGTGGTCCATCATATGAGAAAATAATATGTATCATTGTATCATGATGAGCCAAAAGTGTGGTTATCTTTGTACTTGTGTATTCTATTGGGCCATGCTTAGATGATCTATGTAACAGTGAGGGACCTAGGAAGTATCTCTAGAACCCTTGTGGTCGATCATAGCTCGTACTTCTACCTTACTCTTATGGCTTCAATGAACTATCCCTTGGTGGTAGTAACTCGCCATCATGTCGGTCATTTATGATCTGGGTAGGTTTACAAGTGTCTTGGGATGGATCTATTATGACACATGATCTAAGGGAAATTCTAGTCTCTCTCACTTCTTTGTATGTAATGTAAAGTGTTGCTCATGTTGTAAAGGTTGTCCTTGTTAGCATCAGAAGTCACCCCTGGATTGCAGCAGGAGCAGAGCCCAACACCCATCAATTTATGTCACGATTTGTTTGTAAAAGGGGTGATCGAATGGAAGTTAACTCAAAACGATGTGGTTCTAATTCTGAAACTAGGCCAGGCATGCATAGGCAAGTGAGGTCTTAGACAAACTTCAGACAATAAGTTGCAGTAAGGGTGAGTAGGGGGAAGACTTGTATCAGAGAGATGCAAGGTCTGTCGTAAACATCGGGTTTCTAACAGACTGTAGTAGAAGGCATATAAACGCAAGATCTTCTTACATTCAAATGCAAAACACCGGACAATACAACAATGCAACCATAAATCCTTTATCATAACATAATTGCAACAATTCGCACGAATCAGTCGTTCACGAACTCTCTCAGCATGAGATGAAAACTAGATGGGATGAGAAGACTGTCTGTCATTAAACAAGAAATCTTACATACAGATGCAAAACCAGAGAACTAGAATGTCTATTAAAACTTTACAATCGGGAGATTCGCTCTACCATCGATAGATTACAAAATACAAAGACTGAGTCTATATACTCAGAAAAATTGCCTAACAACGACGTGCTTAGTCATCCAAGGCTTGGTATCCTTTCATCCAGATTCAGACAGATATCCTTCGCCAGATGCCATCTTAACTGTGCATGGCTCCTGTAAGGGGAGTAGCTGAGCCATTAAGAGCCAAGTTAGCGTGTGCAGACCTCCTCTAGTTAGTCGAGGACTGGGCATGGCCTCTTTGGAAAAATTGGTACACAGGACCCTCTCGAGCAGACCGCTGGCCAAACTCTCCATACCTTGCACTTAATGCATGAAGAGAGGTTTCAACCACTCTTTCTCACCTTCATTTACTTCAAGTGAAAACCAAGCTTGAGGTCGGATCAAATGGCACCAGGAGAACGCGATGAACCTTTCGGCGACTGGACCCGACGCCTTTGGCCCCCTTTGCGCAGCTCTTTTATTTCCCAGGTGACCACGGGCTGTGACCCTGGGTTTATTCTTGAAGGCGCTCTTCGGCGTTCGCGAATAGGAAGGGGCTAATCCTTGTTTATCATAGTTACGATGAGCGAAACGCCGAGATGGCTCAATTGGGCGCCACGCGTCCTTCTCAAATATGACGGTCCTGAACCCACTCGGTGACACTGTGGGCCCGAGTTTTGGACACTCTCGTCACTTCACGCATCGGGGATACGAGGGAGATGCTCCTTGTGCTTCGAAATCGCGATGGGCGAAAAGGCAGGGAGCCTAATCGTGCACCAGGTGTCCCCTTTAGATGGACGGATGAGACTGCTCCTCGATACTGTGGGCCCGACTTTGGGCGCTTTCGGCGGTTCAGTGTTCAAGGTTTCGAGATGTATAACGACATAAAACCTTCACCCTTTGAACTCGCGATTGCCGAAAATCCGATGTGACTAGATCTCGTGCTACGCGTCCTTTGGGATGGACGGTTGCCGTCCATTCCTACACATAATATGGGTGCTATCCATTGCGCTAATCTCGGCGCAACTCCTCTAACTGCGATTTCCGCCATCTGTCGATCTGCTCTTATGGATGAATCTGGACCGTCGACAATATAATTTCGCTCGCTTACTCACTTGGAAGCTTGAAACAAGATTTTTCCGTGCTGCGCTCGGGCACTTCTCCTGTGACTTGCAGACTTGAATACTCTTGTGCCCAGGACAAGAAATGTTACTAACATTAGGCCCCATGGGGGATAGAGTCATCCATGTGATGCTCTAAAGACTCATTTTGCAGTTCCAGTGCCTTGTTGTTGGGCTATGGAGTCATTTACTAAGCCGAAAAACAAAAATAAACAAAGAGTCAAAATGACAATATTTACAAACAAAGGAGCCACCAAAGGCTCAGACAAAACATTTCTTAAGAAAATGCCCATTTACTGGGCTGTTGAAAACTTATTCACCCTCCAAATCCTGCAACATGTACATGTTATTTGAGAAAACTTCAGAGATTTTGAAGGACTCGATCCATAGGGCTTCAAATTTGTCGTGCTTGCCCTTGTCTTGCTTAGGAGCATCCCATTTCAGTACCAAGTCTCCTATCTGGAACTCCTCCTTCTTGGCCTTCTTATCGAATACCTGCTTGATCCTTTGTTGATGGTCCTGAATTCTGATCATTACCTGCTCTCTAGCCTGTTGGACTTCTATCAGCTGATGAATTCTTCGGATCATATCATTGGGCTCTTCTTGATAATCCTGGAAGAATTTCTCTACGGGAATAGCCAGCTGAGAAGGGAGGACAACTTCTGCTCCGTAAACTAACTGGAAAGGGGAGATGCCTATAGATCTCTTTGTGGTCACCCGATCAGCCCATAGAGCGAATTTTAGCTTCGAGTTCCAAGCCCTTTTGTTGTCCTCCAATAATCTTTTGATGATCCTTGTTAGGCTTTTGTTGGAGGATTCTGCTAAACCTTTGCCCTGGGGATAGTATGGGGTGGAGTGAATCAGTTTGATCCCGAATTGTTCATAGAACTTGATTAATGGCTCAACCTTGAAAGAGGTTGTGTTATCAGTAACAATCTTTCTTGGGCAGCCAAACCTTACGATGAGGTCTTCCAGGAATCCAATTATTACCTTGTGGGAAGCACTCCTGCTGGGGATAGCTTCAAACCATTTAGTAAAGAAATCTGTGGCAGTCAGGATCCATCTGTGATGCCTGCTGTACGCAGGGTGGATTTCTCCAATAAAATCTAGGCCCCACTGCTGGAAAGGTCCCAAAACAACTATAGGCTTTAAAGGCAGGGACTTGAGCTGTTGCTTTCCTAAAAATCTTTGGCATGGGATACATGCTCTAACTCCTCTATGGACATCAACGAACAAGGTGGGCTAGTAGTACCCAGCTCTGAGAATTTTGTGGGTTGTGGTATTCTAGGAATGGTGCCCCCCACATAGGCCGCTGTGAAATTTGACCGTGATCCTGTCGACCTCTCGTGGATCCATGCATTTTAAAAGCACTCCCAGGCGGTCTTTCCAGTATAAAATTTGATCGATAAGGCAGTACCTGACTGCCTTGAGCTTCAGAGCTCTTGGTTTGTTTCTTTGCAGGCCATTTGGGGGCCGCAACTCCTGCAGGAAATATATGACATCCTTATACCAGGGACATCGAGCCAATGGGGGCTCTCTTTGAGGGTCTATTTCAGACAGCTGACCCCGATGAATTCCTGAGCATTCGTTCATGAAACTTACCCCCAAAGCTTGGCAATTGGCTTCAGCCAATAGCTTGGCTAAGCCTTGACCTTTGATCAATTTGGTAGGCCTTATTTCCAAGTCAATTCCAGGATCTTGGCTATCCATTTACTTCTCTTCCCGTCAATGTCGGGCTGGATAAGGATGTTCTTCACAGAGGCTGAAGGAACGTATGCGATCACTTTTGAGTGCAAGACATAGAATCTGAAAGCTTTGAGAGCTTTCACTAAGGCATAGGCCTGTTTCTCCATGATTTCATACCTGACCTCTGCATCTCTTAATGCCTTATTGAAGAAGGCGATGGGTCACTCTCGCCCTTCCTCATTTTTCTGCAACAAGACTGCTGCTATTGTATCAAAAGAAGCGAAAGAGAAGATTAGGAAATCTTTGGAATAGTCAGGACTGATCAGCACAGGTGCTTCAGTCAATGCCCCTTTTATTTGGACAAAAGATTTCCTACGCTCAGAGGTCCATTTCACTTCATTTCCCTTCTTGAGCATGGCTGTGATGTGTTTCACCAGCTCAGCAAAATTCGAGACGAATCTCCTCAGAAAATTAATCTTCCCCAAAAAGGCTTGAACCTCCTTCTTAGATCTGGGAAGTGACAGGGTCTGAATTGCCTCCACTCTGCTAGGATCAATCCTCACTCCTTTTGCTGATACTATATGGCCTAATAGCTTCCCCTCCCTCATAGAAAACAAGGATTTCTTGGGGTTTAGGGAAAGGCCGAACCTTCGACACTTCAAGAAAACTTTCCTCAGGTGAAAACAATGCTCTTTATCTGACCTAGAGAAGATTGTTATGTCATCTAGATAGATCACCACAAACTTGTCTTTCTCCCCGATGAAAGCTATATCCATGGCCCAATGAAATGTGGCTCCTGCATTCATCAACCCAAAAGGCATTTTGGCATACATGAATGTGCCCCAAGGAGTGGTGAAGGCCATTTTTTGTCTGTCATCGGGGATGACCGATATCTGATTATAACCATAAAAACCATCGATCATGGAAATCCTAGATGCACCGGTTACCCTCTGCAATATGTGTTCCATGTTGGGCAGGGGATAATTGTCTTTCTTTGAGCTCCTGTTCAGGTTCCTGAAGTCGACACAAAGCCTGATTTCTCCACTTTTCTTCCTTATTGGAACCAAATTGGCCACCCATTCAGAATATCTCAAGGGGATGATGATCTGGGCCTCTAACAACTTCTTTACTTCTTTCTCCATGACAGGAAACAACATGGGATTTATCTGTCTTAGCTTCTGCCTGAATGGCTTAGCCTCTTCCTTCAGTGGGATCTTGTGTTCAATGACAGATGTGTCATACGTCTTGAGGTCTTCGTAGGTCCATGCAAACACATCAACAAATTCTTTCGGAAACTCAGTATATTCGACCCTCTGTTATGTGGTAAAACTCCTTGATAGCTTGACAAACTTAGGCTCCTCCGGTGTGCCAATGTTGCACTCAGTTGTGTCAGCATCTTCATCTGAAACTCTACCCTTTACTGCCATGTCATTTCCATCGAACAATCTTTCTAAAGGAACTAGTCCCCTCGGAATGTGATTGCTAGGTAGTTGAATAATCTGGTGGTTAGCAATTTTATTTAAAAACACCTCAGGGTGAGGGTCACCTCCCGTGTCAGGATCCTGATCAATGTGCAATGCAGAAAATTCATCAACAGATTGGAGAAATTTTTCGATTTCCAGATCATTTTCGAATACCTTCCAATGCTTGACATTGTCTGGTACAGAGGGCCTATATTTTATCTCAACATCATATTTGGCCATAGACGGCTGAGGGACCTTGAACTGGCTAGTTGAAACAGCTAAAGAATCGGCCACGACATTATCCTCCCTTGGAATAAAAGAGATGTTGAAGGCTGAGAAGAAATTGTCAATCAGGTCCGATACTTCATTTCTGTAATTTCTGAGCCAGGGATTATTGGCATGATAGGCATTTCTGACTTGCTGGATAATTAACTCAGCATCTCCAAATATCGTTATCTCTTTAATTCCCATTTCTTTTGCAGCCCTCATACCCAGAACAAGAGCTTCATATTCTGCCACATTGTTGGTGGTTTCAAATTCCAGCTTATATGATAGGGATATGGTTTCCTGAGAAGGTGACACAAAAAACACCCCAGCACTAGTGCCTTCCCTGGAACAAGCTCCATCAAAAAACATTTTCCAGGCGAGGGTGATGGAGGGAGGAAATTCATGAGGAGTGGTGGGTTGCTTTATGAGTTTAAGGGGAGCCTCGGGAGCATGAGTGAGTTGCAGTAGACTGGAACCTAAATCAGTATCCAAGGCAAAATGGGATGGTTGGTAGGGTTGGCCTCATCACTGATTATATAGGCTAGTTGGGCTTCTCTGTATAGCCTCCTATGTTCTCCTCCAAATACCAGGATAGTAGCATATGTGAGGTCCATCTGCAAAGTTCCCCCCAGTCTTTTTATCCAAGATCTTGACAACAACATACCAAACTTGGGGGGGACATCAGCCACTACTATATCCATGACCACACTTTTCATGGGCAACTGAAACAAGGTCACGACCAGGTCTTTGATAACTCCTAGACATTGAACTTTCTTGGAGTCAAAGGAATAGAGGTCATGATAGGCTCGGGTGACTTCTAGCCCTAATTCTTCCATGACAGTTTTGGGCATGAGGTTGTGAGAAGCCCTTGAATCCATCAAGCAATTATGCAGCACCTTGTCATGTATATTCAAGGAAGTGTAGAAGGGAGGGGATGAGTCATTCCTGCCTTCTACCATAGGACCTAGAATAACTGCAGGCTTTTCATCTTGTAAATTGATGGAGTCTGTGAGAAGGCATGAGATCTCAGACTGTAAAAGCTCAGAGAAGTGTTTCTTGAATCCTTCATGTTTAATCAATTTGGTTAGGGGAACAGGGATTCTGATCTTTTCAATTTCATGCTCGAAATTAAAAGAAGATGTGAGCTTCGGGATTTCTCTTATTTCGAGAACATGACTCTGAACTGTGGGAGAGGGGGGTCGGATCTTCTTACCTCTGTGGCTGTCCGCTACTTCATTAGCAGGTTTCTCGGTTCTAGTGGACTGCTCAGGAACATCAGGTGCTATTTTCCCTTTCTTAGACCACATATCATGCCTGCCCTGGCTGCCACTAGTCTTGTCCCCCTTGCTCAGTTCATTTAGCTGACTGTCCATGAGAGACTCCTCGTATGTTGATTGAGTGAGATGAGGAAAAGGAGGAGTGTCTCCGAAGCAATGGATTTCAGGATCGAGCTCACCTGTTTGCCCTTCTTCCCCCTCGGCCACAAAATTGTTTTGGAAAGGGGCCTGAATCTTCTGGTCTTCTCTGTCTCTTCCCCTTTCTCTTTGCACAGTCGAGGGAACAACATTGTTTGGCCTCCTGAAACCTCCTTTGTTTTTGACGTTCTGAGGGCCCTTGTATGCTTGCGTCCCCTCCACCTTCATTCTCTCCATCTCTGCAGACAGAGACTTCACCATCTTGGTCAGTTCATCCACTTGAGGGTGGGGCACCGATGGGCTAGAAGTTGAGGCTTCGAATCTTCTTTTTCTCCTATCTGCGTCGGTCTTGTTCCTCAGTCTATCCGCTGCTAATACATTAGATTCCACCTCTATAGCTGCATCTTGCATTTGAGCTAAGGAGGTGGCTCGTCTTTCTCTCAATAAAAGACAAAAATCGTTACCAAACGCACTAGCATAAGAAATCTTGGCCGAGGCTTCTGAGGGTTTTACTTCGGCAGGAATTTTGTTATACATCTTATTGAATCTTTTGGAGAAGTAAGAGACAGACTCTCCTTCCATCTTCTTCAGAGACCCGAACTCTGTCATGTAATACATGAAATCCTTCCTATCTCCCCACTACCTCAGGAAAGCACTATCCAGGGCTTCGATCCCAACAATAGATCCGGGGGCAATCCTCTAAACCATTTCCTCACCTCACCATCCAGGCTCTGGACGAAGACTCTCATCTAGACATCTTCATTTTCAATGTTCAGGTTGTCTGCATAACTGTAGAAAGCAGCCAGGTGCTCTTCCGCAGTTATGTCCCCTTCCCCAGTGAACTTGGGCATATACTTCAAGTAATCTCCAGCAGGGAGAGGATTCATAGGATGGGGTAGGATTAAGGGAGCATATCTGGCAGCGACTATGGCGTCCATTCTATTTAGAGGGGGATTAGCATCAGCCATAGGAATATTATGTGGAGGAGAACTTGGAGGAGAAGGAGTTCGCGAAGGGGCTACTGGAAATGAGTCTCGAAGTGGAATGGGAAACATAAGGGGATTTAAGGAGAAGGCTAACGGGTTTAAGTCAACAAGTGCTCCTCTTTGTGTAGAAGTGGTAACAGTAACAAGAGGAGGAGTGGTAAAGATAGGAGAGGGGAAATATTTTGTGGTCCTGGGTCTACGCCAAGGTACAGCTTCAGAGGAGAGGGGAGTGACAAGGATTTCTCCCTCCAATCCCAGACTAGGAGGGGAAAACTCAGCAGGAATACTCCCGAAATTCAGGAAACGGGAAACCTCGGAAGGGGGTCTATTAAGAAACTTAGGAGGAGAAAATGGAGTTCCTACAGAAGGAGATGGCAGAATACCTGGTTCGGCGATGGAAGCTTCTTCTTCATAGGCCTTTCCTTTCCTGAGGACCACCTCTGGATCAGTTTCAGATGTAGCTAGAGGAAGTTGTGGATGAGACTGCGTGTGTCTGCCTATGAAAGCCACAATTAATATGGCAGGTTCACCATGGTGGAGTCGTCACAATGGAGTCGCCAGGTGCACAGTAGCAATCTTGAAAGGCTCTGATACCCGATGCACCTTCAGAATCAGAGGCTCAATGTCGTTCAAATCCAGGGAAAATTTTCAACTTCGTCCCCGGCAACGATGCCAGAAATGTTAGCATCAGAAGTCACCCCTAGATTGCAGCAGGAGCTGAGCCCAACGCCCATCAGTTTATGTCACAATTTGTTTGTAAAAGGGGTGATCGAATGGAATTTAACTCAAAACGATGTGGTTCTAATTTCGAAACTAGGCCAGGCATGCATAGGCAAGTGAGGTCTTAGACAAACTTCAGACAATAAGTTGTAGTAAGGGTGAGTAGGGGGAAGACTTGTATCAGAGAGATGCAAGGTTTGTCATAAACATCGGGTTTCTAACAGACTGTAGTAGAAGGCATCTAAACGCAAGATCTTCTTACATTCAAACGCAAAACACCAGAGAATACAACAATGCAACCATACATTCTTTATCATAACATAATTGCAACAATTCGCACGAATCAGTCGTTCACGAACTCTCTCAGCATGAGATAAAAACTAGATGGGATGAGAAGACTGTCTGTCATTAAACAAGAAATCTTACATACAGATGCAAAACCAAAGAACTAGAGTGTCTATTAAAACTTTACAATCGGGAGCTTCGCTCTACCATCGATAGATTACAAAATACAAAGACTGAGTCTATATACTCAGAAAATTCGCTTAACAGTGGCGTGCTCAGTCATTCAAGGCTTGGTTTCCTTTCAGCCGGATTCAGACAGATATCCTTCATCAGACACCATCTTAACTGTGCATGGCTCCTGTAAGGGGAGTAGCTGAGCCATTAAGATCCAAGTTAGCGTGTGCAGACCTCCTCTGGCTAGTCGAGGACTGGGCATGGCCTCTTTGGAAAAAATGGTACACAGGACCCTCTTGAGCAGACCGCTGGCCAAACTCTCCATACCTTTCACTTAATGCATGAAGAGAGGTTTCAACCACTCTTTCTCACCTTCATTTACTTCAAGTGAAAACCAGGCTTGAGGTCGGATCAAATGGCACCCAAAGAACGCGATGAACCTTTCAACGACTGGACTCGACGCCTTTGGCCCCCTTTGCACAGCTCTTTTATTTCCCAGGTGAACACGGGCTGTGACCCTGGGTTTATTCTTGAAGGCGCTCTTCGACGTTCATGAATAGGAAGGGGCTAATCCTTGTTTATCATAGTCGCAATGAGCGAAACGCCAAGATGGCTCAATTGGGCGCCACACGTCCTTCTCAAATATGACGGTCCTGAACCCACTCGGTGACGCTGTGGGCCCGAGTTTTGGACACTCTCGTCACTTCGCGCATCGGGGATACGAGGGAGCTGCTCCTTGCGCTTCGAAATTGTGATGGGCGAAAAGGCAGGGAGCCTAATCGCGCACTAGGTGTCCCCTTTAGATGGATGGCTTAGACTGCTCCTCGATACTGTGGGCCCGACTTTGGGCACTTTCGGTGCTTCAGGGTTCGGGGTTTTGAGATGTATAACGACATAAAACCTTCACCCTTTGAACTCGCGACTGCCGAAAAGCCAATGTGACTAGATCTCGTGCCACACGTCCTTTGGGATGGACGGCTGTCATCCATTCCTACACATAATATGGACACTATCCATTGCACTAATCTTGGCGCAACTCCTCTAACCGTGATTTCCGCCATCCGTCGATCTGCTCTTATGGATGAATCTGGACCACCGACAATATAATTTCGCTCACTTACTCGCTTGGAAGCTTGAAACGATATTTTTCCGTGCTGTGCTCAGGTGCTTCTCCTACGACTTGCAGACTTGAATACTCTTGTGCCTAGGACAAGAAATGTTACTAACAGTCCTACCTATTTAAAGCACGCTTATCTCATACTTAAGCATGGACCCCCATCTTATGTATTTGTCACACTTTGGTCATCTACTCTTGGAGATGATTATGCAAATGCTCAGTCAGTTTCATGTTTCCTAAAGCAATTTCATAGATTTTGAGGTGGTACACATATCCCAAGGCATCGATCACACCATCCGAGGCACTTTGGGGTTATTTACACTTGCATGGTTCACTTAATAACATGACACATCACTAGAGCTAGAGTAATCTCATCATTCATCACTTTTTGAGCTATTTATTACTTCATTTGAGGGTCAGCCTCACACATGTGGACGTCACACTAGCCATTTGGGGTCTTATGACCTATCTTTGACTTAGAGGGTCACTTCCCATGCTTTGCGAAGGTGTCTTTTCTTGAGATATGGACATGGTCATACCTTGGAGACATGTTTTGAGGATTTGTGAGCATGATTTACAGAGTTGTCCACTTCTTAGGGTCTTATCCACTCATTCCACCTTTGCAGGCTAGACGTTGGCTTACTCTTTTCTTGGGATGCTTCTACACCAGGATTTGAGGCTTAGACTATGCATTTTCAAGGGAATGTTGAGATTCTACACCAAGTGGAACTCACTTATGTGGGACACCCCCTTCTCTTGAGGGTTTTATATACACGTGGCATGTTTTACTTGTATCTTGACTTAGTCTCCTTCATTATGTGGATGACAAGTCACTTTTGTAGATATCCTAGGCTAAATTTAGGGAGATTAGAAAATAATAAAGAATGAGAAGGATGTAGAAGCCTCATCTATAAATAGAAGCTTTCCTCTCATTCCAAATTGTTGTCTTTGTTGGATATCACTTGAGAATGCAATTTGTTGAAGATCTATCTATTGGAGGTTTTGGTGTTAATTCTTAAAGCTCTCTCTTCCTTGGTTTATTCTTGGTGCATCAAAGATTTGTTGTGATACTTCAAGACTTCTAGTATCTTTCAAAATTGATCCATTGAAGGGTTACTATACCACTTGGAGAGAAGACATTTTAGGGTTTGTTCCTTCCTTCTTCTATTGTTAGCTTGGGTAAGTGCTCAATCCTTTACTTTATTTTTCCTTTTGGTTCCTTGGCAAGGGTTTTAAGTATTTTATTCAAGTTATAGTTGATCTTATTGGTGAAGGTTTTTCCCTCGTGGAATCCCTTCTCGTAGGACCTTGGTCTTCATACCTTATCATGATTAGATAAGATATTATTCTACCCTAGGGGTTCTAATATTTTAACCCCAATCCTTAAGATAATAATAACCAATTATTAGAGGGGCATACTTCTTGACCCCATAAGCCCTAGTGGGAATAAGGGACTTTTCTTCTCGCAACAACTAACCCAAAAACCCAATATCTTTTATTTTTTTTGTTTGTCTATAAATAAATCTAACACTGAAAAATCAAAGAAAAATATTAATTTGGATTTCTTTCCTATTCTAGTGCATAGATAATTGATTACTTTATTTCTTAGACTAGTTTGTTCAAGGGTTTGTGCTTAATTATTTATCTCCAATCCTAATAAGGTAAAACAACCCTAGAGAATTGTGCTTTAAGGTGTTTTCTAATGTTTTGTGGGTTGATTTAAGGATTTCTCAAATATGAAAAGTACATAACATCAATAAAAAATAGGTTTGAAGAAACCCTACAACTAGGATTTGGTGCTTAAAGGTTCATATTTACTCATATCTAGCTCATATTTCATTTCCACATTGTTATTACAAGTTTATCTTACATATCTAGTGGTGAAATTAATCTCTAAAGTGCTTGTAATTGCTTATATTTTCCTTAGAGATTTTATTGGTGAATTCTAGTGCTAATGTTGGAAACCCTAAGGGGGATTCACAACATATTTTTTAGGTTCTTGTTTAGTTCATTGTTACATATCTTTGGAACTTGATTCTTGTTGATATTATGGTAGTTGTGGGAGGTATTAACCTCCATGTGTAAAATATTATTAATATAATATTATGAGAGAATTTTCATTTGGAAAAAAAAAAAACCTCCATGTGTAACCTTTGACTAGAATAGAATATTTTGGAAGCAAGGGAAACCCTAAATAGATGTGTAAAATCCCTAGAAGACAAGTCGAATCGGTATAATAAATAATATCAATGTATTATCTTCCAGAAAGACAAGTCGGCCCAGACAAGTGACAAGAACCACTATAAATAGGAGGTGCTCTAGCTCATTTGTACGCACTCACTTCACTCACTCTCTCAGTAAAGTATAGCGCAAGTTTGGAGCTGTAGTTGCAAGAAAGGAAGGTGCATCTTCTAGGGTGATTCCTGGTCTCTCTCTCTAGCGCTATCTAGCCTAAGATATGAGCACTATCTTCTAGTATCTCTTGGTGGTATTCTTGGTGACATCTTGGAGTATATTGGTGGATTTCTTGAAGGTGCAAATTTTGGGAAGAAGTGCAACTGCAACTGTTGAAGTTGAGTATTGTTCTTGTTATGTGGTTGTGGAGATTCTCTCTCTTGTATGCTACCCTTGGCGAAGGTGTGCTCTCTTTGTATTGTGTTGTTGTTGCAGTTGGATGGTGTTTTTTGGTTCCATCTCATGCTATTGCTGCAACTAGGGTTTATCTGTTGGTTCTAGTGTGGCTTTTCAGAATCATTCTATCTAGCAAAGGTTAAGGTGCTCGGGGGTGGCTTCATGCCTATGGTTGGGTGACAATAATGATATTTTATATGGTCAAAACGAGAACAGTCTAATCACTAGAAGGAAGACCGATAGTTCTTTGTCAAGCTCGTTATAGCACTAATTGCAATTGCAACTAGGGTTTTTGAGTTTGCAGCGGCAACAAACCCTAACCTAAATTATTGGGCACTTTCAATGAAGCATTGGACGTAATTTTTGGGTATTCTAGTGCGCCCTAGCCTAACGCACCCTATGGTGCCCTCATCCAACAAAAACGTCAAGTTTGAGTTCTTGGTCAAAGTCAAAGTCAAAGGTTGACTTTTGGTCAAAATTGATTTTGTGGTCAAAGCTGAAATTTCAGGGTTTCTAGCTTGTTCTAATCATTGACCCTTTTTTTATTCAGTTTCTAACCTCTTCTTGTCAAGATGGTGTCTACTTTCAGATTAGAAGACAAGTTGAACGATGCTACAAATTTCAAAGGTATGCACTTGTATATGCTTTTCAAGTTATATCATCCAACAAAGCATGAGTGTGTTTGTAAGGGATGTACAAGAGACCTTGTCCAAGTGGTGATCTTGGATTCAATACATTCAGAGGAACAAGTGCACCCTCCCTAGCAATTGAGGCTCCAGGTTCCAGGTTTGATTGATCAGATTATTAAGTTTCAATTTGCACATATCAAGTTTGATAGTTGCTACAGTACAAGTAAACACTATAGTTGTTACAACAATTTTTGAAAGGTTCTATTACTGCTAGGTATACTTGGTTGCATGTAAGTACTATTGATATAGATGCTTATTGCACTTGTTTGCAAAATGAACTAACATCTCCTCTAGGAGACATTTCTTGTTTTTCTCTTAGGCAGATCACCTTGGTAATTCTACGATGATTACCATCCTTGTTACCATATATATGTTCTTATGAAAATGCTATTGTAAATACTTTTGCTTTGGTTGTTCTTGTCTCAAGCAGGTCACAGGTGATATCTCTGAGAAGGACCTACAATGACAGTTGCAAACATGGAGCAGATGATTCCATCAAGTGGTGAGGCAGGTGATCTCACCAAGTACCAATTCTAAAGGAAGCATGTAAAACAAAAGCAGTTTTGGACATCGTTCCCTTAGATGTGTGTGGACCAATGTCAACCTCCTCACTAAGCGGGTGTGTATATTATGTTTCTTTTATTGATGATTTTCACATAAAAATTGCATTTGTTTCTTGAAATCAAAAAACAAAGTATTTAGTAAGTTTGAGAAATTCAAGCACTTGTGGAAATCTTATCCAAAAAGAAGATAAAGATCTTGAGGTTTGATAATGAAGGAGAGTACACTACATATGACTTCAAGACATTTTGAAGAGAGGTCGAGATTAAGAAGGAGCTCACTAATCCCTATAATCCTCAACAAAATGGTGTGGCATAAAGAAAGAACCGATCCATTGAAGAATATGTTAAGGCAATGATGAATGACTATAATCTATCAATGTTTCTATGGGGAGAAGCAACTATGACAACCGTATATGTTCAGAATAGAAGTCATCATCGTATATTGAAGAACATGATTCCATAAGAAGCTTTCTCCAGAAAGAAGCCAAGTGTTGAACACTTGAGGATCTTTGGTTGTCCTATCTATATTCATGTCCCAAGGACAAAAGAAAGAAGTTGGAACCTTCAGGAAACAAGGGCATATTCATTGCATATAGTGAGTCATCAAAAGTTTACAAAATCTATGTTCCAGGTCAACAAAAGGTTGAAATTAGCAAAGATGTGACTTTTGATGAAAAGATTTCGTTCAGAAAATCTATAGAAGATTCCATGGATTCCAACGATGAAGAAGAACATGAAGGTCCCAAGGAAGAAACTACATGTTCTCCAGAACATCCCAATGAAGAACTAGAACATCCACTTGAACATGTGGAGCCAATTATTGTACCTGAGACTAGAAAATGACCAACATGGCTCGAATCCACCCTACAAGAAGAATAAAGACATAAATCTCCCAGTGGCACCTTCAATAAAAGCAAGAGGCCCAAACGATTCTCTAGTTATGCGACACTCATGACAAGTCTTGTCAATACAAAACCTTCCACCTTTTAAGAAGCAGTCAAGAAGAAAGAATGGAAGGAAGCTATGATGGAAGAATATCAATCCATCATGAAAAATGATGGATGGGAAATTGTGCCTAGACCTAAAGGAAAGTTTGTAGTCACTTCAAAATGGGTTTATAAGATAAAACATGTAGTAGATGGGACCATCAATAAAATACAAGGAAAAATTCATGGTTAGAGGGTTCTCCCAACAGGAGGGAGAATACTATGTTGAGACATTTGCTCAAGTTGCCAGATACACCTCTATTAGAGCCATCATATCTTCTGTAGCATCCATAGGTTGGATTTTACATTAGATGGATGTAAGGACTACTTTTCTCAATGGATTAATTGAGGAAGAAGTATACATAGAGAAACCTCAAGGTTTTGAGGTACACCCAAGAGAAACCCATGTATGCAGATTAAAGAAGGCCTTGTATGGAATCAAGCAAGCTCAAGGAGCTTGGTATGCACAAATTGACTATTACTTGACGAGACTTGGATTTTCCAAGAGATATGTTGATCCAAACCTTTATTATAAGGTTGTGAATGATGCACCTGTGATCCTGCTAATATATGTTGATGATTTGTTTCTAATAGGTGCAAAGCCTCTCATTATTCAATGTAAGAGGGAGTTATCCTCTGAATTCGATATGAAGGATCTTGGTCTCATGCATTATTATTTGCGACTAGAAGTATGGCATAAGCATGGTGAAATCTTCCTAGGGAAAGAGATGTATGTTGTAAATATCCTTCAGAAGTTTGGGATGATGGATTGCAAATCCATGTCAACTCCTATGGTGACAAATCTAAAGAAGTTGAGAGACTCTAAATCTGATCCAGTGGACCCGTTCTTGTACCAACAATTGATTGGCTCATTCATGTATTTGGCAGGACATTTGCTTTGTTGTGAACATGTTGAGCCAGTTCCAAGTGGAAACTAGACATGAGCATTGGATAGTTGCAAAGCACATTTTGAGATATCTTCGTGGGATGATAAATTATGGCTTGAGATATGCCTCAAAAGTGACGTACAATTGCATGGATTTACTGATTCAGATTGGACATGGAGTGCAGATGAAAGAAAGAGTATTTCTGGTATATGTTTTCATTTGGGCTCTGCTATGATATCATGGGCTAGCATGAAACACAAGTATATTGCAGCTTGTGATGCTTGTATGGAAGCAGTATGGCTCTGTAAGCTGACTTCTGGACTATTTGATCAGGGGTTGGATTCAACTGTGATATATTGTGATAATTAGAGTTGTGTGAAGCTTTCAGAGAACCCCATGTTCCATAACAGGTTGAAGCACATTAAGTCAAGTACTGTTTTTTTTGTGATCAAGTCCAGAAGGGAGAAGTGATTCTCTAGTACATCTTCACTGATGAGCAGACAACTGATATTTTGACAAAACCTTTGTCCAAGATAAAGTTTGCATACTTGAGGGATAAGTTGGGACTTGTCAAGATACCCTCCCTTGGTTGAAAAAGAAGAGATGACTTCCTCGGTTGGGAGGGAGTATTGATATATGGCATCATGGATAGTTATTTTGCTAGTGGACAAACATTCTTCGGGTGGAGAGTGGTCCACGCAAAACAGATTGTTGATGTACCATGGACAACTATTCTCCTGGGACATTGCCCGGATAGGTAGAATGGTCCAGGAAAAGTATTCTCCTAGGGCTTTGCTCAAACATGTAGAATGGTCCATCTCACTGAGTTCACAGTAGTGACGAGAGTGGGTAGATTGCTAAATGACAAACATTTTCATTGAGTTCACAGTAGTGGTTAGAGGGGGGAAAATGGTCTAGAACAATCATTCTTCCCGAGTTCATAGTAGTGACCAAAGTGGGAAGAACGGTCCTTGTATCCCGTGTCCTGGCTTTCAACATCTGTTGGGACAATCATTCTTCCTATGTCACATACAATGACCAGGATATGAAGAATGGTCCCTATATCACTATGTTGAGTGAGTGACTTATCCAACACATGACTTATTCAACATCATGCCCGATTACACAGATGGAGTATGGCCTCGAGAGATGATGCAGACGATGATATATTTCGATGTAAGGATGCTACTAGATGATACTGATAGTGATGGTGATGATCGTGACTTGATCTGCACTATCATGAGATCTCTTGTATGGCTATGATGATGCTACCTATACAATGGTCTGTAATACTATGTGAGCCCTTCCTAATACCATGTGAAATGGATGGATGTGTTTAAGACCATTACATTTAATACCTCCCTAGCTAGGAAGGAATATTGATATTATGGTAGTTGTGGGAGGTATTAACCTCCATGTGTAACCTTTGACTATAACAGAATATTTTGGAAGCAAGAGAAACCCTAAATAGATGTGTAAAAACCCTAGAAGACAAGTCAACTTAGTAGAATACATAATATCAATGTATTATCTTCCAGAAAGACAAGTCATCCTAGACAGGTGAAAATAACCACTATAAATAGGAGGTGCTCTAGTTCATTTGTACACACTCACTTCACTCACTCTCTCAGTAAAGTATAGCGCAAGTTTGGAGCTATAGTTGCAAGAAAGGAAGGTGCATCTTCTGGGGTGATTCTTGGTTTCTCTCTCTCTAGCGCTACCTAGCCTAAGATATGAGCCCTATATTCTAGTATCTATTGGTGGTATTATTGGTGACATCTTGGAGTATATTGGTGGATTTCTTGAAGGTGCAAATTTGGGGAAGAAGTGCAACTACAACTGTTGTAGTTGAGTATTGTTCTTGTTATGTGGTTGTGGAGACTCTCTCTCTTGTGCATTACACTTGGAGAAGGCCCGTTCTCCTTGTCTTGTGTTGTTGTTGTAGTTGGATGGTGTTTTCTGGTTCCATCTTGTGCTACTGCTGCAACTAGGGTTCATCTTTTGGTTCTAGTGTGGCTTTCCAGAATCATTCTATCTAGAAAAGGTTAAGGTGCTCGGGGGTGGTTGTGTGCCTATGGTTGGGAAACAATAGTGATATTGTTTATGGTTAAAATGAGAACATCGAATATTTTAATAGGTTATGCACCCACACTACCTTCATAATAGTCTAACCACAGGAAGGAAGACTGACAGTTCTTTGTCAAGCTCGTTATAGCACGAGTTGCAGTTGCAACTAGGGTTTTTGAGCTTATAGTGGCAACAAACTCTAACCTAAATTATTGGGCACTTTCAATGAAGCATTGGACCTAATTTTTGGGTATTCTAGTGCACCCTATCCTAGTGCACCGTCTAGTGCCCTTAGCCAGCAAAAATTTCAAGTTTGAGTTCTTGGTCAAAGTCAAAGGTTGACTTTTGGTCAAAAATTGATTTTGTGGTCAAACTTGAAATTTCAAGGTTTCTAGCTTGTTCTAATCATTGACCCTTTTTTATTTGGTTTCTAACCTCTTCTTTTCAAGACGATGTCTAATTTAATATTAGAAGACACATTGAACGATGCTACAAATTTCAAAGGTATGCACTTGTATGTGCTTTTCAATTTATATCATCCAATAAAGCATGACTGTGTTTGTAAGGGATGTACAAGAGGAACAAGTGCACCCTCCCTAGCAGTTGAGGCTCCAGGTTCCAGGTTTGATTGATCAAATTGTTAAGTTTCAATTTGCACATATCAAGTTTGATAGTTGCTACAATACAAGTAAACATTGTAGTTGTGACAACAATATTTGAAAGGTTTTATTACTACTAGGTATACTTGGTTGCATGTAAGTACTATTGATATATATGCTTATTGCACTTATTTGCAAAATGAACTAGCATCTCCTCTAGGAGATATTTCTTGTTTTTCTCTCACGCGGGTCACCTTGGTAATTCTAAGATGATTACCATCCTTGTTACCATAGATATGTTCTTATGAAAATGATATTAGAAATACTTTTTCTCTTGTTGTTCTTGTTTCGGGAAGGTCAGAGGTGATAGCTTTGTGAAGGATCTACAGTGACAGTTGCAAACATGAAGCAGATGACTCCATCAAGTGGTGAGGCAGGTGATCTCACCAAGTACCAATTCTAAAGGAAGTGTGTAAAGCAAAATGAGTTTTGGACATCGTTCACTCAGATGTGTGTGGACCAATGTCAACCTCCTCACTAAGCGGGTATGTATATATATATATATATTTATTGATGATTTATCACATAAAACTTGCATTTGTTTCTTGAAAGTAAAAAGCAAAGTATTTAGTAAGCTCGAGAAATTCAAGCACTTGTGGAAATCTTATCCGAAAAGAAGATAAAGATATTGAGGTTCGATAATGAAGGAGAGTACACCTCAAATGACTTCAAGACATTCTGTAGAGTGGTCGAGATTAAGAGGGAACTCACTAATCCCTATGATCCTCAACAAAATGGTGTGGCATAAAGAAAGAACCGATCCATTGAAGAATATGTTAAGGCAATGATGAATGACCATAATCTATCCATGTTTCTATGGGGAGAAGCAAGTATGACAATCGTATATGTTCATAATAGAAGTCCCCATCGTATATTGAAGAATATGATTCCAGAAGAAGCTTTCTCCGGAAAGAAGCCAAGGGTTGAACACTTGAGGATCTTTGGTTGTCCTATCTACATTCATGTTCCCAAGGACAAAAGAAAGAAGTTGGAACCTTCAGGAAAGAAGGGCATATTCGTTGGATATAGTGAGTCATCAAAAGCTTACAGAATCTATGTTCCAGGTCAACAAAAGGTTGAAATTAGAAAAGATGTGACTTTTGATGAAAATATTGCCTTCGAGAAATCTATATAAGATTCCATGGATTCCAACGATGAAGAAGAACATGAAGGTCCCAAGGAAGAAACTACATGTACTCCAGAACATCCGAATGAAGAAACAAAACATGCACTTGAACCTGTGGAACTAGTTATTGTACTTGAGACCAGAAAACAACTAGCATGGCTCGAATCCACCCTACAAGAAGAAAAAAGACATAAAACTCCCAGTGGAACCTTCAGGAAAAGCAAGAGGACCAAAATATTCTATACTTATGCGACACTCATGACAAGTCTTTTCAATGCATGACCTTCCATCTTTTAAGAAGCAATCAAGAAGAAAGAATGGAAGAAAGCTATGATGGAAGAATACCAATCCATCATGAAAAATGATGTATGGGAAATTGTGCCTAGACCTAAAGGAAAGTATGTAGTCACTTCAAAATGGATTTAGAAGATAAAACATGCATTATATGGGAGCATCGATAAAATGCAAGGCAAAATTTGTGGCTAGAGGGTTCTCCTAGCAGGAGGGAGAATATTATGATGAGACGTTTGCTCCAGTTGCCAGATACACCTCTATTAGAGGCATCATATCTCTTGAAGTATCCATCGGTTAGAGTTTACATTAGATGGATGTAAAGACCGCTTTTATCAATGGATTAATTGAGGAAGAAGTATACATAAAGAAACCTCAAGGTTTTGAGGTACACGCAAGAGAAACCCATGTATGCAGATTAAATAAGGCCTTGTATAGACTCAAGCACGCTCTAGGAGCTTGGTATGCATGAATTGACAGTTACTTGATGAGACTTGGATTTTCCAAGAGCTATGTTGATCCAAACCTTTATTACAAGGTTGTGAATGATGCACCTATGATCCTGCTACTATATGTTGATTATTTGTTTCTAATAGGTGGAGAGCCTCTCATTATTCAATGTAAAAGGGAGTTATTCTCTGAATTCGATGTGAATGATCTTGGTCTCATGCATTATTATTTGGGACTAGAAGTATGGCATAAGCATGGTGAAATATTCCTAGGGAAATGGAAGTATGTTTTAAAGATCCTTCAGAAGTTTGGGATGATGGATTACAAATCCATGTCAACACTTATGGTGAAAAATCTGAAGAAGCTGAGAGACTTTGACTTTGATCCAGTGAACCCGTCCCTATACCGACAATTGATTGGCTCATTCATGCATTTGGCCTGACATTTGATTTACTGTGAACATGTTGAGCCAGTTCCAGGTGAAACCTAGACATGAGCATTGGATAGTTGCAAAGCACATTTTAAGATATCTTCGTGGGACGCTAAATTATGGTTTGAGATTTGCCTCAAAAGTGACGTACAATTGCATGGGTTTATTTATTTAGATTGGGCAGGGAGTGCAGATGACATAAATAGTATTTTTGGCATATGTTTTAGTTTGGGCTCTACTATGATATCATGGGATAGCAAGAAACAAAAGTATCTTGCACTTAGCACTGCAAAAGCATAGTATATTTTAGCTTGTGATGCTTGTATGAAAGCAGTATGGCTCCATAAGATGATTTATGGAATATATGATTAGGTGTTGGATTCAACTGTGATATATTGTGATAATTAGAGCTGTGTGAATCTTTCAAAGAACCTTGTGTTCCATAACAGGTCGAAGCACATTGAGATCAAGTACTATTTTTTTCGTGATAAAGTCCAGAAGGGAGAAGTGATTCTCTAATACATCTCCACTGATGAGAAGACAAATGATATTTTAACAAAACCTCTATCCAAGATAAAGTTTGCATATTTGAGAGAAAAGTTGGGACTTTTAGAGATACCCTCCCTTGGTTGAAAAAGAGGAGATGACTTCCTCGGTTGGGAGGGACTGCTGATATATGGCATCATGGATAGTCAATGTGCTAGTGGACATACATTCTCCAGGTGGAGAATGGTCCAGGAAGAACAGATTGTTGATGTACCATGGAGAACTATTCTCATGGAGCATTGCCTGGATAGGTAGAATGGTCCAGGAAAACTATTCTCCTGGGGCTTTGCTCAGACATGTAGAATGGTCTGTCTCCCTGAGTTCACAGTAGTGACCAGAGTGGGAAGTATGGTCCTTGTATCCCATGGCCTGCCTTTCAACATATGTTGGGACAATCATTCTTCCTGTGTCACATGCAATGACCAGAATAGGAAGAATGGTCCCTATATCACTGATCTGGATTATTTTCCGCACAAAATGAGAGTGGAGATATAACACATAAATACACATAGATATAAAAAGAGTGGCAATAATATAACAATGATATATTAGAAATATAAGAAGAGGCACAATTATACAGTAATACATGATTTCTATTAATGAAAGAAATGTATAGAGACTATAAAAATACAGAGTGAAAGACTCGCTAGAATGGTGGCAACTTATCTCTGAGAAGAGATGTGACAGCTACTCGCATTCACAAGAAGATGATTGTTACAATGAGGCTCCAAAGTCCTTTTTAACATAAGTAAAATCCAAAACCCTAACCCTGGAAGATGAAAATCCAAAAGGTTTGCGGGCCCCGGTGGGGGTAGTTGATACGTCAACTTCCTGGGGGCGTAACTTTTGCATATGATCTCCGTTTGGGGCGCTCGATACACTGTTGGAAAGGTCTAACCGAGAAGAACGATTTTAACTAGCCCGTGTGAGTGCCCATTGGCAGTCACCTATGCACCAAATCCCCAAAAAAAATCGTTTAGGGCCTCAGAACGACTCTAGAAGTTTGAAACCCAAAAAACTGTAAAAAAACTACCAAGATGGAAAACTGTTTTTCGATCCCATGGAATAGGTGGGTGGCCACCGATATCCACATGGATCAATCCTCCCTCCTTAGGAAGCAATGGTCTCCATTGCGTTGATTCCCCAGGGAGAGGGGGAAGTGTTTGCTAAATCTGAATCTTGGTGAGTTGCTTGCCTTGCTGGAGACGTCGCGCTGCTTGTTTTACTGAAGGCTGTCACGAATTTATTGCCGGCGGGGTTGAATCTGTTCAACCAGTTGGGTTACATGAGATGCCTGTGTGCAGAAGGAATATTTGCACTTTTTTGTAGTCTTTTTGACCCGCTTCTGGGCGATAGAAGGAGCATGGGTCGAGGTTGTAGTGGTTGCACTATCCTTCTGTTCACCTTTTGAAAAGATTGTGAAGAAGCTGAATGTTTCAGTATGAGATACTACCTTGTGACACTTTTTAGGTGGGATAGTGGTCGAAATTACCTCTGGTATTTTGTAGAGATGACTCCTCAGAGTAACAATGACACTATGGGGTCAAGACTCATAAACAACATGGTGTTTCCACATATATGGTTGGTCCAAGAGAACATCACAAACATCCAATGGTGAAACATCACATAATTCTTCATCCTTGAAGGGCTGGATGCTGTGTGACAATTGACACTGCTGGCTGACATGAAGATCTCGTCCTTGGCGAAGCCACCTAATGTTGTATGGTTGCGGGTGTGGTGTTGTCAACAATCCCAACTGTTATCAACAATAAAATGCAACGAGGTCCCCTTCACCCACATATGTGAATGAAAAATGCGCTCCCTCTCTTTAAGATCTGTTGGTTCTTCTGGTTGAATTGTTGCGGTCGTGACAATAGCAGTGGGGTCTGCGTTGATGATCTGTATTTTACCAGTATTTTCATAATCAAATTCTAAATCAGGGTTTGACTCCTTGTCTTTGATCTCGACCACCAATGACTGTTTTGAGCGATATTCATCGGTGTTGTGCCAGGGGATTTTGTGGAAATCACACCATTTTCTGGTGTCCTTCTTCGTCTTTTCGTGACCCTTCTTTTCCTGTGGCTTGGACTGGTTTCCGAGAGATTGTTTGTTAGGGTTGTCTTTCTCATACTTTGGTTGTTGTGGATTTGAAGATCCAAACTCCCGTTTGTTCTGGTGCCTAAATTTCTGCTCGATTTTAACAACATATCGATACACAACACCGAGTGATGAGATATCCATTTTAGTTTGGATGTATCTATTTTAGTTTGGATGTATCTATGTAGAGCCCCGCGATATTTTAGAACCAAATGTCGCTTGGAGTCTTTGATACCCAAATTGGTGTGCAAGGTATGGAAGGTATTGGTGAACTTTGACACTGCTTGGCCCCTCTCTTGCCACAGTGTGGTCCATATCATGTACTGGTCTTCATAGTTTCCAACCGGGTAATATTGTTCTTTTACCGCATCCACACAAAAATCCCAAGTGGGCTCGTCCCCATATATTCCAGACTCCTCTGTGGAAATTTTCTCCCAGTAAGTTTCCCACCAATGTTTGACATGGGGGAGAGCCTTAAGGAGTG
This sequence comes from Picea engelmannii, assembly GCA_009831015.1. Lineage (NCBI taxonomy): Eukaryota > Viridiplantae > Streptophyta > Pinopsida > Pinales > Pinaceae > Picea > Picea engelmannii. The sequence continues at coordinate 44,153 of ML787179.1, forward strand.
CGAAGGTGATATTTTCCCTGTCAGAGAAATTATGAATAGAGAAATAACCTTCTAGCAGATTTAACCATTTTTCTAGGGCATCTGCATCTATCTGTCCTTCAAATATGGGAATATCAAAATTAACTTGTACCTTGAAAGGAGAGGCTCCTCCAAAGTGGTCGCTTTATGAAGACGGGATTGTTTTTATCAACAGGTGTTGAAGGATGTGGGCAAAATTCTCCATCATTTCGTCCCTATGTCGCGTGAGAGCTTGCTCAAGCAACAGATTAATAGAATCTTCTGCTCCATTTTTCTTTTCTTCTGCCATGGAGGGTTTCTTGGGCGTGCGAGAGTGATTGTACTCAAGAGAGACAAGCTCAAGACCCAACTTTCTATACTCGGACCTCGTCGGGGACATGCATTGAAAAACGATCAAGAGTAACCTACTTTGATACCACTGATCCAGATTATTTTTGGCATGAAATGAGAGCGAAGATATATCACATAAATATACAGAGATATTGAAAGAGTGACAATAATATAACAAATATATATTGAAAATATAACAAGAGGCATAGATATACAGTAATACACGAGTTCTATTAATGAAAGAAATGTACAAAGACTATAAAAATATAGAGTGAAAGACTCGCTAGAATGGTGGCAGCTTATCTCTGAGAAGAGATGTAAAGGCTACTCGCATTCACAAGAAGATGATTGTTACAATGAGGCTCCAAATGCATTTTTAACATAAGTAAAATCCAAAACCCTAACCCTGGAAGATGAAAATCCAAAAGGTTTGCGGGCCCCAATGGGGGTAGTTGATATGTCAACTTCCTGGGGGCGTAACTTTTGCATACTATCTCCATTTGAGGCACTCAATACACCGTTGAAAAGGTCTAACCAAGAAGAATGATTTTGACTGGCCCAACTAATATATGTAACTAGTCACTTGGGCCCCAAATCCCCAAAAAACGTCGTTTAGGGCCTCAAAACGGCCCTGGAAGTTTGGAACCCGAAAAATTGCCAAAAAACTATCAAGATGGAAAATTGTTTTTCGAGCCTGTGGAATACGTGGGTGGCCACCGATATCCACCTGAATCAATCACTCTGTTTAGTGAGTGACTTATGCGATACACTCTCTTGAGTGCGCTAAGTCTAACACATGACTTATTCAACATCATGCATGATTACTCAGATGGAGTATGGCCTCGAAAGATGATGCAGACGATGATATATTTTGATGTCATGATGCTACTAGATGATACTGATAGTGATGATGATGCTCGTGACTTGATCTGCATGATCATGAGATAGCTTGTGTGGATATGATGATGGTACCTATAGAATGGTCTACAATACTATGTGAGCCTTGCCCAATACCATGTGAAATGGATGGATGTGTTTGAGACCATTACATTTAATACCTCCCTAACTAAGAGGGAGTGTTAATATTATGGTAGCTGTGGGAGGTACTAAACTCCATCTGTAACCTTTGACTAGAATAAAATTTTTTGGAAGTAAGAGAAACCCTAAACAGATGTGTAAAAACCCTAGAAGACAAGTTGGCTCAGTAGAATAAATAATATCAATGTATTATCTTTTAGAAAGATAAGTTGGCCCAAACAGGTGACAAGAACCACTATAAATAGGAGGTGCTCTAGCTCATTTGTACACACTCACTTCACTCACTCTCTTACTAAAGTATAACACAAGTTTGGAGCTGTAGTTTCAAGAAAGGAAGGTGCATCTTCTGGGGTGATTCTTGGTTTCTCTCTCTAGTGCTATCTAGCCTAAGATATGCTCCCTATATTCTAGTATCTCTTGGTGGTATTATTGGTGACATCTTGGAATATAATGGTGGATTTCATGAAGGTGCAAATTTGGGGAAGAAGTGCAACTGCAACTTCTGCAGTTGAGTATTGTTCTTGTTCTGTGGTTACAAAGACTCTCTCTCTCTTGTGTGCTAGCCTTAGAGAAGGTGTGCTCTCCTTGTATTGTGTTGTTGTTGCAGTTGGATGGTGTTTTATGGTTCCATCTCATGCTATTGCTGCAACTAGTGTTTATCTGTTGGTTCTAGTGTGGCTTTCCAGAATCATTCTATCTAGCAAAGGTTAAGGTGCTTGGGGGTGGCTGCGTGCCTATGGTTGGGTGACACTAGTGATATTGTCTATGGTTAAAACAAGCACATTGAGTATTTTAACAATTCTAACATTTGTTGGGATGTTAGTTCATATCATGTATCTTGCCCTAGTGAAATCATCCAAAACTTCTTGCTTACAAGTGGATTTCCTCTCTCCCGAATGGTCTTCTCTTCACTCTAAATTTGAAATTTCTATGTTAATTTATCATAAAACATATTTAGAAGTTGTGGACAACCATAAGCTCATCCTTTCTCTAGAATACAATCAATTGATAATCAAGGCACGGATTGCACTGTTGATTTATGTTATTTGATCATTTCAACAATCTTTTCAAGGAAGAAAGTAGAGCTACTATTGCTAAAGTGATTGGATTGACAACTCTATTTCCTAGTTTTTTTGTTGAAGAAGATAATGACAACATGATGGAAGAGGTGATAGAAGACGAGTTACAAGTGGATCTATGTTCTTTTAAAATGGATAAGAGTCTTAGGTCAAATGGCTAGACAATAGAGTTATTTTTATGGTTTTATGATTTAATTTAGGAAGACCTTTTAAGGGTAATAGAGGAGTCTAGGGTTTCTAACAGAGTGTTGGTTGCTTCCAATTCCACTTTCATTGCTCTCATCCCTAAATAATATAATCATGCTTCCTTTGAGGAGTTCAAACCTATTTCATCATGCCACTGTATTTACAAAAGAATTAAAAAAATTATTTCCACGAGGGTTAAGAATCTACTATTGAAATCTATATCATAGGATTCGTTTGGGTTGCTTGCTAACATATAGATTCATGAAGTAGTGGGTGTGGCTCATGAAAATTTTCACTCAATCAAAGTTACAAAGATGTCAGTTATGGTGATCAAAGTGGATCTAAGCAAAGCATATGACAGGCTCAACTAGTTATATCTTTTTTTGTTTTAAGATTCCCGTGGTGTGAAATTTGGACAAATTCTTCTGGATTATCCACAGTAGGAGTCATTTGTATCAACGTTTTGAATCCAATACTAGGATCCATCTTCAGGACAATGACTCGAAGGTAAAGGGTTGTGGATCTGCACAATAAGTACTAACGATGCTCAAGAGTTAGGATTCAGGTTGTCATGTCGGCACTAAAATACTATAACAACCTTAAACTCTTTTTGATGAAGCGCCATAAGTTTAAAAATATTATAAGTTTATTTATTAGTGCAATAGTATAAAGTTGTTTATTTCATTTTATTATTTGTTAAAACTAATATTATTAATTGTTAATTGCTATGGTACTTATATAGTAATCTAAGTTAAAAAGATAAAAAAATTGTATGCCTATTTTTAAGGGATCTAAACATAGTTAGTAATAGTATCATAATAGTTATTGATAATAGTATTATTATTATAATAGTTAGTAATAATATTATAATTAATATATTGTTAGTAATAACATTAATATAATAGAAGATTTAAAAGTAAGTAATACATAATAATATTATAATAGAATAATAATAGTATTATAATAGTTAGTGATAAGTTGTTAGTAATGATAGTATTTTTTTTCCTCAGTAAAAAGCTTAATTTTATTCATCCGGAGAGACAAAATTACGTTTTGTAGGTGCTTCTAGGAGCACAACACACCCTTTGTGTGTAAAATGAAACAAAGAGCGTAGGTCCTTGAACCTGTCCTAAAAAAGAGGCCTTAGAAGAGGATTTTTAAGAGCAAACTGAAAGCCTATATTTACATCACCCAGAACAAGGTGGGAAATAAAATGTCTTTTTAAAAGCCTTAGGTGTGCATGTATGAGGAGCTTTAGGAAGGAGCTTAATTATAGACTGGTAATCTCTTTTCAACTGTCTAAAATTTGCACTGTAGTGGGATATCATCTACTGAAAAAATGTTGGTGACTGTTGTTGGCAAAAATTACATATGATATGGATCATTCTGTGACCAAATTGTGCCATCCAAATGACTATGTAAGAAGAGAGTGAAGAAAAGGTATCATTCTTGCAGTTGTCCTGAAGCTTCAATAAAAGGTCGGTGAAATAAAACGTGAGTTTCTTCTTCCTTGAATTCTGTAATGTGCCACTGACCCAAATTTAGAAGAAGACCTTCTTTTTTTAAGGCATTTGCTACCACATTCATGTTCCTGTAGACATGGGAGATAACCATTGTATCAAATTCTTCCAGCAAATGAAATACGTCCTCCAAAATAGAGAGAAGAAAAATATTATGACATTGTTGAAGTTTTCTTGCCCAGTTGATGACATTCATAGAATCACCATATATTTGGAGGTGAAGTATTTCCTTTTCTTTGGCGAATAGAAGTAGTAGTTTCAGAGTCAATAGTTCGGCATAGTTATTTGTACCCTGTCCCAGTCCCAATTTTATATGAAAAGAGTGGTTTTCAATGAGATGGAGAACTATTCCACCCCCACAGGTGTGATTCTGGGAAGCCCCATCGAAGTAAGCCCAGGGATTTGATTTGTCAATGGCCTTCGTTTGTTTCAACTACGAAGCCGAACCTTATTTTGACTGTGGGAAATGTGACAGGATGGATAAACTTTGGGTTGCAATTATCTCTGGAAGAGAGGCTTTGTCTTTGAATATTGTTGTATTCCGAGCCATCCAAATTCCCCAATTGATGATGAGGGGAAGAGATTTTAGCTCCTTAAATCTCATATTGTGGATCCAAGCCTTCCAAGCCTGTTCCAATATGGTTCCTGTCTAGATACAGTTCTACCCAAGACTAGCTGAGTATTCAATCCACACTCTCTTTGTAAAAGGGCAGGAAATGAGCATATGATAAGTAGTTTCGTTTTCATTTTGACAAAGGGGACATCTGCCAGGTCCTTCAAACTAACGCTTTCTCAGGCTTTCCCAAGTTGGAATTTTTTCATTTAGAGCCGCCCATAGGAAGATTTTAACTTCTATAGTCCCCTCCACCACCAACTTAGATTTTGTTGAAGGAGGTCCAAGTTTAAAGTAATGCAACCAAGTTTTGGGGTATAATATCCTCATGGATCCTTTTTCCAATCTAGCTGGTCCTCTCTGTCTGAGAATATGATGTGGCCTACATGTAGTGTCGTGATGTAATTTTCATATCATGCTACTAGATCTCCATTTAGCCCTGGAGTAGCAACACTTTTCCATCCTTGATTCCAGAGGGTAGTAGAGTTAGATTCAACAAGGTGGGAGAGGAGGAAGAAGTTTTGCCTGTGGAGTTGGTTGATTAATTCCTCTGGGAGGATGTGAGAGTTTCTATTTCCTGGCCAGGGATATGCACCAATACAAAAGTGTTTTCCTTTGCCTACTCTCCAGGCCAGTCCTTCCCCTCTCACTTGAAAGGAGGAGATTAAATATTTCTATAAAATCGAGCATTTCCTGAAAGTCTTGTTTGGATATTTAATCCTGTCTTCAACTGTATTGGTAAAATGTATTTTTGAGTGACTACCATAGACCATAGATTGTTGCATGAGATGAGGCACCAACCAGTTTTTTCCGCCAAAGCCTTGGAAAACAAAAAAATATTTTTGAGCCCCCAACCTCCCAGAGCTTTTGGCTGGGCAAGATGGTCCCATTTTGCCCATGGCTGAGTGAACTTGTACCCATAACCTGACCATATAAATCGGGAGCAAGACCTTCTAATCTATTCCAATACTCCCTTTGGAATCCAGGCCAGTGACATCCAATAAACTGGCATGGCTTCCAGAACCACTTTGGTTAGAGTGAGTCTACCTGCCCTCGAAAGCCACTTGAAGATCCAGCCAGTTAACCTTTTTTCCAGTTTTGGAAGCAACCATTTCCAATCCTCTTTGTGACAATTGTTTAGCTTCAAGTGAAACCCAAGGTATTTTAGGCCTCCCGAGAAGTCCTGGGTTGTAAAAAAAAAAAGTATTTGATAGATATCTTCTTCCTCTCTTTCCATTTCTGAGAAGAAGAGGGTATATTTTTGGAGATTTATTTGCATACCTGTAGCCGAACGAAAAAGGGAAAGAATTTCTACCAGAACTTCTACATCCCACACCCGACCACTACAAAAAATGAGGACGTCATCCACAAATAGTAGATGCATGATTCTTAGACCAACAATTATTTGAATTCCTTGGAAATCCCCCACTCTTACCGCATTAGCCATAGCCTTGCTCAGAACCTCAGCCACCAGGAGGAAAAGGAGTGGAGAAAGTGGACATCCTTGGCGCAGACCTTTTTTAGAGATGAAGAAGGGTGAGGCTACTCCTTTGATAAGGATGACAAATGAAACCGAAGTAAATCAGGCCATCGCCCATTTTATGAATGGAACCTCAAATCTAAGATGAGTGATTAGGAGCCGGATGTAGGACCAGTTTACCCTATCAAAGGATTTTGAGAGATCGATCTTTATGATGGTACCTTTATCTCTTGTGGTCTTCAGGCTATGAATCCCTTCCTGAGCAACTCCTATTGCTTCATGAATTTGACGTCATTTAAGAAATCTTAACTGTTCTTTTGATATGGAACCTGAAAGGAGTGGCTTCAGCCTATGGGCTATGAATTCAGATATAATTTTGTAAATGTAGTTGTAGAGTGAGATAGGTTTGAAATCATGAAAGGAGTGGGGATCGTCCACCTTATGAATGAGGGATATAAAGGTAGTGTTGAGAGGGCTATGTATTCTGCCATTTAATCTGGATTCCTAAATGAATTTAAGAATATAGCCTTCGATTTGATCGAAGAAGCCCAGATAAAATTCAATTGACCATCCATCTAGACCTAGACTTTTATCCTTTTGAAATATTTGAAGGGTTTCCTTGAGTTCGACTTCAGTGAATTCTGTAAAGAGGTCTTGGTTCCCTTCCTCATCCACAAAACTGGGGAAGTAGAGAGCCAATTGTTGGGTATGTGTTATATTCTTTGCACGAGTAGTAGTGTCTGAGCGCCTGTGCCAGGCGCATAGGGGGGGTGGAGCCCCCCGTGCGGGGGTTCGGGGGCAGTGCCCCCGATTTTTTTTTTTTCGAGCCGACATATTTCCGTCGGGCCGACATATTTCCGGGATGACATATTATCGGGACGACATATTTCCGGGACCACATGATATTAGGTGGTTTTCGGCACATGGTTTTTTGCTGATGGTTTTCTAGTTCCGGTTAAGGAATTAGGGTTTTGGACTAATCCAGGTCATTGGGTTAGGGTTTTGGATGCCGCTGGCTCCTA
>ML787179.1:55000-70113 GCA_009831015.1 Picea engelmannii
TGTGAGCACTGAGAAGTTCTCTTGGTGTAGAGGATCCATGGGCATTGTTGCCTTGGATTGTTGACTATGTAACCCTATAACCCCCTGTGTGCAAAGAAAACAACAAGTGGGAGAATGTTGGGTATGTGTTATATTCTTTGCATGAGTAGTAGTGTTTGAGCGCCTGCGCCGGGCGTAGGTGTTCGGGGGCAGTGCCCCCGATTTTTTTTTTTTTTTCGGGCCGACATATTTCCGCTGGGCCGACATATTTCCGGAATGACATATTACCGGGAGGACATATTTCCGGGACCACATGATATTAGGTGGTTTTCAGCACATGGTTTTTTGTCGATGGTTTTCTAGTTCCGGTTAAGGAATTAGGGTTTTGGACTAATCCAGGTCATTGGGTTAGGGTTTTGGATGCCGCTGGCTCCTATATGTATATTGTATTGTAAACAATGTAACACAATGTATCAATATAATATATGCTGGTTTTCCCGGTTTGGGTTTCCAGGTGAAAAATCTCTGTGTAATGTTTGTATTTTCCATTGTATCTTTTCTGTTCTTTTCTGAATATCAGTTTGCAGTAGATATTGTACAAGGTTAGAATTTACACCAATCTTATGATGTCGACTATGTTTTCCCTCTGTCCGCTTTGAATAAGGACTGGAAATGTCTTTTCCCCAAATTTTCTAGCCCTTCAAAGGTGGTAATTGATCTGCCCTATTCGTCCTTTAGGCTCCAAATTGTGTTGTCAGCTTTCCGTCCCTTGGCAAAGGCATGGAAAAATTTGGTGTTCTCATCCCCATTCTCTAGCAAAATTGTACGACTTTTAAGCCTCCAGGTTGCTTCTTGATCTGCCATTAATTTCCTGCAACTTGCCTAAAGGCTCCTCAATTTTTCACGAGAGGCTCCTGATGAGAACCCAGATTTAGTGTCTTGATAAATCACCCGTAGTTGGTCCTCAATACTTTTGATTTCTTGCTCATCTTATTTTTGTTTTGATTTTTCCCAAGGAATGACGAATTTTTTGATTTTGTTTAGATTATCCATGAGTTGGATGGTAGCCAGAGTTCCATTTGTATCTTGTATATGGGTCCAATTTGATTTTACCAGCTTTTGAAAACCTTCATCCTTTAGCCATGTAGAACTGAATTTGAATGGGGAGGTTGGCTTTTGGGGACCCCCTTCAACAAAAAACCAAACTGGGAAGTTATCTGATTCTCCTCCACTCCCAGTCCATAGGCAGAAGTGGAAATGAAGCATCGACATAGATTCTGTGATCAAGAATCAGTCTAATAATTTGGCGACACGAGCCTCCACAACCCTCATATTCTTTCAGGTGGGAAGCAACTTAACTGGTGCTATATCTATATAGGCTTTGGAGGCCAAAATATGGTTGAAAAACTCTGCTTGAGGGTTTGGGTGTGCCGAGGGACCCCAACCTTCAGCTTCCCCCAAAGAAAAATTGAAGTCGCCTCCAATTATTAAATTTTCCACCTTCAGAAGCTCTTTACTAAATAGAGTGTCCCATAAGGGAATATTGTCTGTATGAGGCCCATAAGCATTGATTATTCTGACCTCCAAGCCAAGTCCTTCCATTTGGACATCTATCCCCAGACATGAGTCAAAATCCCAGGAGTTTAAAAGATTTATACATCTAGAGCACCATCTGATGGCTAGTCCTCCCGACCTTCCTCGAGCGTCCAACACCAGGAAAACCTATCCCGGGAAGAGAGTAGAAAGTGTTTTGGTGGCCAAAATTTCATCTATTACGGTTTCTTGAAATAGGACAACAACAGGTTGGTGTAGAGAAACCAACCTCTTCAAAGCAGATTTTTTGTGGGGGCTCGCTAAACCCTTGCAATTAAAAGAAAGGAGTTTAATGGGGTAGCCCCGACAAGGGATTTTTCTGCTCTAAGATCCCCAAGAATAGACCGTTGTCGGCCTCATGCAACATCCACTAGTGCGCGAGATTGAGCTATGGAGATACAAGAATATCTACCTTGGCCCTTTTTTGTCTTCAGAGATTCCGGGTTAGGGCCTAGTCCCTTGGAGTTCGTTGTAGGAATAGAGATCCTATTGCAGATATGGAAGCGGATGAGCGAGTCCTTAGAGCCCTCAGAGGAGGGTTCCTCAGAAGACCAGGAAGCAGGGGATTCATGAGGAGAATCCGCGCAAAGAGAACAATCAACCAATGATGGAAAAGGAAGAGGAGAAGAGGTGAAATGTGGTTTTATGGAGATAGTGTGCGAAAGGGGGAGGTTCTGAAAAGAGGGGTTGCAGTCCCTTATAAGAAAATTGAAAGCTTTTAGCAAACCATTTACAGGGTAGGGGATAGAAAGTTGCATACCCAAAAAGTTGTCGATCAATTGTTGTGGAGTTGTCTCTAGGCTGTAGTTTGGGCGTGCCTCATCTCCAAAGGATGAAACAAGAACCAAAGCATCCTCAACTGACATGGGCTATCCAACAGTTAGAGAGATCGAGAGAGCTGTCAGAGTGGGGGATTGTGTACCCACCGAGTTTGACACTGAAGAAGAGGAGTTGCCCCCGACAGATTCCTGTCGTTCATGGGCGTTCCTTCTGGCTTCAAATGAATGGTGGCTAGAGTGCCCTCAAGAGGATTTTTTGCAGTCCATAACAATATGTCCATATTCATGTCATATTTTGCATCGGAAGGGCACTCCTTCATAGTCTAGGATTTGGACCCTTGTCTATCCCAAATCGGTTAGGTTGAGGAACTCCCATAACCCTTCCCCGATGTTTAGAGAGACCAAAATTCTTGCCACCGACCTCTCTCCCGAATCTAAGAATCCCATATATGTAGTTAGGTACTCCCCTAAAAAAATCCCAATTGCTTGAAAACAATTTTCTGACCATAGATGAGGAGGGAGTCCTGGTAGACGAACCCATATCGGAATGGATTCCAGTCGCTCACTTGCTGCGTCAAAAGTGGGGTTCCATAACTTCATTAGAACTAGAGAAGAGTCGATTGACCAACTTTTTTGGAGTACGACCAACGCCTGGGAGGGATATTACAAGATGATCATAAACCAGCCTCTAGAAAGGCGAAATATATTGGGTGAGGAAATGGAGTTTGCACCCCAATTTGTAGCAGCCTAGGCTCTCAAAGTTTTTTCATTGAATTGTCGATCGTAGGATTTTTCGACTAGTGTTTTTTTTGCCATCCTTGCAACCCTAGACATGGAAATGTCTTCACCTACAATTGAAGTTAGGGTTTTCTTTAGAATACCCTAAGCATTTGTTCCACTTCCTTCGTCTCATCCATGTGGCTCCTTGCAATTCAATATTTGAATCAAAGGGGGCACTTCAGTCTGGGACTCCGCTTAGACCTATATCCTAGCCATTTAGGTTGTAGGGGTGCAAGTTTGAGGCAACAAATCCTCTCTCTAGCTCCCTAGAAGTTTGACCTAAGGAATAATCGTGATCCACATAAAGGAAGTAGCAGTCTGTAGTTTGTTCCTGACCCAATGCCCAAGCGTGCACAAACCCTAGGTTCGGGTCTTCAAAGGTCACTTCTGAAAAATGCTTAGGGTAAACCCCCAGTTCCCCTAGCCTTGGGCTAGGTGACGAGGATACCATGGGATCTAGGAATGACCAAGAGACTGCAGCTGGGGACAACATAGAAAATAAATCACAGTGGACAGGAGAGAAAGAGCCTTCAAAGGCCTGAGAAGGGGGTACATAGTTGGGGATCGAGAAATATTCATGGAAAATGTTTGAGAGAACCACTGACACCGAGATCCCATCTCCCCAAGGTTCCCGTCCAAGCCAAGAAAAAGATCTGGATGTTGAAGAAGGGAAAAAACCTGTTACCCCTGAGAGCTGTGAGAATAAGTCACTCTGAGTTTCTAGGGGAGTCGATGAAAACAACTGATTTTCCTGAGAGGGGGGTGTTGTGGACAGTTGTACTTGGGTAGGAGTTGGCGGGCTGCTAGTTGTCCCCATCCAGGGAAGAAACTCACTTGGATTTGGTGAGTAATCAACCTCTTCCTGATAGGTAGCCATAGGATCTTCCCGTCCGCTTACAGGTCAGCTTTACCTTCGCGCCAAAGACTGTTCATCAACTGAATGAATCCTCTTCGAGAGAGTGAGGCGTCATTTGGGGATCCAAAGGGTTTGAAGGAAAAGGATATTCCATAGCGTGTGGAATAAGGCATGTTGTTTTGTTACGGGGTAACAAGTGACTGTAGGGAGCAGGCCGCAGAGCCCCCAACACCGCAAAGCCATCATTCATAATGATAGTATTACTAGTTAGTAATATGTTTATAATATACTAACATAAAGAAGGGGAAAAATAGAATTTAACCTAAGAAATAAAGAGAAGGAATCAAGCAAGTTTTAGTAATAATAGTGTTTAAAGAAGTGTAATAAATAATATTAAAAAGTATTAATAAAAGAAAGGAAAGAAGTAGTTTTACCTAAGTAAACATTAAGGGATTTTTTTAGGGAGACCTAAGGGATATAGTATCATAGTAGCTATTGATAATGGTATTATGATAGTTAGTAATATTACCATAATAGTTAATAATAATAATAATAATATAATATATAGTTAAGGTAAAATATAGTGAGAACTAAGAAAAGAGTGGGGAGAACTAAGGGATCTAAGGGAGAAAACTTAAGAGTAAAAAGAAGAAGAGAAGCTAAACCCATTTTTCAAACCTGATCATTCTTGGTCTCTTTGTTGGCTTATTAAGGGGAGACAACTGTTACTTACTTCCAAACAACCATCCATGTTTATGTTATTTGGATGCTTGATTATCTCGATGGCTTCTCTAATACATCATTTGTAATAGTGGTTTTCTTTAGCAAGGATCTCAGTGTCCTCTAGACAAACATGATGCTTTGTTTTGAGAGAGTGCTTTGCTAAGGCCGAGGTGTGAATGCATTAGTTTTTAATGTCCCCTTCATGTTCTTTAATCCTTATCTGGAATGATCTTATAGTCTCTCCAATGTAGCTCTTCCCACATGAGCAAGAAATCTTGCAGACACCTTTTTCTTGGCGTTGGTCTTGTTGTTCCCGAGTTTATGTTTTAAGGCTATAAAACATACCGTCAAGGTATCCGTAAATGATTTAAAGAAATGATTTGGGAATAAGGAATCAGAGAAAGATTAAAACAGATTCAGTTTCTCAACTGCCTCTGTCTTGCTTCCTGTTGTTCTTGGATGCTAATGTCTCACTCAATAGCAACCCATCATCGTTCTAACTCAACCCGGTTAGTTGTTGTTTGTAAAATGGTGTTAAATAAATTTAAGGCAATACTGGTTTGATCCTGAAGGCCTGGTCAAACGTTGGGTTGTCTGCTACTTGGGACAATCATGGATGATTAAAATTTATTTGTTTATAAAGGGATTTTAATTAGTTTGTTACTTCATATTTCTAGAGATGAGAATAAGAAAAAACAATTTTAAAATACAAAACAGTAATGTAAACACATTCAAGGTCGTTTCCTCGTTTTGTAACAATTCCTAGAATTGTAAACAACAAATAAACACTATAGAAAAATATGAGGCTTTAATCAAGAAAGAATCTCATATTTCAATAGATAATGATGAAAGAAAAATGAGGTTTCTAACAAGAGTTAAGTATTAAGGAACAAAAGTTTTACAGGTCTTGAAATTTCTAAAAGCGATTTCAGAGGAAAAACTGTAAATCATTTGACATCCAAACCAATCTGAAATATAAATCAATGATGTATATAACTTCAAATTGATTACTTGTTAGATAAAACATTATAAGGAAAAATTCAACAAAGTATAATAAATAGGGAGAAGACACATAGCTACAAAGTTGTAGGATCCAGAATCTCGTTTGCGATCTATATTCTGATGTCTTTGAAAACTGATATTACAAAATAGCTCTCTCCAAAATTTCTGAAGCCTTTTCTCAGCCTTTAGAAACTATATTTATACATTTTCATCAAAGTTTCTCATTGGTGACTAACCAACTTCCTAATATTTCGGTTACATAAAAATAATGTCAATCGTTTACAATTTCTTTTTAATTTCTAATAATAAGAACATTTAAAAAGGTTTTAAGCTTGCGTTGACGAACTTCCTTTTTCTGCATCAATACACTGAACACATTTCCCTAAAAACTTCACAAAGATCCTGGGAGCATCGGGTATCTCATTTGCTTCAAATGAGAAGAATCTTTTCTGCAATTCGGGCAACCGCCTTTCTATCATTCTTTTTGTGAATTTAATAGTTTTCAACTTTAGATTTGAAGTCACTATCCACTTGTTGATCTCTGTTATATTGATCAATTTAATTTTAGCAATCTCTGTTTTCATTTTCTCCAGCTCTTCTTTTAACCTTAGCTGGTGCTTGGCAATATTAATTTCGCCTAATAATCCAGAACAATCATCTGTTCCGATATTCAATGAATCTCTTTCAAAGAGATCGAAGATTCCTTGGCAATCCTCATTAACTTCTCTTGTGATTCGTTTATATTCGGCCAGTTTTGCTTCCCACACTTTTATCATTATGTCCCCTTTAACCTATTCAGAAATAGATAACTTCTGAGTCTTTCCAATTCCTTCCTTTGAAGAGAAAGCCACTGCCTTCTGAAATGTTGTTCTAGCTGCTTTGGCCTCCCTTTCTTTTTGGAGCACATTCTCCAAAGACTTATTTGATTCCTAAAAATAATTCTGGATTACTTCCAGATTCAAGAACACTTTCTGCTGTTCTTCCTCTATTCTCAAATATATCTCCAATACTTGTGTCTTGAAATTTTCTAGTTCTACTACCTGATTAGTAATAGAAATAATCTTATTTTGCAAATGTTTGTTTTCTTCCCCCAGCTTTTGAACCTGTTCCTGTGTGACCTGTATTAAGTGTTTTTCTTCATCCAAGTCTTTATTCAACTTCTGGATTTCTTGCATATCCTTTAGTCTAGCTTGTTCTAGACCCTTTTGTATCCCCCAACTAATATTTCTTTCATTTTCTTTTAGTTTGTCTTGCAACTGGATTATTGTTTGGTCTTTCTGTTCAAGCAGAGTTGTTAAATTGCCTACAGAATACATGTTTGTTGATGCTATAACACCCATTGTACCTACTAATTCTGTAGCAAACTCTCCATCCTTGAGTTTCTTTCCATCTATAATAACTCTATGCTTTTTAATCATCCCTTCTCCTCTTGGATGAATTTCCTGTTTCAAGACTGCTCTTTGCTTCTTACTAAAAAGTAATCTGATGGGGGGATTTCATCTCTTGAAATCGGCTCTAGATCAATAACATATAAAACTCCTTCATGGGGGGTTCCAAAAGTTTTCTGTAATGGAGTTAAAGAGGTGATAGGACTACCAAGTTCTGTTGAAGCTGTTCCTCCTATTTTTTCTGGAACATTCTTCAAGATTTCTGGAATTGTTTCTGGCTCTTTTTCCTTATCCATTCCCGATTCTTTTGTTTAAGAACCCTCTGCGTCTTGGAAAGGTATCTCAGTATTCTTAAACTTACCTTTGTCATTTTCTTTACCCTGAGTATTAGTTTCAAACCCTGGAGGGGATCCTTGCTGTTCTGGTGATGGAGTCAAAATTTCACCCTGTAAACTTTTAGGTAGGCAACTTTGCCTATGGATTTGAAAAGATGCGAATCTAGCCTGTGAGTTAGGTGGCAAGGCCTGGACTTTGTTCAACACTTCTTTGTAAGACTTAACATCTTTAAAAATATCATCATAAATAGATACTTCATGTTCATATGCCTTTAGATTGCAATGTATGTAATGCCTACTTATTATTTGGTAGGGGTCATATTTTCTATGCTCAATATTTACTAACTTCACTTCTTCCAATGACTCGGCCTCTACCTTAGAATGGCCTAAATTTGATAAAGGAAATTTCCCAATGTGAACAGGGAAAGGTGGCCATGCTTTTTTCTAAAGTGCTTTTAATTCCAATCCAACACCACCCTTGGCTATCTGATGAGCTACTTCTCTGCATACCAATCTGTCTGGTAAGAATTTTGGGAGTGCATGAGGGGGAATGGAACAACCATAAACCCTAATGTAGGAAAAAATTTCCTCAATAAACCAATCGACAACTGATTTAAGACTTTCTATGACTGCATCAGAAATGCGAGGGGGTTCGCATCCAAAAAATAATTTGTGCATAGGAATAATGACAAAATGAAAAACCTCGTAAAATGCATCTTTAGCATTTTCTTCCCAAAGGGCTGAGTGATATTTATGAACAGGCTCTGGGCAAGAAATTCTCTAACTCCAATTCATTAAGGAAAGGGGGTCATAAAACAGATTGCATCCATAATGTATGCAGACATATAAAAAGACATTGGTTGTCCTTTTGACTTGGCTGCTTTGTAATTTAAGATTTCTTGCGTTAGGTTATCTGACAAAATTTTATGCCAGTTAAAACCATTTCCTTCTGAAACTTCCTCTAAGAAGGGTACCCAGTCTGCATGAAAGTGACAGGGATATTTTCTCCCGAAAAGTCTGCATAACATCATGGCTATATAAACCATATATTCGTTCAAGGAAGCTGTAGCATAAATCCCATGAGTATCAGCCCTAAACTTTGCTTTCAGACCTCGCCCATCCTCTAATCATGTCGGGGTATGTCTGGTCTGCCTCAATACATTATTTTCTCTGAAATTCAGCTAAAAATTCAACATTAAAGGCGTGTTTATGATTCGATGAGAGTTTATACATTACTTGAATGTGCTTAGGCCTGAATGAGCCGATGATAGCTCCTTCCTCGTTTAGAATGCTCTTTGTGGGAATTTCAACTTTATCCAAAGCCCAGCTGATCATATCAGTATATGCCACCAGCCTCAGATGCACAACAACCTTATGAAGCTCAGACTCAACAATGTCCCGGAGATGATTTTTAGAATCAGGGTCAACATTCTTTAGCTTGTACTCCGGCAATTCGGAAATTTGAGTCCATGATTTGATGGAGTTTATGGCGTGTGGAGTAGTATCATAGATAATATCACCTTCCTGTGTGTCTTCATTTTTCTTCGGTGCCTTTTTAGGTTCCATGGCTCTATGTTTGACTTGAAAACCTGTCACATGAAGTGGATGAATGAGCTCAGCTTAAAATGAAAATACAGACGTTCGAACATTTACTTTGAATATATTTTTAAAAAAATATGAGATTTGCACAACTGTCACGAAATTAAAGCTCTTAATGCAAAATATATTTTACCGAGATACGCTTTTAATGTCCATACTTAGTCGCTCTCGATTTTTTCAAATAAAACGAGAAACTTACTTTATCAGAAAATGAAGCATTAATGAACACTTAAAGGATGATTACCATTAAATCTGTTTTATAAAGAAGATTGATTAGTGTTAATTATAAATTAAATCTGAAAACATCACCTTTCGGGGTTTCGGAAATCTTGATGTCGAAAGGTATGTTGTCGAAAAAGCCCGATCGCCGAAATCGCGAAATCGCGATGTTTTAATTAAGATTTAAACGTTTTTTTATCACATTAATTAATTGAGATTAGATGCTATCGGGATTTCAGAAATCCCGATGTAGAGAAGTATTTTACCAATGAAGTCCGATCCCCGAAATCGCGAAATCGCGACGGTTTGTTTGTTTTAAACATGACTTAACTTATCTTAATTAACTGAATAATCATGATTAGGTCCAAAACATAATTAGTTTAATCTAACGTGATTTATGAATCGATATTTCAGAAATCGGGATTTCGGGAAACATGATGACAAGAGACACGCTCTCATAGAATCGCGAATCCCGAAATCGCGACGTAATTATGTTAACTTTAAACCTTTCTTAGAAGAGATTAAACTAATTCATGTTTTAATTAAGATTTAAACGTATCGAGAAATCGGGGATCGGGGTTTCGTGATTCAATTTGCATCAAACATCTGTTTACAGAAAACCCCGAATCCTGATTTCTTTCACGTTTAAATTAAAAAATCGCAAATTTAGAATTACAACCCGTTTTAAATAATTTTTCGAAAGAGCGTTGGAAAATTTATATTTTTGTAAACTTTTTTTTTTTCGTTCGTTATCCAAAAAAAATTGATAAAAGGTATCGTGAATTTAGGAATGACGAAACTCTTATTTTCAGAAAGCTGAAACCCAAAAAATTAAAATCTAGGCCTTTAAGGGCGAATTTTTTTTTAAGATCTGTTTCAACATAGGCTCCAACTAGGGACCTCGTCTCCCTGTGGGACGAGGAGAACATGTAGACTCAGTGCCTTCATTGGGTAAATGGTGTCAAGGGTTTATCACTGCCAAACTGTTAAAGGAGAGGAAAAAGCGATTTTATAAAACCTTTGAAAACCTTTTCAAAACTCTTTATTTGCTTTAAATTCGGTTGTAGTTTTCTTCATAATATTCTCCTTCCCATTCTAAATTTAAGTTAGTATTAAGATGATGAGAACAATCTTAGGAAAATCAACATATTTTGTAAATTTCAACTTGCATCAATCGAAATAAAATTTATAATTTTTTAAATGGGGAGCTCTATTTTGACTTAAGATGAATATCCAGTTTCGAAAAACTGATAACTACAATAGCGTGATAGATAAGTATGACAACCTTACAAACACCTCAGATATTGCTTCACTGCCAGTGGGCCTGTTCAGTACCTCGGTGAAGTTATCTGTCCCTTTTTACTGAATTTCCTTTCACCGCTTCGAGTGCTAATTATATATTTATACTCATATATTGCTTCACTGCCAGTAGGCCTGTTCAGTACCCCAGTGAAGTTATCAGTTTCTTTTATTTTTAGACGAGGGAAATCATTTAAATGAATTTCCTTTCATCGTCTGTGGGACTAGATGGGGGAAATCAAATATGAATTTCCTTTCACCATTTGTCTTATAGTTATCTTGTGCATACGAAGCGGGGGCAATCAATGATACTTAAAATATCAGGGGTGGTTATCTGTGTAAAAATTTATAATAGAGGTTTGTCAACCTGTTTTGATTATTCTAGACCAATTTTTCTCAACTTTCAAAACTCCTCAGTCTGTAGAGAAAAAGGGGAAATATTATTTTCAGGGGTTTTCTTTTGAGCAAGCTTAAATCCTCAGACAAACTGTTAAGAAACTTAAGAGAGTTAAAATCAACCCAAACATAACCATTTTTAGTCAGAGAATAAGAACTATGAAGACTGGTCTTATTGAATTTAATCATTTGTTGATTTTCAAGGTTAATAGATAATCTCTCCTACTTTGATGAGAAAGCCCAAAAACGTGAAAGATAGTATCGAGGGTATAAAAGGAAATGTTCGACAATCTGTAAGCCATAAAACATAGGTTATGATTTCAAAAATAACTCTTTGGACTCTTTTCTTCTTATATATATATATATATATATTTTTTTTTTTTTGGTATAAAAACTTAACTAATTTTTATTTATTTACAAAATGAGAATGGATTTTCTAAAAAAACAAAAAAAAACAAAAAAAACAAAACGGTATATACAATGATATCTTCTATAAGTTAATTATTCCATATAATGCTTTAAAAAACGCCCATTAACAGGGGCATTCAAGATCTTACCATCCAATTTTTCAAGCAGAAATGAATTTTTTCCTTCAGAAGATGCTACCTTAAATGGTCCATACCAAATATGATCAAGTTTACCATTTTTTCTTGAATCTTCTTTTCGATCATCCCATCTCAAAACCAAATCTTCGGGAAGAAAATTTATGTCCTTGGCTTTACGATCAAATAAAATCTTCATGTTATCCTGGTACTTCTACAACTTTTCATCCACTACAGCCCTGTGTTGCTGAACTTCAATCAACTGATTTATCCTTCTTGTGAGAGGGTTTGGTTCTTCCTTCTCGTCTTGCCATAGTTTCATCACAGGAAGTGCTAGATTTATGGGCAACACTACATCTGTTCCATATACCATTTGAAAGGGAGAAGTACCGATAGAATTTTTTGTGCCTATCCGATTTGCCCATAGAGCATATTTTAAATGCAAATGCCAAGACTTTTTATTTTCATTTAACACTTTCTTGATTATACTGATCAAGCTCTTGTTTGAAGATTCTGCCAGACCATTTCCCTGAGGATAGTATGCTGTGGAATGACCCAACACAATATTATATTTCTGGCAAAAGCTGACCATTGCCATAGACTTAAAAGCCTGCGCGTTGTCTGTGACTATCTTCCTAGGACAACCGAACCTAGACAAGATATTTTCTTCTAAGAAGTCTATAACTATTGAATCAGTAGCCTTCCTTGTTGGGATAGCTTCCACCCATTTGGTGAAATAGTCTGTAGTGGTCAGGATCCATCTGTGTTGAGCACTTGAATGAGGATTATTCTCACCTATGAAGTCTAATCCCCATTGCTGAAAAGGGGCTTCTATCTTGACTGGGACCAATGGCATCGCTGATAGTTTATGTTTTCCCGCAAAGAATTGGCAAGGGCTGCAAGTTCGTACCTTAGCATTGACATATGGGAAAAGTTTAGGCCAGTAATAACCAACCCTCAGGATTTTATATGACATAGCCCTCCAAGTGTGGTGTCCTCCACAAACTCCTTCATGAAATTGACCTATAATTTCTTCTGTTTCTGATTCGACTAGACAGACTAAGAGGAAACCAAGCGGGTCTTTCCAGTATAATCATTTTTCGGAAATACAGTATTTAACTGCATGCAGCTTTAGCGTTCTAGCTTTGGATGGAGACAGGTCAGTTGGACATTTCAATGTCAGTAAGTATGTTACTATGTCCTTGTACCAATTTGACGAAGCGAATTTCTCCTCAATCCTGTTTTCGACTATTTGGTCCTCAAGTTCATTCACATCTACCCATCCTTCTTCCTCCTGAGAACTATTTATCCCAAGAGCCCTGAAATTGGATTTAGATAAAATCTTAGCTAAACCTTGTCCTTTTACCAATTTGGTCGGTTTAACCTCCAAGTCGAACTCTTGAATTTTTGCAAGCCATCTTCCTCTTTTACCATCACTGTCTGCTTGAACCAAGATATCTTTTACAACACTAGTGGGTACATATGCAATCACTTTAGAATGTAAAACATAAGTTCTGAAAGATTTCAATGCTTTTACCATAGCATACACTTTCTTTTCCATTATATTATATTTGAGTTCAGCATCTCGGAGACTTTTGCTAAAGAAGGCTATCGGTTGCTCGAAACCTTCTTTGTTCTTCTGAAGGAGTACAACAACAAGCGTGTGTTTAGAGGCAAATGAAAAAATAAGAAACTCTTTGAGATAATCAAGGCTCGCTAGTACTGGTGCCTCACTTATAACCTTCTTAATATGAGCAAATGATGCTTTAGCTTCTGCTGTCCATTTTACTTCATTGTTTTTTCTGAGCATATCTGTAATCAATTTAACAATTTCAGCGAAGTTAGGAATAAATCTTCTCAATAAATTTATTTTTCCTAAAAATGATTGAATTCTTTCACATTCCTAGGAATAGCTATTGTATGTATAGCCTCTACTCTTTTAGGGTCAATCCTGATTCCATTTCGGGATACGATGTGACCCAACAACTTACCTTCTTGCATAGCGAAATGAGACTTTTTAGGATTTAAGGATAGACCAAACCTGCGACATTTTTCAAATGTTTGTTTGAGATGAATCATATGGTCTCCATCCGATTTAGAGAAAACAACAAGATCATCCAAATAGATGACTACAAACTTGTCCCGTTTGTCGACGGAAGCAATATTCATTGCACGTTGAAAAGTAGCTCCTGCATTCATTAGTCCAAACGACATTTTATCATACATAAACGTGCCCCAAGGAGTGGTAAATGCGGTTTTTTCTTTATCAAGATCACTGACGACAATTTGATTGTAACCTGAAAATCCATCGATCATTGACATTCTATTAGCCCCTACTACTTTTTCAAGAACATGGTCCATTTTAGGTAGAGGATAATTATCTTTGAGCGAATATTTATTAAGATTCCTGAAATCAACACATAGTCTAATTTCCCCATTTTTCTTTCTAACTAGGACCAAATTAGCTACCCAATCAGAATATCTTAGGGGTACAATTATCTTAGCGTCAAGAAGTTTTTTGACTTCTCCTTCGATAACAGGTAATAAAATAGGGTTAAATTGTCGGAGTTTTTGTTTAAAAGGTTTGACACCTGGTTTGAGAGGTATTTTATGTTCAATCACATAAGTGTCATATGTTTTCAGTTCTTCGTACGACCATGCGAAAACATCTTTATATTTTCTTAACAACTCCTTGTATTTATTTTTGTTTTCTGTTGATAAATATTTGGATAGTTTAACCATTCGGGGGTTTTCTTCAGTTCCTATATTACAATCTTCAACCTCCTCTGGTTGGGGTTGTAGAGTAGTTTTAGAGGGGATATCATCTTGATTAAAAAGTCTTTCCAAAGGGATTAGACCCTTGGGGATTTGGTTGTTCTTGAGAAAAAGCATTCGGTGGTTTGCAATTTTATCGTGAAATTCTTTAGAATCCTCCCCTTCTTGCATGATCCAAATAGGATCATTTTGATTTTCCTGATTGGTATGCGTTTCTGCAAATTCATCTAATGATTCTAGAAAGTTTCGAAGCTGTTCATCATCTTCAAAAACCTGCCAATGTTGTATGTTATTTGGTATTGAAGGGCGATGTCTCATTTGTATATGATATTTTAATTTAAAAGCAGTTGGGGGCGTGAAAGTGGATGCAGCTTTGGCTAAAGCATCAGTCTGTTGATTCTCGGATCTTGGGACGAAATGAAAATTCACATTTGTGAAGAAGTTCTCGATTAAATCCTAGACACAATTCCTATAGGACCGTAATCTAGGATGCTTAGCCTAATACTGCTGATTCACCTATTTTATATTTAACTCTGCATCGCCAAATACTTCGAGTTTCTTAATTTTCATCCTTCTAGCAGCTTCTAATCCTAGCACTAAAGCTTCATACTCGCATACATTGTTTGTACAATCTACATTCCACTGGAGCCTATATGAAAAAGGAATAACAAATTTATCATCGGGAGCCATAAGAAGTGCTCCTGCCCTGGCTCCAAGATAGGAGGAAGCACCATCAAAATACATTTTCCATACACCAGTACTATATACATTTTTCTCTATTTCTTTTTTTTCAATTTTTTCTTCTATACATTTATCGTCTACATCTACTTCAAAATCGTCATCTAAAG
>ML787179.1:87574-149790 GCA_009831015.1 Picea engelmannii
TAATTAATTAATTTTTTTTTGTTCGTTATCCAAAAAAAATTGATAAAAGGTATCGTGAATTTAGAAACGACGAAACTCTTATTTTCAGAAAGCCGAAACCCAAAAAATAAAAATCTAGGCCTTTAAGGGCGATTTTTTTTTTAAGATCTGTTTCAACAGGTCTATGGGGTCTTTTACAGATCTCATTCTTTGTCTAATAGCTATTAGAGGCTTGAAAGAGGTAGTAATCTCTTTTCTTTTCAGGATTTTTGAGATTTTGTCTGTGACCCCTCAGATGTAGGGAAGAAATGCCTTCATATTACCAGACTGGTTGTTTCTAGAGCTGGATGCTTTTTATTCTTTTCTAATTTCTTTCTTAATGTCCCTATCTCTATAGCCTATGTTCTTAAATACTTATGTAAGGTGGTTTATCTCTTTTTCAAGATGTTCATCGTATGAGATTCTTGTTGCCCTTTTTGATAGGGTATATAGAATCCCCATCTTTTGTGAAGGGTGGTGGTGGGATTCATCATGTAGGTAGCTATATGTCTTGGTTTTCTTCCTAAAGACCATATTCCCAAGAGAACCATCTGGTTTCCTAATGATAAGAATATCAAGAAAGGGAATGCTCATGTTCTCATCAAGTTCCATGGTGAACTTGATGTCATCAGAAATGTCATTTAGGTGTTGAAAAAACTTGTTTAATTCCTCTTTTCCATGAGGCCACCTGACATTAGTATCATCCACATACCTCTTCTTCTAATTCTTACCCATCTGGGTTTCAATTTACAATTTGTCAATTGGGTTATGAGTTGCGTATCTTCAATTTATTTTGTTGTTTTGATCAATTGTTATGCCTCTAAGTTTTTAAGGTTTGGTCACGGGCTAATATAGGGATGTCCATTATCTCCTTTATTATTTCTACTTGTGGTTGAAGGACTCAATAGATCTATTTTAGAGGCTAAATGATTGGGGGCTTTCAAACGAATAAGGATGGGGTCAACTTTATTTGTATCTCACTTATTATTTGTAGATGATATACTTATTTTTCGTGATGTTTAATGAAAGGATGATTTAAATCTTAGGGAGATTTCAGATATCTATTGTTTAGCTAATGGGATGGTGATCAATGTGGGAAAGTCTCCAGTCTCCTTCATCGGGATTAATGATGAGGGAAAAACCCATTTTTTATAGATGCTTCCTTATAGTCGTATGGAGTTGCGACAATGTATAAAATACTTGGAATTTTATCTTAATCCAAATGATTACACAAAGAGGGATTGGGGTTGGATGATATCTAAGTTTGAAAGAAGGATTTCTAATTGGTGCAACAAGTGGCTATCGAGCAGGGGGGGGGTGGACTTATCTTGGTGAAATCTATCCTAGAAGCAAATCCTATATATTGGGTATACTTATCCTTTATTCCTAATGGTGTTTTGGAATAGATTAGAAAACTAAATTTTAGGTTCCTTTGGGTTGGGGATAAATATAAGAGAGATTTTACTTGGGCCTCTTGGAGAAAATTATTGCTCCAAGAGAATATAGAGGTTTCATGATAAAAAAAACATTCATGCTTTTGCAAAAGCCCTTCCTGTTAAATGCACTAGAAGAATTATTAATGGGAAGGGATTGTGGAGAAAGGTGGTTTTCCAAAACTACCTCAAGCCCTTAAGTGTGAAGGACTATATCAAAACTCCATTGAAATCCTATCACAATTGCTTTGTTATTTGAAAGGCTGTGGTGATGGATTTTTCTCTAATTGGTAAATGGCTAGTTTGGAAGGTTGGTTTTGGAAGTAGAGTCAGAATGGAGGACGACCCTTGGGTTGGATGTGGAGAAAAATTTGGCCTTCTTAGAAATATGATTGATGCTCTAAGGGAAAGGGGTATGTTCTTTTTATCTCAAGTGGTGGATGCAAAAAAATCTTCTATTTGTAGACAAGAATGGATGTTTGCGAGATTGGGTTTTGTTGGGGAGGAAAGCTTGATTTGGGAGGGTTTCATTATTGTTTTTCATATTAGTCATATTAAAATAAAGGATGTTGAGGATGAATTGGTTTGATTTAGAAATCATAACAAAAGTATTTACACTCCAAAATTGGGTTATAAAGTCGTTAGAGAGGAAGATATTGTTTAGGAGTTGGAATGGTGGTTCAAAGTTGTGTAGAAGTTTAAATGTCCATTAAAATCCAAAGTTTTTACATGGAAAGTCCTTATGCACAAAGTTCCTACATGGGATTATATGTAGCAAATGGGATGTAAAGGATGGTGCAAATGTCCATTATGCAAGGATAGTGATGAATTAATCTTTCATATGCTTATTTTTTGTTCTTATGTTGCTTCAATGTGGAAGGATGTTGAAAATTCAACTGGCCTCAAGAATGTGTCAAATGGGAAGAATATGGATGTATACCTTAAATAGAGGTGTGGAAACCCAAGTGTTAAAAACTATAAATCTATCCCCATCATTATTTCTTAGGGGATATGGTTAGCAAGAAACTTTTCTCTTTTTGAGAATAAACTTTATCCATCCTATCAATGTGCTTCTCAAGGTCTATCAATTTTAAAATGCTTCAAACATGAAAAAGAAGGAAAATCACAAAGAGTGTTATGTTCCCCAATAAATTTGAGAGCTGAATATAAACTATATAAGAGAAACCCTTAATATAAACAATAATAAACCAAACCATTCACCAAATATTCAACACATAAAATCATTAAAACCCTTGTGGTAGGGTAAAACCATATATTATTCCTTATGAAAGGAAGGCACTCCTCAAGAAATCCTTTCTTGTCAAAATAACAATATACCTCACCATGCTCCAATACATTGATTACACTTGTTTATATATCATTCTCTAACTCCGAGGAACATTCTAAAGAAGGAACATTATAGTAGTTGGAACCTTCTAGAAAGCCTTCTCACCTTTATTGTGTTCACACTATTACATGTACATGGTCATATATCTATTATTACTCCCATTGGGTACCTCCCTAGGTACCCCATATTACATCCCTAGGTATACTACATTATAACCCCCTTCACATGTTTTGTCCTTGAAACAAGATAAGAAACCATACAATATGATTGACTAAGCAATGTATCCAAGTAGTACCAAGTACAAGCATCCATCCATCTTAGTGGAAGATGAACATGATGTCCAATTGTTGCCCTGTCACCCTGATCTTGATCCTTATCAATCCTTTGGTGCCATGGGGTTGTCGCTCTATATTGACATCGACATGCAGTGTTGATATTCCTCCAAGTAGCTCTTGATTTGTTTCCTTTATGGTGTCATGTTGGTCCATAAAAGATGTGTTTATGCTCATGCCCATGCCTTGATGATTGTTTTTTCTCTATGTGGTATGGATGACGATATAAAATAACTTTAGCAATTGGTTATGTTATCGCACAATATGTCACTTGTGCAAATCCTTCACAAGTGGCACAAAGGCGACACAATTGGGAGTATCTACCCACTGTCACCTCAGATAAACACTCCCTTCATTTTAATGATGGATGAATACAACACACGAGAGGCTTCCCAACAACCCTAAGGGAAACATGGTTTCTAACAAGGTAAGGTTCAAGGTTCCCTTTGAAGGTCACATATAAGGTCAATATAGGGCTTGGGAGAAGATGTCATATGGTTAGTATTAGACAAGAAATCACCTGCACAAGTATATATATAGCAATCCAATGATACAAAACAATGATTTCTATGTTTAAAATGCACTATTCAAGCCCCAAGACATTATTTAATCAAAGGAATAAGACTTCTGTTGTAAAATTGCAACAAACAAACAATGTATACCAGCTATGAATAATTGCAACATCAACAATAATTAACCGTCAAAATCAACAAGTAATGATATTAGATGAAATCCATTAATAAGTAGATAAATATCCAATACTTAAACAACTGTTTTTATGATTAGAAGGGATAGAAAATGAATGTTATCAACCAATATATAGAATCCCTAAAGGTTGTAGCAAACTTTCACTACAACAACAATAAATCACTGTTAAAATTAAGAAATGAATATGCCAAGTTGTAGCCCTTAACTTATAGATCAATATCCAATCATTAGACAACAAATTCCACGGTGAATTAGCAACTAAATTGAGAGTTATCACCAAACTTTATGCAACCCCAATGGATGTAGATTTACTTTTATAACAATAGCAATATTTAACCATGGAAATCATCACATAAATAATTCTAAATTTATCCCTTTACTAGCACTTTAATATACAATCATCACAAAAGATTTTCCACGGTTAATTATTGAGTTATAAGAGAGTTATTAGCAATAGGACTGTAGCCCTAATGGTTGTAGAAAAGACGTTATTACAACAACAAGCTAAACAAGTTATTTCATCAATGTTATGGCATCAATTGCTTGCATTAGACATAAACAACTAGAAATAAAGAGAGTGATTTAGAGAAAGATTGTAGAAAACATTAAATCATCATATCACAATGGACTAGTGCCTTTAATAATTCGGAAATGGAGTTAAAGGAGAAAGTGAATCGAAGAGGGGAAAAGGCCAAGGAGAAATCTAGACAACAATATTTATAGGAGTCTTGACAATCTCTAGATTTATGTTGCCCTAGAATGTCTCTCAAGGGAGTCTCAACAATCCTTGTAGATATTATATGCTTTCAAAATAACCTTTTGAAAGATCATAAGGGAGGGGTGATGATTCCTAAAGGGAGTCTCAACAATACTGAGGGGATTCGTCCTACAAGGATGGAAATCTAGAGGACTCTCAACAATCTCCAATCAATATCCTTGCAAAGCATCAAAGGGAAGTTAGGGTTTAGGGTTTTTAATGATAACCTTGAAGAATAACATGCAAAATATTCAATCAAAGGAGAGATATCCACTTACAACCAAGACGTCTTGCATAGAAACCCTACAAAACACCTTTCATCCATAAGAAATGTTTCCTCATGTTGATGATTACAACTGCGTGAGACATCCTCCAAGACACAGACTGAGTGAGTCGGCCTGAGAGAGAGCCCATGAGTTGGGTGTGCCCATAAGATGGGTGTGTTGTTCCTCTCTGAAACGGAGAAGGAACGTTGTGTGCCCCTATGTGGGGTGAGGAAGCCCATGAGTTTGGTGTGCCCATGAGATGGGTGTTTGGTTCCTCTCTCATACAGAGATGGAACGTTGTGTGACCCTATGTGGGGTGATGAATCCCATGAGTTGGGTGTGTCATTCTCTCTGAGACGGAGATAAAATGATGTATTGTTCTCGTCTATGTAGAGAGTTAAGATGATGTGATACTCCAGATGATTCTCCTGTGAGACACAGTGAGATAGATATCTGTTGAGTAGGATGTTCCTATGGCTAAGCACATGTGGACGTGATCCTAGTGGCTGAGCACTAGTGAGGGTGCATTTTGATGATTCTCCTGTGAGACTCAATGAGATAAAGACTTGGATGTCCTTGTGGCTGAGCAGAAGTGGACGTGCCCCTAGTGGATGAGCTCTAGTGGGTGTATAATAATCCTTGCTATATTTTCCAAGGGTCAGACTTACCTGTAACCCTATTTGTCATGTAAAGGGTACAGGTCAGCCTATTGGCATAGGGGAAAACCCAGGGTTCAATGCTACAACAACGCACCAACAAAGCCCTAACTACCGACCATTTCGGCAACACCTGTGAAGCAGATGAAGTCTCACCCGAGGTAGAGGCAGGGGTGGTTCTAATACTCAGGTGTCTACAACCTTAGTTGGGACACATATATGTGATTATAACACTTAATACAACTCTGAGCACCATCAGTTCCTCAATAAGCAATCACTATTCACTTCGCTGATAAAACAGAGCTTCACAACATTCACACTAATCTACAGTATTTAAGCACTTAGCATATATAAATGGATCAAAATGAGCATACCAAGCATTGATCATGACTATCTTGATCAGATCTAATATTATTACATATCATAAACACACAACAGAAGTAGATCTATCTAAACATATCAAAGCACTTAGCAGATAACATGTGAACACATCAAGACAAAGCACAAAGCACATAACACAATGTTTACATGGTTCACCCCCACCCTGGGTATATGTCCACCAAATATTTTTCTTTATTGTCTTCGGTCAATCAGTTACAAGCACAGAGCCTCAAAACCCTACTCTGCACAGGATAGAAGATCTGTGCAAATCGCTAGATCCTTGTTCCTTGCATTACAACACAAAGCCTTCCATAGCCTATTACACCCACTTGCACTTAGTTCTGCAAGTCTCTTCCAACCATGCACAAAGCCCTTACAATTCATACAAGCACTTAGCCTTTAGCACTTATCATATCATCACATAGATGCACTTCTATACCCCTCTCTATATGGCCTAGACATATATATATATATATATATATATATATATATATATATATATATATATATATATATATATATATATATATATATATATATTACAAAATAGGCCTACACATGGGTAAACCCATGGGCCGACATACCATTCCTGTTACATATTCCCATATCCAAAAAAGGGGCCGAGATCCCGTGATCTCCACTTCGTCCTGCGCTCCTCCTTCGACAGGCTGTCGAAGTCCCAAAATAGGTCAGCATGACAAAGAAACTCCCAAAACTTGGTCAAGGGCCAACATGTCCCCAACAATCACCTGTGACTCATCCCAAGTCTCTCTGGTATGAGAAATTATGCCTCAAATGCCTCGAGCTTGGCTCGAGCTGCTTCGACTTGCTACTTTTCTTTGGCCTCTTGTTCGACAAACTCTTGGATTACTGTGTCGTTCACTAGACCTTCTAGGAATTGTTCTGCTACGGTGACAACCTGTTCTAACTTTGCTCCTCGGCTCTCTACCTTTGTAAACAATTGGCATGCCTTATCTTACACAGGTTGAAGCCATTGAGTGACTTCCAGCACTTTTCTTTGAAGCATATGGATCTGCTGCTAGGCTGTACGTTGTTCTTGAGACATCTTCATTCTTTCTACAACCGACAGGGCCTTCAGTTGCGCCTGTAGTGTATCTGCGTGCTTCTTCGCTTCCTGGAGATGCGACTCCAATGTCTGTAACTACGGGTTCTCAGTGAGGTTTTCATATGTCTAGGCACTGCGGTTACTCAACTGCTTGCACTCCAAGGAAAGAGATTTATTCTGTCAAATGTGCTACGAGCAGTTGCTTCCCTTAGGTCTCTTACATCTTGAGGGGTCTCAGGCACAGTGCAGAGCTCCAAGTCTGCTATGCATTGTTGGAGTTGCTGGATTACTTCTTCAAGTTGTGCCACCTATTGTGGAACTTGTTCTTTGACCTTTACTTCGACGACTGTCAGAAAGCGAAGTGCTCTATGAACCATTTCCTTTACTTAGAGTTGCTCAGTGAGAAACTATTCCTTTTCTTTATGCAGCTGGGATTTTTCTTCATCAGACTTTACTTAGAGAGCAAGCTTCTCTCATTCTGCAGTATTGTGTTTCTCTTCAAGGACTCCTTGTACTTGTGCTAAAACCTAGGTGGCTTGCACTGTCTCCTCTTGTGCTCATCGAAGGCGAGCTTCGATTGTATCAGTGATCCGATGGAGTTGAGTTGGCTCATCTCCCAGTTTTGGTGTTTCCGATGGTAGAGGCACAGTGGAAACTGCGCGACTGGACTGTAGTGCCTTCTACACTCCTTGAAGTTCAACCTTGATATGATTGTATATCTCTTCTTGCTAAACCTATTGCATCTCTACTATCTCTAGTGAAGCATCGTTCAGTGCTGCGACAATGAAGTCGAAGTCGTCTGAGGTTAGGGTGGTCTGCATTTTAGTCATAGATTCTCTCGACTTCTTCCTAGAAGAAGGTTTCGGAGGGGAAACCTTCCTTTTCTTCGAGGGGTCCTCCTTGTCTCTAGGCGTTGTAACCTCGCCTTTCTTTTGTTCAAATTTTGGGCCATATATCTCTCCACCATCACCTCCTTGATCAGGTGAGATAGAAGCAGTCTTTGCCAAGGTACTACTTACATCTTGAGCTTCTTCATTTTTCTTGGTCTTGCTTGGTCTAGGTGTATCATGCACTGCTTTTGGACTGCCAATATTAGATAGCTCCGCGGGCTCTTCTGGGATGAGGAGGCATATCGACCATTCCTTAGTAATATCTTCTAAGTCTTCTTCTGTCAGCTTGTAGTATGACTGCAGCTGTTGTTTATGCTCATCAGCGTGCACTGTGATATAGATGAAATGACAGTCCGCGCTAAATTTCATCAAGGGCCTGAACCTGTGGAGAGTGTTCAGGGTTATATGAGGCTCAGACTGGATGGCTGTCTTCAGTTGGTTGTAATAAGTGTGGAAGACGATATTTGATTGCCATTGCTTATTCATGTCATTGGAGTACCACAGTGTACTGAACTTCGCGACTAGAGGTTCAAAGGGCTCGATGTCCGGGAAGGTCGCACCTTCCAGCATCTCCCATGCGATAAAAGAGATCAAGATGAGAATCCATCTAAAGTGGAACTCATATCCTTGGTCCTGCGCTTCCCTACAGTCTAGTTCTAGCTGGTTTACGAGGTACTTCACCCAATTCATTTGTAGGCCCTCCGCACACTTCCCTGCGAGGTCGACTACAAATCCAATCACTTGGGTGGGTCGGTTCTTGCGAACTAACTTTCCTACAATCAATTGGCAAGCTAGGCACACTGCACCACTCTGTATAGAGGCTACCTTGTAGCCTTGCATTCCTTTCTAGACATCTCCATAGGTGTCTTTAATCTTCTGTGCTAGAGCGCGATCCATTGTTTTTTTGGGGTAGAAATCCTGTGGGTCAAGGCCTTACATGCTTAGCCTTATGATATGATTGATCAAAGTTGGATCCACTGTGATACGATGGTTCAACCACAAGTATCTGCCATGGTAACAGGACATCAACAACTTGACACATGCATTCACTTCTTGGTGCCTACCGAAGTGAGGAATCTTCATGACATTAAGCAGTGTGGACTACACGAGGTTCATGGTCCATGCCTAGGGAACGATATTCGAGTTCTTTCCTTTGGTCCTGGTTAGATAATTATGTGGGGTGAACATGTTTTACACCTTCCTGTCGCTGAGGTTGAAGTCACTAAGCTTCAACGCTGCGATCTTATCTTGGTCTGTGCACACTACATGTATCCATTTCGGAAGGTATGCAGTGACCAAAGTGTACTCAAATTCTCTGGGCACACTGTCACGATTGATTGCGTCGCTCAGAGGTGGTAGATAGGCAGGTAAAATACTCAGAATCAGCTTGGCATTCGTGAGATTGTCTTCTTGCTTAGTTCATTTTTCATCTGTTGGCTAGGATGGTCCGGCTCGAGAAGTGGACGGAGATACTTGTACTGTCCTTGTGGATGAAGCCTGGATTCCTTCAGACATCGACATGACTCTCTCAGTCATTAAGTTGATCAAAAATTATTCAACAACTTTCTCTGTGGCACTCAATTCGTCTGACATGCACACTCGGGGTGAACAATTGCGGGTTTGGGCAAAAACTTAGATACAATATTGAGCTAAAGAGAAAGAGTGCGGTGATCACTGTATAAACTCAAATAGAAAAAGTGTTCTCGGTGCATGGCGTGATGAGATAAATAGGTAATCTGACAACGATTTTCTTGCAATGGGTATGAGCCTCTATTAAATCCTGTTCGATCTGTTATGGCGTGGTCCAACGGTCTGATGACAAACCTTTATTGCTTTTCTACCTGTTCGAGGCATCAATCGAACGGTTATAATATCCCCAACAACTATATTGCTTCGTCATGGCGAAGTGCCATGTGTCACTGTTCTGATATACCGACGAAGCTCCAATTCTGTAATTTTTCTATCTATGAGGTCTCCTCTAGAACCTCTTGTAACTTTTCAGTCTTATCCCTCTTCTTTCTTAACTTTCTAGCCTTTTTTCCAGTGATCTTTTTCTCGGTAGTTCTTCTTCCATTCTGGTTCTTATCTTCTTTTGACATAATCACTGTGCGGTGTTGAGATTCTGTGGATCCTCTAGTGTTATCTTAACTTCAACATTTGGGTTACTATCATTAAATATCTTCGATATGCTCTCATATTCTTCAATCAAGCATGCGATCCTTCTGGTCATAAAATCTTTTAACTCTTGCTTCTTCTATTCCAAAACTTCTTCTTCTTCTTTCCATCTGGCTTTATCTCTATTAATCTAAGGTTTTCCTATTAACATGGTAAATGGGGCACTGTCTTCAATAAATTTAATAATCTCAAAATCTTCTTCCATTGAAGTTCCATTGATAGTCACAGGTATCAGGGCGAGCCTCCCATAGAGGTTATTAGCTTTCCTCTGAATAACCCTATCCCTCCTAATGAAGGAATCATGGTAGGCCTCCCTATAGATTCCCAAGTTCTTTCTGTTATGATATTCACCTGTGTTTCCTCATCTAGAACACAGTCGATGTCGAAGTCTCTTATTCTTGATTCGATGCCTTCTTTCTCTTTGATTATCTCTGATAATCTGACATGTCAGTGGTTATTCAAGGTTTCTTTCATCTGTAGCAATGCTTGCTTAGATCCTTTCTGGTATTCTTCCATAATCTCAGTTTCTGAGTTTGCCTTAGGGTTTTCTTGTCTTATATTCATACTTTCAGGGTTAGCAATCATTCTAGGGAAATCCAATACTTCATGGTCTAGAGATTTACAATAGAGGCAACTAGGTCTTCTACCAGGGCATTCCTTAGCCAGATGTCTTGGTCTTTTGCAACTGTAACAGAGGGTTAATCCTCTCTTTCATTTAAATGATCCCCAACCTCTTTTGTATTGCACACTAGGATCATGGTAGCTAACCTGCAACAAATTCTTTCTAGGATCCTGCATCCATTTGTTAGTCCAATCATTCTTTCTATGCATAGGTATAACATATCTTTCACTATTCTTATAAGATCTAGTCATATCAAATCTTCTTTCATCTATTAATGCCCTAGTTTCTAAGCTAGGACATAATCTATCAAACATACCTAGATCCATACTCTAGAAACAAAATTTCCACTTATCTTACTTCTACAGAGCACAAAGCGTTCAGGTCTAAAGAATTTCACTATCTTTACCTTTATCAAAGCACAAAGCTTGCAGATCTTACCTCTTTTAATCATAAATTATTAATTTTACCTTTCTTAGAGAACCAAGCGTTCAGATCATGCTTCTTTCCTTTAGATCTGATCTTGTTTCTTCAGATCGGGCTTCTTTCTTTCAGATTCGACTTCTTTTCTTCAGATCAGACTTCTTTCTTTTAGCACAGAGCATTATAAGTCAAGTAGAATACTACACACTAGGGCACATATCTACTCACAAAGCTTCCAGGTCAACTCTTTTCATAAAGCTTCTTCTTTCTCAGTTCCCAACAATCACAGTTTCAGGTCCCGACAACGGAACCATTTGTTGGCACAAGGGAAGACCCAGGGTTCAACGCTACAACAACGCACCAACAAAGCCCTAACTACCGACCCTTTCGGAAACACCTGCAAAGCAGATGAAGTCTGACCCGAGGTAGAAGCAGGGGTGGTTGCAAGACTCAGGTGTCTGCAACCTTAGCTGGGACACATATATGTGATTATAACACTTAATATAGCTCTGAGCACCGTTAGTTCGTCAATATGCAATCACTATTCACTTCACTGATAAAACAGAGCTTCACAACATTCACACTAATCTACAATATTTAAGCACTTAGCATATATAAATGGATCATAATGAGCATACCAAGCACTGAGCATGACTATGTTGATCAGATCTAATATTCTTATATATCATAAGCACAAAGCAGAATTAGATCTATCTAAACATATCAAAGCACTTAGCAGATAACATGTGAACACATCAAGACAAAGCACAAAGCACATAACATAGTGTTTATGTGGTTCACCCCCACCCAGGGGCTACATCCACCAACTCTTTTTCTTTATTGTCTTCAGTCAATCGGTTACAAGCATAGAGCCTCAAAACCCTACTCCACACAGGACAAAAGATCTACGCAGCTCGCTAGATCCTTCTTCCTTGCGTTACAACACAAAGCCGTCCACAACCTATTACACCCACTTGCACTTAGCTATGCAAGTCTCTTCCAACCATGCACAAAGCCCTTACAATTCATACCAACACTTAGCCTTTATCACTTAGCATATCATCACATAGATGCACTTCTCTACCCCTCTCTATATGGCCTAGACATCTATATATATATATATATTACAAAATAGTCTTACACATGGGTAAACCCATGGGCCGACATCCCATTCCCGTTACATATTCCCATCAGTTCCTCAATATGAAATCACTATTCACTTCACTGATAAAACATAGCTTCACAACATTCACACTAATCTACAGTATTTAAGCACTTAGCATATATAAATGGATCAGAATGATCATACCAAGCACTGAGCATGACTATTTTGATCAGATCTAATATTCTTACATATCATAAGCACAAAGCAGAAGTAGATCTATCTAAACATATCAAAGCACTTAGCAGATAACATGTGAACACATCAAGACAAAGCACAAAGCACATAACACAATGTTTACGTGGTTCACCCCCACCCTGGGGCTACGTCCACCAACTCTTCTTCTTTATTGTCTTCAATCAATCGGTTACAAGCACAGAGCCTCAAAACCCTACTCCGCACAGGACATAAGATCTGCGCAACTCGCTAGTTCCTTCTTCCTTGCATTACAACACAAAGCCTTCCATAGCTTATTATACCCACTTGCACTTAGCTCTGCAAGTCTCTTCCAACCATGCACAATGCCCTTATAATTCATACCAACACTTAGCCTTTAGCACTTATCATATCATCACATAGATGCAATTATCTACCCCTCTCTATATGGACTAGACATCTATATATATATTACAAAATAGGCCTACACATGGGTAAACCCATGGGACGACATCCCATTCCTATTATATATTCCCATATCCCAAAAAGGGGCCCAAAAGGGGGTCGAGATCCCATGATCCCTGCTTCGTCCTGTGCTCCTCTTTCCACAGGCTATCGAAGTCCCAAAATAGGTCAACATGACCAAGAAACTCCCAAAACTTGGTCAAGGGCCAACACAGCCCCACCATAAAGTGAAAGATAATTAATGTAAAATATAATTAATATGTTAATTATTAATTATATTTTGAGTTATTGAGGTCGGCCCTGTTGTGCCAATGGACACTACTTTTGATATGTACATTCTAATATAAATAAAGGTAATTTCCCCATTGAGGAAACACAACACAAGTGCGAGTTTGGAAATTTCAGCAAGTATTTGTTCTTGGGCTGAAGTCCATACTTCTCTTGGGCACTAGTCTTCTGGGTTTTGTGAGCACCCTTTTGTGTGCTAGGTTTATGGCGCGGGAGGTATTTCTCTTGAAGAATATAACAACAGATTGGTTGGGTTCTTTGGACACCTGAGAGGGGGGGTGAATCAGTTGTTACTGTGCTTAAACAATTATGCCTATTTTATAATATTTACAGAACACTCAATGACAATCACAATAATGCAGGGAGGCAAGCAATAGAATATTCAACATCAATCACACACATGAAATATACAGAGACAGATATTTCCTGATGAAACCCATAAAGGGAAAACCTCTTCTTCTTGATATGATAGGTAATATTTATTTTCTGTACATTATCATTCTTATGAGCTCCAACTCTTCTTGAGGCTACAACCTCTGTTTTTACAATAAACAACTTGCTGAGAGCACCAAATCTCTGGTTTCTCTAGCACCCACTTGAAGGAAGCATCAACTCCTTGAGTGTTCCAACACCAATTGGATGGAAGCACCAATTTTCAGTCACACATGCACCAACTTGTATAACAAAGAACAATATTTCTCCCTATGTTCAAGAACCCCCTTGAAACTCAAAGGACACCAATCCTCCCTAGCACCTCTCTAGCACCTCCCTACCACCCTGGAATACAAATCTTTTCTTTTCTTGAATTTATCACAGTGATACAACATTTATCTATGGCTTAC
Source organism: Picea engelmannii (assembly GCA_009831015.1). Taxonomy (NCBI): domain Eukaryota; kingdom Viridiplantae; phylum Streptophyta; class Pinopsida; order Pinales; family Pinaceae; genus Picea; species Picea engelmannii. The sequence goes on from ML787179.1 coordinate 101,560, forward strand.
CAGTCTCATCACTGTTCTGCTACACTTTTCTTCTCTGCCTGCATCAGTGTTTCTTTGCTCGCATCACCTGCGTTTCTATTCTTCTGCATTTTATGTGATGTGCACAATCTCACCTCTATGCACTATGCCTCTGCATGCTCTTTACTATGTCACTGTTCTTCCCTACAGGTTGTTCATTGCATCTCTTCCTCACAAGTGCATAGAAAACCAACATAATCACCTCACTTCTCTGTTCTGCATATCTTTGTCATGTCGAGTCCTCTACCTAATCATCATGGCAACTCCTCATCCTCTCTGGTGGTTCACTCCATGTGTTCATCATCAGTGGGCATTATGCTGAGATTCCTTAGCTTCTCTAACAGTCGAAACTCTTCGTCTTCTCTATCAGTTATAACCAGTCAATTATGGATTCTTCAGCTCCTAAGCCCCTTAATTCACATGATCACTAGTGGTGACCATATGCTTAGGCTTATTGAGCGCTTTTCAATTCAACGGTCACGATTCAGTCTCCTGAAATGGATGATTCGGTGGAGACCGCTTGCTATCGGTTAACATTTTCACTTACACTATCCTTCCACTGTAGTAGATCGACCAATGAGACTGCTCCCGAAGTGATCTTTAGATCGAACGTCTCGTGTCCAGTTTGGGTCTTTGGGCAAGTGCTAGTGGTAAAAATCCGAAGAAAAACTTTCGGAGTCACTTGATGACATGTCACGAGCTGAGCAGCTGCCATGTGTCACTCTGATTCTTGATTTGCACGTACCAAAAATGCTGATTTCAACTTGACACTTGTTGTTCTCTGATTGTGCCTCGTGTCCTTGATCTGACGGCCAAGATAATATCTTAGATCGACAACTGAGAGTGCCTTCGGACCTTCGTCCTTCAGGACTTCGAGACTTTTTACATTTCTTGGTGGTGAAACTCCCAAAGAAATTCTCCCAGAGTGACGTAACTTGCTTACGTCACCTATTGACATGGAACGAGCCAATTTCCTCTTGACGCTTGTCATCAACTGATTATGCCATGCATATTGGTTGACGTGGTCTGCTGACATGGTCTGCCGACATGGTCTTCTGATGTGGTCTGCCACTATGCCCTTTCACTGATGTGGTTTGCTGGCCAACAACCCTGATCCAACGGTCCTCGTTTGTCTTCCAAATCCGACGGTCCTTATTCATTTCGGATTTCCGGGCTTCAGGTATTTCACATTTCAAACATTCCGGAGTGTAACCTCCTCACGACTTTAAACCCGAACTAAATGTTGTTCGTCGATCAGGATATTAGATCGACGGCTTGATCTGTCAACGATGTGGCTCTGCTAGCATATCCTATCCTTCCACTTGAAAGTGATCCGATGACTGATGGGAATTTTCATAATCAAATTCTCAAACGTTTTTCTCGCTTATCCTATTCTTCCACTCAAAAATGATCCAATGGTTGTGAAGTATCTTAAAACAGATCCACGATCAAGAATGATTGCACAACCACAATCTGTGAGTGTTTTAACTCGTCAGCCAACTCCATAATGGGAAGATGTGTGCTATTGGTGAGTTAACCACAATATTTTATCTTTGAATCTATAAGATTAGATGGTCCTCACTAATTGTGGGATGGGAACAAGCATGATGTTTAATTCTACTTTCAATCTCCGCAATTCATCCTTGCCATAGATTTGGCGATTGTGCATCCGATGGTCACAATTTAATATGACTTAAATGCATTGTTTTTTGGATCAACCACAGTCATAGATCTTCGAAGCTATGAGATCTGACGATCTAGACAGATTGAGGGATTGTAACTGACGAGTAGTTTAATTCAGATTTCGCTCCACGCAATGCATCCCTGCCGTTGATCTGGATTGTAGATTCGACGGTCTCTATTTGATCTGATTTTTTTTGCACCATCTCTTCTAAGATTTGATCTTCATTTGTTAACTCTCCTGAGATTTAATCTCCATTTGCTTCCTTCTGCTCCGATGATTTTTCTCTCATCCAAACAGTTTGTCCAATCAACATCTGAATATGCAGTTAATTGTAAGTTTTGATTTCTAGGATACCAAAGACCATAAGTCATTGTACCCTTCGAATATTTGAATATCCTCTTGACATTTGCTAAATGACTTTGTTTAGGTGTAGCCTGATAATGACCTACCATTCCAACATCCTGCATTAACTCAGGCGAGATGCTATGATGTACAGAAGATTGTCGATCATTGATCAATATGTTCTTTGATCAACATCAGGTGAAATATCATCTCTAATGAGATTGCAACCAACCACCATAGGTGTACTAACAAGAGAGGAATCTTCCATCTGGAACCTCTTTAACATCTCTTTCAAATATTGTTCTTGAGAGATAAATATCCCTGCAGAACTCTGATTGATTTGTAAACCAAGAAAATATGACAGTTCTCCTATCATGGACATCTCAAACTCAGTCTGCATTTAATTAGCAAACCACTGAACTCAAAGGTCATTAGTGCCCCCAAAGATAATGTCATCTACATAAACCACAACAACTAATAAATCAACATCTTTAGATTTTATATATAGATTACTGTCAACAATACCTTTCTTGAACCCTTTGTCCTGTAGAAATTTTTCCAATCTGTGATACTAGGCTCGTGGTGCCTGTTTCAGTCCATATAATGCCTTTTTCAACTTACAAACATAGTTAGGATTATCTGTCAGTGAGAATCCTCTAGGTTGCTCCATGTATACTTCTTCTTCTAGGTCTCCATTAAGAAAATCCGACTTAACATCCATCTGATATACTTTAAATTTATTATGACATGCATAGGCCAGAACCATTTTGATGGCTTCCAATCTTGCCACTGGTGAAAAAGTTTCATCAAAATCTTGTCCTTCAACTTGTGCATACCCCTTACATACCAATCTGACTTTATTCTTAAATTTTTTCCCTTGTTCATTTATTTTATTCTTAAACACCCATTTGGAGCCAATTACATTCTTATTTGTAGGTCTAGGAACAAGCTCCCAAGTATTGTTCTTCTCAATCTGATCCAGTTCCTCATTCATTGATTTTAACCAATTTTCATATTCACTGGCTTCATTGAAGTTCTTGGGTTCCACCATGGATATGAAGGCTACATGTGATTGCTCAGTGTTTTTGATTACCCTTCTCTTGGTTTATACACCTCTGTCTTTCTCACCAATTATCTGACTTGCATGATGATTCTTTTGAGTAATCCCGGAGGAAGGATTTGATGTTGTCTGCTGATTTGAGTCTGCCTGAGTATTTGCATCTTCACCTGGCTCAGAGTCTTCTTTTTCTCATTCTTGGACCTGTTCATCTTCAACTTCAACTATATCCTCTATTGTTGATTAAGTATTTCTCTCCTTTCTTACTGGGACTCCTTCATCAACTTTTATGTTAATACAATCAACCAATTTATGCAACCTCTTATTATAACATCTATATCCTTTATTGTTTGTAGCATACCCTAATAAGATGCCTTCATCAGTCTTGTCATCATACTTGCCAAGGTTTTCATTATTATTCTTTATGTAGCACTTACTCCCAAAGACTTTGAAGTGTTTGATTGTAGCAGGTCTTCCATGCCACAGTTCATAAAGTGTCCTGTCACTGTGTGGTCTGAGATGAGATTTGTTAAGAATATGGATTGTTGTGTGTATTACTTCTACCCAGTATGTTTGACCAATGTTCTTCTCATTCATCATTGACCTGGCCATTTGCTGAACTATTCTGTTTTGCCTTTCAACTACTCCATTTTGCCGCAGAGTTCCTAGGATTGTGTATTCTCTTTTGATCCCATGTTTATCACATAATTCCTTGAAATCACTTGACATAAATTCTCCTTCTCTGTCTAATCTTACAACCTTGAATCTGTTGATTGTTTGATTCTCAGTTAAAGCCTTAAATATTTTGAATTTCTCAAATGCTTCAGCTTTTTCTTTGAGAAAAGCAACCCAAGTGAGTCTGGAGTAATCATCAATGATCAACATGAAGTAGTTTTACTTCCATGTGCCTTCCTGTCTTGATGGTCCACATAGATCCATATGAACTAATTGGAGTGGTTTCTCTATTGAAGTAGAGTTCTTGTATTTAAAATATGTCTTGGTTAGCTTTCTTACTTGGCAGGGTTTACACATAGAATCTTGTGGCTTTGATATTCTTGGAAGATCTTTTAATTCCTAAATATTTTTGAGCTTGATTAAGTGGTCAAAGTTTAGATGTCCAAGTCTCCTATGCCATAACCATCTCTCATCATGTTTTCTTAGATGACACTCTTCTCTATCTTCTTTCAACACATAAACATTATTATCTGTCCTTATGCCTTTAGCCACCACTTGTCCTGAATTTACAGATTTTATCTTACAATATTTGGAAGTGAACGTTACACCACTTCACATCCTCTGTCACACATTTAACTTACACTGAGAAAATTATGTTTCAACCCATCTACAAGCAAAACATCATGGGATTTTCCTTTACCATTACTCAAACTCACCATCCCTTTACCCTTGATTTTACCAGGTTCATCATTTCCAAAGGTTACATTTCCTGTTTTGTTTTTACTTATAGACATAAACATATCCTTGTCTCCAGTCATGTGCTTGGAACATCCACTGTCTATATATTAGGGGTCTTTTTGTTTTTGAGCTAAAAGTACTAGACCCTGGCATTTCTAGCTAAAGGATTTATCCTTGGATCTGCCTTGTACTTCTTCAGATGGCAGTTTGCAGCTTTGTGGCCGAAGTTATGACAGTTATAACATTTGAGCTCATTGTTCAGTAGGTCAAAGTGATTGGTGCTACGTTGTCTATTCATTGGATGCTTAGTTCTATGTTGTAAATATTGTTTATTTCTTGTCCTCCCCAGATGCATGTCTCTAAACTTAATTTGACAATTTGCAATCTTATGACCAAAATTAGAATAGTAAAAACAATAGCGATAGAAGAAATTTCGGTACCTGAAGGATGGCCTTCTTCTTGACATTTGTTTCTCCATCTTATGATCTCTTTGTTTTTGATCAGGGATCATCTTGTCTTTAATAGCTTTTGGTGAAAGAGTACTCTCATGGTCTGATTGTCTGCTAACTTGGAACTTGACCATCTTTATTGGCTCTTTGGTTTCTGGTTGTTTGCTGCTTGAACCATTTACATAACCTAAACCAGTCTTCAATAGAGGAGATCTTTATTTGCTCAGAATGTCATTAAGTTCTATTGTGGCTTTAATGCTTGGAATATTTTGGAGATACAATGTTTACACTTCTCCATCTCTTTTCTGGTTTTTACTACCTCTTCTTCCAAGGCTTCACATCTTGCATTCTTTTCTGATAGCCGTTGTTTCAAAATGTCCTCTACTTTCTTTACCTCTTCTAATTCCACTTTTAACAAGGCAAAGTCTTCATCAGGTCCTTTATTGTCTTTCTCAAACTGTATCAACATTTTTTTTTGCTTTTTCTTCTTAGATCCGAGTCTAGCAATTTCTTCTAGAGCACTGATCAGTTCTCCTTCCAAGTCAACCACAAATTCTTCATCGTCAACATCACTTCCTGTGCCTTTATTATCATAATACTCTTTGGCCATAAGCATAAAGTCATTAATCTTATCTTCACAAGAAGAGTCACTATCTGTGTCTTCTGAAGAGTCATCATTGTTTACACATAGACTTTTCTTTTTACCAAATCTCTTGGGTTTTTACTTATTTTCACCTTTAGAATTATGATCCTGTTTCTTGTGTGGACACTTAGATGCAAAGTGACCTATCTTTCCACAGTTAAAACATTTGAAGGGAAATTTGCCTTGGTACTTTCTTGATCCTTTCTTTAGTCTTCTCACAAATTTTGCTTCAATTTCATCAGGTTCAGAATCCTCATTTTTATCTACCATAAATGATGCTTCTCTAGAGGTGGGTTTATATTTACATAGCCTCATTTCATAGGTAGTTAGAGTTCCTAAGAGTTGGTCAATATACAGAGCTTTTAGATCATTAATTTCTTCTATAGCAGATACCTTTGGGTTGAACCTATCTGGCAGAGATCTCAAAATTTTCTGAACTAAAGTGACATCCTCAATTTTTTCACCAAGTCCTATCATTGCATTTACTTGTTCTTCAACTCTCAGAAAGTACTTCCTAACAGTTTCATCCTCTTTCATATTTAGATGTTCAAACTGTAATCTGTAGGTTTGAATCTTGACATCCTTTACCTTCTCATTACCTTCATAACCACTGATGAGTTTGTCCCACATTTCTTTGGCAGATTCTAAGTGCATAACTTTTACAAATTCTGTTTTTGAAAGCCCACTCAGAATAACATTCATTGCCTTAGCATTGAAGCTGAATTCTAGCTTGTCATCCTTAGAAGCTAGTACAACTGGTTTTACATAACCAGTCTCTACCACATCCCAAACATCTTCACCTAAATCCATTATGTAGGTTCTCATTCTAACTTTCCAGAAGGTACAGTTTGTTCCATTGAACATGGGGGCCTTGTTGGTTGAAGTTCCTTCATGACTAGTCATGTTTAAGCTCTAGGATCTACCCTTAGATAAAAGGAACCAACTACAATACCAATTGTTGGACAACTGAGAGGGGGGGTGAATCAATTGTTACCGTGCTTAAACAATTATGCCTATTTTAAACTATTTTATAGAACACTCAATGACAATCACAATAATGCAGGGAGGTAAGCAATAGAATATTCAACATCAATCACACACATGAAATATGAAGAGACAGATATTTCCTGATGAAACCCATAAAGGGAAAAACCTCTTCTTCTTGATATGATAAGTAATCTTTATTTTCTATACATTATCATTCTTATGAGCTCCAACTCTTCTTGAGGCTACAACCTTTGTTTTTACAAGCAACAACTTGCTGACAACACCAACTCTATGGTTTCTCTAGCACCCACTAGAAGGAAGCACCAACTCCCTAAGTGTTCTAGCACCAATTGGATGGATGCACCAACTTCCAGTCACACAAGCACCAACCTGTATAACAAAGAACAATAGTTATTCCTTGCACCACCCTACCACCCTAGTTTTTTCTGGTTGCAACTAGATGGAAGCTACAACTCCTTGTGTTCAAGCACCCACTTGAAACTATGAGGACACCAGTCCTCCCTAGCACCTCCTTACCACCCTGAAATATAAATCATTTCTTTTCTTGAATTTATCACAGTTATATAACATTTATCTATGGCTTACTAGTCTCATCACTACTCTGCTACACTGTTCTGCTCTGCTTGCATCAATGTTTCTCTTCTCGCATCACCTGCACTTTTTGTTCTTCTGCATTTTATGCTTTGTACGCAATCTGACCTCTATGCACTATGCCTCTGCATGCTCTTCACTGTGTCACTATTTTTCCCTACAAGTTGTTCACTGCATCTCTTCCTCACAACTGCATAGAAAACCAACATAATCACCTCACTTCTCTATTTTGCATATATTTGTCACGTCGAGTCCTTTGCCTGATCATCATGGCAACTCCTTGTCTTCTCTGGAGGTTCACTCCTTGTGTTCATCATTAGTGGGTGTTATGATGAGATTCCTTAGCTTCTCTGGCAGTCGAAAGTCTTCGTATTCTCTGTCAGTTACAACCAGTCAATTATGGATTCTTCGGCTCCTAAGCCCCTTCCTTCACATGATCACTAGTGGTGACCATACGCTTAGGATTATTGAGTGCTTATCAATTCAACAGTCACAATTCAGTCTCCTGAAATGGATGACTATCGTAACTTCGACACTTTTCCCTTCAGAACTTTTAGGTTTCAAACCTTTCGAAACTTCTGAATTAGAATTTCCGAATAGATTGGATGGTTCACATTACAACTCGGAACTAGATCAATGGTTAGCGTTAATCCTTACAGTCATCCTTCATTGCTTAATCCAACAACCATGACTTAATCAAGAAATGAGATGTATGGCCACATTTTACTCCGTGACTTTGTATATTATGATTACGCTATATTTCCACTGTATTTTGATCAATGGTTGATAGTACACCTGACATCAGATCGATGGTCGAGATCTCCTTCGGGTCTTCGAACTTCATAGATTTCGAGTCTCAACCCTTTCTTTCCTCCGTACGCCAATATTATGGAGCTGACAAGCCTCTGACACGTGTCCCTCTCGAATTAATGGTCAAGATCTCCTTGGGTCTCTGGACTTTGGAGATTTCAAATCTCAACTTGTTCTTTTCTCCAGAGTGATTGCCTGCTGAGTCAGTCATAAGACGGTGGAGACTGCTTGCTATTGGTTAACGTTTTCACTTACACTATCCTTCCACTGTAGTAGATAGATGGGTGAGACTGCTCCTGAAGTGATCTTCAGATCAGATGTCTCGTGTCCACTTCAGGTCTTTGGGCCAACGCTGGTGGTAAAACTCTCGAAGCAAAACTCCCGGAGTGACGTAACTCTTGTGTCACTTGATGACGTGTGACGATCCAAGAAGCTGCCACGTGTCACTCTGATTCATGATTTGCACGTACTTTAAATGCTGATTTCAACTTGACACTTGTCATTCTCTGACTATGCCACATGTCCTTGATTTGACGGTCAGGATAATATCTTAGATCGACGACTGAGAGTGCCTTTGGGACTTCGGGAATTTTGACATTTCTTGGTGGTGAAACTCCTAAATCAATTCTCCTGGAGTGATGTAACTTGCTTACATCACCTGTTGACATGACACGAGCCAATTTACTCTTAACGCTTGTCATCACCTGATTATGCCATGCGTATTTGATGATGTGGTTTGCTGACATGGTCTGCCGACGTGGTCTTCTGACGTGGTCTACCACTATGCCCTTTTGTTGACGTGGTCTACTGACCAACAACCCTGATCCAACGATCCTCATTTGTCAACCAAATCTGATGACCCTTATTCATTTCGGATTTCCGAGCTTCGGGTATTTCACATTTCAAACATTCCGGAGCGTAACCTCCTCACGACTTTAAATCCAAACTAAATGATGTTCGTCAATCAAGATCTTAGATCGATGGCTTGATTTGTCAGCGATGAAGCTCTGATATCTTATCCTGTCCTTCCACTTGAAAGTGATCTAACGGCTGATGGGAATTCGCATAATCAAATTCTCAAACATTTTTCTCGCTTATCCTGTCCTTCCACTCAAAAATGATCCAATGGTTGTGAAGTTTCTTAAAACAGATCCACGATCAAGAATGATTGCGCAACCACAATCTCTGAGTGTTTTAACTCATCACCCAACTCCGCAATGGGAAGCTGTGCGCTATTGGTGAGTTAACCATAATCGTTGATCTTCGAAGATGTAAGATCAGATGGTCCTGACTAATTGCGGGATGGGAACAAGCATGATGTTTAATTCTACTTTCAATCTTCACAATTTCTCCCTGCCGTAGATTTGGAGATTGGGCATTTGACGATCATGATTTAATATGACTTAAACACATTGTTTGTTGGATCAACCACAATCATAGATCTTTGAAGCTATGAGATCTGACGATCTAGATGGATTGAGGGATTGTAACCGACGAGCATTTTAATTCATCTTTCGCTCCCCGCAATGCATCCCTGTCATTGATATGGTTTGCAGATCCAACGGTCTCTATTTGATTTGAGTTTTATTGCGCCATCTCTTCTAAGATTTTGATCTTCATTCATTAACTCTCCTGAGATTTAATATCCATTTGCTTCCTTCTGCTCCACCTTCTGTTCTTTCCATCAACGACAAGCACACTCCTTCCTGCCAAATCTACCAACAAGGTTTTCTTCCCTTGTTGAGAAGGGTTTCCTAGGATACTTCTTGTGTACTTGTGCATGGTATTTCTTCTTGTGATCATGGTTGCTGCAACAAATTGTTAATGGTGTAACTGAAATTGTCTATGCTTCAAGTAAAATGATAAAATTGGAATGAACTTCATGCTTGAGCCTAGCTTAATGAAAAATCAACACCTCAAACCAAAAGATCCACCCAAGATACAAATAACACCTCCTTCTCTAAAAATGCACAAGAGACAAAAGTGCAGTGAACTCGTCAAGAGAGAGGAGAAACCATTATAAGTGATGAATATGAGTTATATCTAAAATTAAAAATGGTTTGTCTCTTTATAGAGGAAAATAAAATTGTTTTTCTCACTAATTCCATAAAATAAGGGTGTAAAATTAAGTTTATAAGGTGGATAGTTCTAGGCCGACCCCCAAAATGACCAAAAACATCTAAAATAACAATAATAAAGCCTCCAATGTCCCTTAAATATGGTGATGTAGGGTGAGAAATCCTCAAAAGGCTAGGGCGTCCTCATCTTCATGGTGCCAAGTCATCCCCATTGTCAAATACTCAACCAAATAAAGTGGGGTAATGCACCACCCTCGTGGCACAACATCACCAAGTGCACCCCCATGTCACAACAAGCCCTAAAATCATGATGTCATGGTCCAAATGAGAAATGTCCAAGTAATGGGGGGTGACGCCATGTGTGATCCATCAAGTAGAACCTCTTTCATGAGGTATGACATCATCCTAAATTGCAACGCTCATCATCCAAGCCCTCCAACATGCGGGGCATAGTGTCCATCATGTGGGCTCTTTTCCCCTATGAAGACCCAAAGTGACATAGCATCTCCATGAATTATGTAATTAATAAGGCTCTGAAAAGGCAAGCCAATATTCCCTCTAAGGGTCCACTAGTCATAGAATCATGCCAAGTAAATAATATTTAATACAAGAGCCACCCAAACAAGTAACATTAGAGCCCCCCTTTCATATTTCACAAATTCTCAAAGAATTTATACATTTTTCCAAATTTAGGTATGGGAGGGTTATCAAGGCAAGCTATTGGGCATGCCAGGGCCCAAGTAGAGGGATGTTGCCCAAGTGGACCCTATCTAAGGCATGTAATGAATGTGAGGTGGTTTGTAGGAATTGTTTTTGGGCATGGGGTCATTGACATGCAAGGTCTTGTATGGTTTCATTTCCATGGGATGCTTTGTAGAGGGTGTGTGACATCTTGAGTTACCTTTTACTCGATGATTCCTTTTTCCAAGCCCCCTTTTATGCCTTTTTATTTATTATGATTTGCGAGTCCCCATAAAAAGGTTTCAAGCATAACATTCATTGCTTTTGATTTATGGTGCAATATTTTGAAGTCATTATTTATAGGTGAGGCATTTATTCACACTTAAGGCTTAGGGGAAATGTCAAATCGGGGGGGGGTAGAGCTCAAGCATGGGTTGAATTTTTCTTTACCCTTTACCCCACCGTTGCATACAATTTCTCTTAACTTTCTTTCTTTATTTAATACCATGAACAATCCCTCCGAGCCTTTAGCCCCTTCTTCCCATAAGATAATTAGGTACAAGTCTTTTTTGGGTACATGTAACCCGAAGACCTAAAAGATGAGGAAATAGAAGGTAAATATGATTGAAAGCGGTAAGTATGGTCGAGAATGGTATGATGGCTCTTCAAGAAGACCCTCCAGTAGCACCCCTTTTCCTGGGAGTGATGACACTTACTAGGATACCAGGATAACCACCAAGTTGAAATGAGGAAAAAAACATAACTTCCAAGCAAATGTTAGATAATCAGAAAGAAAACTTTGAAACTCATTCAAATTCCTCAAATATTAAAATGAAACTTACCAATAAACTTGACTAGTTACCTCATGAAGAAAGACCCGTTGCATTCTTGTGGACCATACTGATGTGGTGGACACTACTCTGCTGCAGACGATGGTGATGAAATGTGGTGAAGAAGAAGGATTATATGTGGTCATCGTGTGGACTATTGATCATCATCCTCTTGACACTCCATTTTTGCTACTTGCGAGCCTCGAGACTCAATCTCCTTAGTTACCCCTGTTATCACATAGAATTTCAAGGGTCAAAAAAGTCTTTAGTTTTGATTTTGAGTCATAAGTGTTCATTAGGTTATAGGTTTTATGACCCTTTTCCATAGTCATTTTTTCATTTTTGGCATAAATAAGTTATGGTTAGTTTGGCTTCGGGCTAAAGAGTGATTGAGTCACATCTTTTAAAATTCTTCATCATCATCCTGACATGTCACTTTCTCCATGCTGTATGCTGACCCATCCTTTTGTCACTTTTTCCTGTTTAAATTTCAAATCAAGTCTGATCTGTACGCTGCCAACTCACTAGGAGAGTTCACATAACTTTCAAAGGTACATCTTGAATTTATAGCCATCATTGCATTTATGGGTCATGTCAATTGAATATCTCCTTGTTTTTAGAGCAGATTTTTAAACCAATATCCAGGGATTATTGTCATGAATGTTTTTAACTCTTTTATCCAAGTGTACAAAACATTCTTCAACTCAACTCTGCAAACTGGTATTACAGACAGGCGCTACACACTTCGCTACGAACTGGTTGTAGAGGATAGTTGGCGGCTAGATTACTTGTAGGCGTCCCTGTGAAAATCTGAAGGTATCAACATTCAACTCCAGGTTACCAGGTACTCTATGAAATTTTCCACCTTGCTTTAAGATGTGGAAAGGGGTGAATGGTTGTTTCTCTTTGTGGCACTGCGAACTGATGATTGGTGTTGTGAATTGTCTCATCGATCTGTTAACAAGCTCCATAACTCCCTCCTCGCGCTCTGAATATTGTCCCTTGAAGCCATAAGCAACCCTGGGTTTAGGCTACCTTATCCATTAATCCTTTGCACCTGCATTGCTTATCCCACACATATTTTCCAAAACCCTTGCCCAGGCGCTACGAACTTTGTGTAGTCAACCAACTCTGCAAACTCTATGTTCCAACAACCTTTGTAGAAAAACATATTTTGCAAACTCATCAGTTGTTCATACTCCTGTTTGATCTGAATTATGAAGTTAACCCCACTGGTAGCAAATTTGAGTCCTACTTAGAAGCATTGTCACTGTGAGAAGTCTGTTTGGCCTTTTTTTTCATATTTTCCGGTGGTCATTTCCTCTGCTTCTTTGTTTCACCTGTGGGTAATCATTCAAGTATTGTGATAAAGTCTTCCTAGCTAGTATTGATGGATAATCAACAAAAGAAGGCTCACAAAGGAGGGGATATTTTGAGGACATAGCCTTATGATATGCAACTATTTGTTGTGGAACCCTTGATCAGGGAGGTCTTCTAAAGAGTGGGTTGCATTAATTTTTGTCGGAAAATGAAGAGGGGGCACCCAGAGGTGGCTAAGGAATTCACATTGAACTTTGATGGAACCAAGACCGAGGTTGGGATACTAGAATTTGAGGTATATGAAATGACCATATCAGTAGCCACTGAGATACCTAGTATTGGGGAGAGATGGTTCAAGGCCATGATACTGAATGCTACCTTTTCAAAGGAGTTCCTCAAACCATAATACCAAGAAGAAATTTTTTCAAAGGGTGTGCCCATAAACCATATGTTGGAGGGTTTTGATAAGATGTTAAAGGTAATTCAAAGATACTCTACATGTGAAGGGATATTTAACATGATCTATCAATACCATATAAGGCTACTGCTACACTTCATAGGGAAATATGCTATGAATCTTCCTTTCTACTTGTTTAGAAGTATTGGAAAAATGTCTAACAGGGTCTAGGCTAAATCTAGGGCAGTTGATACAAGTGTTTTCCATTTAGGACTGATAAAGATGCTGGTGATGGAGGAATTAAGAAAGAAAAACATTGAATGGGAAGAATTCATTACTTCTTCACACTTTCAGTTAAATATTTCTCCTACTCCACATTCTAAGGTACAAATCCCTCTTCAGGTTGACAGGACTGTAAATTCGGGGATGAAAAATAAAAGGAAGAGAATTAGGACTGTTAAAGATGATAAAGCAACAAAGGAACATGAAGAAGGAGGACCTTCTCAGTCTCCACAAAGAGAGGTTTCACCTTTTCCAACTCCCAGTCCAGTAAAGACTCCTTCAACTAGAGCCACAGGTTTGAGAGGAAGAAAGTTGCAGTTCTCCTCATCACCTGATGCAGACAAGGTCAGGGGTAGGATACCTTTTACTAGAGCATCACAAAAACAGGAAAGCATTTTGAAGGAATATATAGTGGGAACTCCAATCCAGAGAATGGGTAAAAATGTACCTATTAAGGAGCACATTGACATTATAGACATAACTACCCCTCTAGAAAATCCTACCTTTAAGGGGCTCAATAGACAACTTAAAGAGGCAAGGACTAGAATTGATAAACTGAAAAGGGAGGAGTCGGTTTAAAGGAAGAAGCTTAATGGACTCATGGAAATGTATCGTGAAACTATTGACAAGGCCAAATTTATAGCTAAAAGGTTTTGGCCTCTCCACAAACAACTCATAAACTTATACAGATATAACATAGCCTACCAATGTCAGATCAGAAGGCTAAACATGGAGCTGCAAAATTTTAGAGAGGAGATAGCCAAGAATAAGATGGATATGTTAGCTAAAGCTGCCACCAGGAGGAGCTCTAGAGTTAGAAAATGAAGAAGATGAAAACCTTAACTCATATCATTTTTTGACAGTTTCTTGTTTCTGTATTTTGCAATTTTGAGGATAGTCATGTTTGATAAGTCATGTTCAATTGAGGATATGTTAATATTCTTAGTCATATATCATGACCATATGTTATTATAGCAGTTGGTGGCACTGGGAATATTTTTGGAGTTTTTTGATGATTTTTCAAACGAAAACAACAACTACAGGAAAGTTCGCAGCGCCTGGCACTGCGAACTGGCTAATACAAGCTGGCGCTGTGAATTGTGTTGCGAACTCTTGTTCTGGAGGTTTTGAAGGAAAAATAGGTTGGCAGATGGCTAGATGAGTATATGATAGTTGCTGGAAGGTCAGTTGAAAGATGGAGGGACAATTGAAAAAAGAAGATGTGCTCAAGGGACACTTCTTCAAGCATATTAAAGATGTTAAGGAAGTTTCCAACATTAGCCTAGTTTTTAGCAGTTTGTTATTTTTGTTGAACAACTATAGTTACTCCACCTTCAAGCATGGGAATCTTATGCAAGAGGGGGAATTCAAATTTTAAATCTTTCATTGACAACCTAGGCTATAATATAGGCATTAAAAATAATTAAGAGGGTTCGAAGGATTGTAATGAGACTCATATTTTTGAGATTGTGAAGTTACAGAGCCATCTGCATTTTTTGTATCAGACTTGATAATTTTTTACTAATAGAAATCAACTCCTTTCCTGTCATCTTATTTCTGTCTTACTCTGATTCTACTGTCATTTGAATGATTCAATTGATCTATTGTATCGGTATTACAATGAAGGTTTTGTTGTGATGCTGTTATAATTTTATCAGAGTTTATCTTTTGATTAAAATAAGTTCTTGTGTCAAAAGGTTTTCTTCATATGTCTGCTAGTATTTCCTGATGTGAGTGGTAGACATATTTCATTTTCCTCACTAAATTCTTCCATATATCCATCTTACTCTTTAAACCCTGATCCAAGCTAGCCAAGATCTCATTTGCTGATGTATTTTATCTGGAACTTTATGTGATTTACATTGTTTTGTTGAGTTTTGATCCATTTGGCATCTTATCATAAAATTTACCTTAAAACCTATTGATGGGTGTTGAGCTTACACTTTACTTGTCAAAGTAGGACTTTCAGTGCCAACAACACCTAGATGTGGGGGGTTAACAGGTTCCACCCTAATCTCCATGGATTCTTTATTGTGTCCTTCATGGGGCCATGCTTCAAGTCTCGTTGTAGACTCCACCTATGATTCAACTTCAGACTCTAAAGAAATTTTTTTCTTACGCCTGTGGGTCCTTTCTTACTAAGAGACACATACTACAATGCAATTTTCTTTTTCTTTCACCAAAGTTTCACGAACTTATTTTCCACATTAATATTCATTCTACCAATTGTTTTCATCCAAGGATATCCAAGAATAACATCCACATCATTCATATCAATGGCACAAAAATCATAACGTAACACATATTTATCCATACTGAGCTTCAAATATTTAAAAGTTTGAACATTTTCACCCTCAACGTGTGTGCTTTGAATATTCTTTGCAGGAGATTGCAATCTATTAACCAAATGAACATTGATAAAATTTTGTTGGCAACTAGGGTTAATAGAAACAATGACCTTTTCTTTATGAATAGAACCACAAACCTTTAATATAGAGTTGCCACATGGAAATAAATCCCTAGTGATCTTTTTACTCTGCTTCACATTGTGAGATCACCTGTCTAAAATAATTCTTCATATTATTTATCTGAAAGTGCGTGAATCTCTTCAAAGTTAACTCCATCCCACCACATGCTAGTATCATCCCTTAAATTCATCCATACCCAAACTCGACATTGACTTCCCCATAATGAATTTATATTTTTTTATTATGTATTCTTAAAAACTATGACCATCATCTTTGGCATTAAAATTCAACTTGCTTTCCATAATCCACAAAATAGAACTAGGGTTTATAAATAACTTACTGTGCAAATCACACAACTCTTTTCCAGAAAAACCCTGAAAAATTGCAAATTTTAAAATGTTGATAACTTCACTTCTCGGACTCCATTTCCGACAATTTTTATTTTATTTTTAAATTAGGTATTTTTAAGAGAGGAATTCAAATACCCATCTAGTTTCTATAAATTATGCATATAAAGTTTCATAAGTTAATCTTAAGTGCGTCGCCCCCTTTTGTCCCTTGAAAAATTCTACAAAAGGAATACAAATTTTCTTCCTTTTCGTGGCCGAAGAAGTGTTCTAATAAAAACTTATTATGTTCCCCTATAAATCTGAGATATGAATATAAAATATATAAGAGAAACCCTTAATATCAACAATAATAAACCAAACAATTCACCAAATATTCAACACAATAAATAGTTAAAACCCTTGCGGTAGGGTTACACCATATATCATTCCTTACATAGGAATGCACTCCTCAAACAATCCTTGCTTGTTAAAATAAAAATATACTTCACTATGGTATAATACATTGCTTACACTTCATTGTATAGTATTCTCTCTCTCTCTCTCTCTCTCTCTCTCTCTCTCTCTCTCTCTCTCTCTCTCTCTCTCTCTCTCCTAGGAACATTCTAGGGAAGGAATATTCTAGTAGTTGGAACCTTCTAGAAAGCCTTCTCACCTTTATTGTGTTCACACTATTATATGTACATGGACATATATCTATTATTATTCACATTAGGTACCTCCATAGGTACCCCATATTACCTCCCTAGGTATACTACAAAGAGTTTTGGTTCATAAATCTATTGACAAATCAAGAGGGTGGTCATACTTTGATGAGACTTTTAAGGAGACCCTCCAGTTAGAGGAGCTAGTGGGGTTTTATATTTGTCATGTTCTCATTTATATAAATTTAAGTCCGGGTTAGTGGGAAGAAAAAATAATAAGGCTGAACTATTGGCCCTCAAACTTGTTCTTATGTTTAATGCTTAAAAGGGTGTATATAAGTTACAAGTGATGGGTGATTCTATGGTGGTCAAAATTGGATGAGGGGAGTCATTGCTATGGAAAATTTCTTTAGGGATCTATCTACGAGGAAGTAATAAATATGAAGAACAAAATTAATGAAATTTCTTTCTCCCATGTCTATAGAAAAAGAAACATGTTGCTAGATTATTTATCCAAAGGAGGATTGTGGAAAACTCAAGGTTGATGGCACATATGGGCTCAACAAGAGGATGTATTAGTTGAATAAGATTTAGGACCATTTTTAAAATCTCTTCACAGTCTCTTTCCCATATAATCTGGCTATGACACTTTTCATGTTGATGGTTATCTTTTACAAAAAACAATGTTGATGTATTTTTTATTAGTCTCAATAGTTTTCCATTTGTAGTATGAATGTATGGAAGATTGTATATGGATTTTTGGAACATGTATGTGTATGTATATGGGGTACTTTACTTATGAGACCATTCTTGTGGAAGACACTGTTTTAACAAAAATCTAATTGTGTGGAGGATTTGGTTTTAGATAGAATCACGATAAGGAGTTTCTTTTTGACTCCTCACAATTTTGATCTCCCTATTTGAATGCCAAAAGGTATCTACAAAATGCAATTTTGTTTTCACAATGAAATTACAAATTATTATTATTATTATTATCTTTTCAGGGAAAAATGTTAATGAATTGGTAATTGTTTTACCATTGATAATTTTGTACATCATATGCCATATCGATAATTTTTTTTTTTTTAGCTAACCTCTATATTAATAACATATATAGAATTTGTATAATTAGTTTAGGTTGTAGCCTGATTCCCAAGGAAACTAACTACAATAGTAAAAAATAACTAAAGTGTTATGTGAATTGTCTTTCCCTCTCCAAGAATTTAACAAAGTAATTACATATTTAAAAAGTAATATATCTACTACATTCTAGACCAAGACTTCCTAAAGTTTCCAATTTCATGATTGTCTTAACAAGAAAGGAAAACAAGACACTATTACCTAGAATGGAAAAGGAGAATCCTTGGATGCAAAGTCGACATGGATTAAGATAGGGGAATATTCCCCTCCTTGACTAGGCATGGTAGTTTCCTTAGAAAATTCTACCTCCTTCATTGTACTTCTTTTATCCTCTTCCTTTTCCATTTCCCCCTATCTTTCTTTATTTGGTTCCTCACTTATAACTTCTAACACTTATATTGCATTGATTAATTTTTTCGTATTTCTAATCCAATTGGTCCATATTGTTGATAACTTCATTGTGTTGGATTCCCTTTCTCTCAAATGTAATGGCAAAAAAAGTCTTAACGTGTCAATACAAATACACTAACTTTATATATCTGGTGTCTCTACTTCTTGAGAACCCTGTATCAAGTATCCAAGGAATTGGCTCCACATCAATTTTATAATTGGATGTTATACATTTGAGCTCCCTTACCCTATTTTCAATCTCCTCCACTTTTTGTTCTACTTCCTCGGAGAATAGTTGATTGTAAGCTTTTGTAACTACCACAATTGGTGGCCATTTTGACATGGTATTCAAGGGTCTCTTGCCTAGGCTTGAGGGCACTTTGTACTTCCTCAGTATGCCTCTCCACAAACCCTGGTTGGATTCCCCCTCATCAAACTCCTTACCACTCGAAATATTAAATCTCCTTCCTTCTAAGCAGAGCAGTAGATGAAACCGAGTGCAGTCTAGAAGAAATGCATGCATATGAGAAATAAGTATTGGCTTCAAATAAATCAATTCCAAAACTCTGTTTGGTGGAGTTGATGAAACCCACCCCCATATTTGAAGGCACTTGATGAATATGAAAATCACAATTAATACCTCTATATCCATTCCTCTCTTTGGTGTTATGTGTCTAGGTAATTCTCATCCTTTGACAATATGACAAACTTCAAAAATAGAGAATGGAGACCAAGCCATAATGTCTTGAGGCCTCCTTACCTTCATGGCAAGTCTCTTCCACACACACCCAGAATTGATGTTATTGACACATGTCCATCATATTTCCACACTATCATAGCATTAGCTTGCCTCCTTAACACCTCATTTGAGGATGCCATATCAATACTTTTGATAAGATTAAGAGTTATTTTAAAATTTGACTAAAAAATTTAGTGTTGAATTCACAAGGATAAGGCCAAGAAGAGCGGGTGGAAAGGAAAAAGCATTGGAGCAAAAGGCCACCTTATTTAAAATTAGATAAAGATAATGTTTGAATACTTTGAGTCCTATGGGCATCCATTTTTTGAACTTCATTAAAAAATTATAAATATAAAAATAAAAGGAGAGATTTGCGCTCATGGTTTGTGTCTCTCATGTTTCTTTGCAAACATTTTGTGGTTGTGAAATATTTGCTAGAGGGTAGAAAACTAAAGCTTGGATATTGAAGTCTTAGCCACATGGAAAAGTGTATAATTCTTTGTTGATGCAATCTTCTTTATCAACAATGTGATCTTGGGTATTGAAGTCTTATCCACATCACAAAGTGTATAGATATTTGTTGATGTGATCTTCTTTATCAGTAATGTGATATAATGGGTTTTGGCACGTGAGATGTGATTTGAAAAAATAATTATTAATATTAAATTTATAATTATATATAAATATTTATATTTATATTAAATAATTATATTTTGGCAATATACAAAAAACCCTAGGTGATTAGCTCATGGGTTGGCTTCGTCCTACTCAGTATTTGTGTCCAAAATGGTCATGATAGGAGATTTCTCTACAAATCTTAACCTTTGTCAAGGGCCTATTGTTTAAGTGCAACATTGGTGGGGTCTTTTAAGAGTTTTAATTGAGTTTTATTGTGTAATCCATAACTTCTAGAATAGAGGAGGAATGTGTAGATTATGAGGAATAATAGATCGGTTTGCATGCTATTTTCATCAGTTATGAAGAATTTGTTAGTCTACAATAGTACATGCGTATTGAATGTGTAATATCTCTAGAACTATCTGATGGTTAGGTTCATGATGTGGGATCTCATATCCTAGTTTTTGAAGTCCTCTGTGATGAAAGGAGACGTCAAAACCCCATGATCGATGGAAGTTCATGCATGGGAGTGCAAGAAAGCTTGAAGGGGGAGTGGGAAAAACTCATTTCATGTGGAAAATCTTCACATGAAATCCATCAGTCTGTGAGGAAGAAAGATAATACAACTGTGTCATGCATTTAGAGTTTAATGCCTTGTGGTGGAGAACCCTCCCACTTGCCCAAACTCAAGGCTAGGTGCTGGAAGTCTTGGAAGGAGAAGAAATCCATGGTTTTGGGGGAGGACATAGTCATGAGAAAAATCCCTCCATTGTTGGGACGCACAATGGTGGGTCGCTTTTGTGGGAAGGTGGTGCGTGCCTTAACTCTAGTGAGATGGTTAGACATTGTTGACACTTGAAAGCGCAACAACGAATACTATGCTCGCAAATGATTGCCAATATTTATTATTTATCTATATTGATAATATACTAGTAGGTGGGACCCCCTTGTTATACTCATGGCAGTATGGTGGATAAACGACACTTATATTTTGTTTGCCCATGTGATGGTAGAAACACAATTTTCTACAGTTGATTGGTTTCAAATCATGGTTTAAAATGTTTATGGTAATATGTGGTGGTTGGGTGATTAAAACATGGAGAAAAATGGTTTGGATGATCTCTCATAAAAAATGATAATGCTGCCCTTTTGAATGAAAGAATTATACTCCAATTTTTATGGTGTGTATTGTTCATGGAGAAGGTTGGGTGATCTTGACCCTTGCTACTATGGTTATGCGCATTGTTTGAGTTGCATAGTGGATTGTGTTCCTAGCACATTGTCATTTGAAGGAATTTGATATTGGCAAGGGGTGGTGCACTTTGGACTATCGCGCACTTTGAAAAAGTAATATGGCAATTTTGGATTTTTGGTTGATTAATGGTTTGAATGTAGTGTATGGTGAGTTTGATAGTGGGCTTGGCTCATACTAAAAATTGTATGAAGATATGAAGGGAGAAGCGATGTGCAGTAAATGCACGTCACTCAAACTCCCCTCGAGCCCGTCACCTTAGTTATTCTTGCATTTTTGGCTCTGGTAGTTGCTGCTACTCCACCTTGCCTGATTGTGGAGGAAGTATACACTCTTGGGTTTTCTCCTCACGCAAACTTTTACAGGTATGGGTTTTCTTACTTTTCCATCCATGAGAGTTAATATCCCTTTGAATCAAATTTTGGCTTTGGTTGCTTGTGGTTTGTGTGATTCTCAAGCTGTTATGAGGTTTTGGAACTGTGTTTATGCTCAAATCTTTGGTTTCCTGTGGTGGTTTCTCTGGGGTTGTTGGATTTTAAAAGTTGGCCATGTGGTCCTTCCTGTGTGTAATTGTTCAATGGAATTTTTAAGTAAAGGTTGCAGTGGAGCCTGCTTTGCCATGTTTTTGTTTTTGAGTTTAACCTATCTGTTGAAATTGGTTATCGCAGTCTCCCTAAACTCTAGGATTTGTGAATAGCCCACCTATATATTGACATTACTGGTCTCTGTGACTAAGTGTACCCACACCATGTTTCAACCCTGTGGGTTTTTATGTGAACTATTAGCACATAATATTGTATGCGAGGTGTTTTCCTACAAAGTGTCCCCTTCAGTGAAAAAGTGGCAAAGAATAGGTAAAAAACCCACTTGTCCTAAGTCAGGGGTGCATAAGCGCTCTGGATTATACAGTGCGCAGATTTGGGCGGTCAGAATATGCGCACCCAGATCTTCGGTCTAGATTTAATTCCGGACCCCCTCGTCGTTCTACCTTTAATGATGGGGGGGGTCCGATATGACAGTTTTCCCGTGCACAGATCTGAAGGGTCAGGCGAGCCGTGCTTGGTTCTACGGTTGAGGTCCCATTTCGGACCCCCCCCGCCATTCTACCTTTAATGATGGGGGGGGCTCTGATATGGGAAGTTTTCCAGTGTGGGCCCCTTTGCTATCATGGTGCCTCCTCCTTGCGTCGACCCCCTCCTATTTCCACCTGTGTTCCACTAGGCCTCCTGTCCACTAGTCACATCGCTCGTTTCACCCTTGTCTCATTAGGACACGCTCACCTTTCACTCACCCTTGTGGCATGTCATTTTTCAGTTTTCTCCCTCTTGGCTTCCCACACCTGTTCCTCTCCCTATCATGTCGTCTCATTATAGGAGACGTGTCCCCCCTCGACAAATCACATCCCACCACCATATCTCTGTGCCCCCCACAAGATCTGCCACATTCGTCCTCTGGTCTCTCCTCATCTTACTTCCACATCTAATATGCCAAATCATCCCTGTCTAGTCATTGCTCATCCGCCGCTCCCCGTCAGGTGCCCAAGTTATCACGTCCGCCTCCACATCTTACCATGAAGCCATTTAGCAGATCGAGGTGGAAGCATGAGAAGCCTCCACGTCCCAAAGGTGCAGAGTTGACCGAGGCCGTTTCCGATCCCAAGGAAGCAGTTATTGGAATGGTTGGTGGTGGGTGGACATCATTTCCACCATAAATGGAAAGTCCGGGAGAGGACTGTCAGCTTGTCAACTCCTTGCAGGCTCATTTTGGAACACGGTGGCGTTTGACCGAAGTGCATGATGGATTAGAGACTGCATGCACAGTGTTCCAGTAAACATGAAGACACAATGCCTTCAATGCAGTAACTCGAAGCTCCTGCTGGGCTTTGCTCCAAGTATATGAAGGCATTTTTTCCATTTTTGTAGCAATCGATGGTTGAGCTATGCTCCCGAATTGTAAAACTTTAACGAAAGTTCTGGTTCTCTGGTTATGAGATGTATCTGAGACCTCCTGTTTAATGAAAGTCAACTTCTCTCCATCTCTCTATAAGCTTTGTTTTAAGACACTTGGAATTGGCAGGTCCAGTCGAGGGCGATTATGTTGTGTGATGTATGTTTGATCATGACAGTGTTTTCACTAGTTTTAAATCAATCTCCTTTGTCTTCTTTCTTCCTCTTACCCTGAGTAGCTCATTGAAATATTCAAGCGAGCTTTTACAGTAGCCACCATGATGCAAGTATGATTAGTGTGTTACTGTAACTGTGTCATCTTGGCACATTTCAGTGTTTGTTCTTTCTTCTACGGGTTGTTGGAAGTTTGATGCCTACAACAGGCCTTTGCAATTTCTCTCTGAAGTCTTCCTCCTACTCACCCTTATTACAACTTACTGACTAAAGTTAAATCAAGACCTCACCTGCTTGTGCATAGCCTGGCCCAGGATTCTGAGTTAAAACAATATTCTTCTAGGTTTGAATCCATTTGATCACCCTTTTATATACCAATCATGACATAAAACTGATGGGCATCAGGCTCTTCTCTTGCCGCAATCCAGGAGTGACTTCCGATGCTAACATTTCTGGCGTCATTGCCAGGGACGAAGTTGAAGATTTTCCTTGGAACTGAATGACATTAAGCCTCTGATTCTGAAGGTGCATCAGACATCAGAGCCCTTGAAGATTGATACTGTGCACCTGACGACTCCATTGTGATGAGTTGTGTCTTCCAGAGGCACACACACGCGGTCTACTCCAAAGCTGCCTTTAGCAACACCTGAAGCCAATCCAGAGAAGCTTATCAGAAAGGGAAAGGCCCTCAAGGAAGGAACTTCTATTGCTGAACCAGGTATTTCTGATAGTTCTTGTTGCCCTCTATTAGAAACTCCAATTCCTGATTCTCAGTTTCCTAGCAGAGCCTTTACTGAAGTTTCCCATTTCTTGAATTTTGGGAGTGTTCCTACTGAGTTTCCTTCCCCTGGTCTTGCATTGGAGGGAGAAACTCTTGTCACTCCTATCTCCCCTGACATTTCACCCTGGTCTAGACCGAGGAACTTAGGAGAGTTTCCTACTTCGGGCTTTAACACCCCTCCTCCGGTTACTGTTGCTGCTGCAGTGTTAACCCAACCCTGTGCTCCTTTAAGCCCTGTAGCCTTTTCTTCAAATCTTCTGCTGTTCCCTTTTCCTCCTACGAGTTCAGCTCCTCTCTCCCCTGTTCGATCCCCATCTCCTCCTAATTTTCCTCCACCTAATATCCCTATGGCAGGAGCCAATCCCCCTGGTAACAGAATGGATGCCATAGTGGCTGCTAGATACTCCCCTCTAGTCCTACCTCAGCTAGTCAATCCTCTCCTTGTTGGATATTACTTGAAATATATTCCTAAATTCACTGGAGAGGAAGACATAATTGCTAAAGAGCACCTTGCTGCCTTCTACAATTATGCAAACAACCTGAACATTGAAAATGAAGATGTTTGGATGAGAGTCTTTGTCCAGAGCCTTGATGGTGAGGTTAGAAAATGGTTTAGGGGACTGAACCTTGGATCTATTGCTTGGATTGAGGCTTTGGATAACACCTTCTTGAGACAGTGGGGAGATAAAAAATATTTCATGTATTACATGACATAATTTGGGTCCTTGAAGAAGAAGGAAGGAGAGTCTGTCTCTGAATTCTCCAAAATATTCAATAAGATTTACAATACGATCCCTATTGAGATAAAACCCTCAGAAACCTCTACCAAAATCACTTATGCTAGTGCTTTTGACCCCGATTTTTTCCTCCTACTTAGAGAAAGAAGAGCCACTTCCCTGGCTAACATGCAAGATGCAGCCTTGGAAGTAGAATAAAATGTGCTAGTAGTTAACAGGCTTAGAAGTAAATCTAACAAAGACAAAGGAAGAGGGAAATCTGAGGCATCAACCTCTGGTTCTTCTGCATCTCACCCTCAAGTGGATGAATTGAAAAATATGGTGAAGACTCTATCTCTAGAAATGGAGAAAATAAAAATGGAGGGGAAACAGACCTACAAGAATCCTCAAAACACCGACAACAGAGGAAACTTCAGGAGGCCTAACAACAATATTCCTCAGATTATTCCAAGGGAACAAAGGAAAAAAGGTAGGGATGATAAAAGGATTCAGACCCCCCTCTAGAATAACCTTGTCACTGATGAAGAGAGGGAAGAAGAGGAGCTTGACCCTGAAATTCACTGTATTGAAGACACCTCCCCTTTTCCCCATTTGACTCAATCTGCATATGAAGAATCCCTTATGAACAATCAAATAAATGAGCTGAGTAAAGGGGAGAAATCCCACCATAGAAATTCTAACAAATACAATCTCAGATCAAAGAAGAAAGAAGAGAAGTATGATCAACCCCTCATAGCAGAAAAACATGCTAAGCCTGCAACAAACACTGCCTGAGAAAATAAAACTCATAAACTCTCGCCAACAACCAAATATCCTGTCTCAGAGGTAAGGGAAATTCCTAAGCCTCCTTTCTCCTTTAGTTTCGAGCATGAAATTCAAAAGATCAGAATTCCCGTACCCCTCTCGGAACTTGTTAAAAATGAAGATTTCAAAAGGTCCCTCTCCAAACTTTTGCTGTTCGAGCCACCTCAGCTTACCACAGACTCAATAAATCTCCAAGATGAAAGGCCAACAATCATCCTAGGTCCCATGGTAGAAGACATATATGATTCATCCCCTCCCTTCTACACATCTCTGAACATACATGATAAGGTGCTGCATAACTGCTTGATGGATTCAGGGGCTTCGCATAACCTCATGCCCAAAACATTCATGGAATAATTGGGACTAGAAGTGACCATGGCCTATCATGATTTGTACTGTTTTGATTCAAGGAGGGTGCAATGTCTTGGAGTCATCAAAGACCCGGGGGTGTCTTTATTTCAACTACCAATGAAGAGTGTGCTCATGGACATTGTGGTAGCTGATGTTCCCCCCAATTTTGGCATGATGTTGTCAAGATCTTGGATTAAAAATATTGGAGGAACATTACAAATGGACCTCACATATGCCACTATTCCAGTTTTTGGAGGAGAACACATAAGATTGTACATAGAAGCTCAGTTGGCCTACATTGTCAGTGACGAAGCAGACCCCACTAACCATCCTATCTGTGCGCTTGACATGGATTTGGGGTCTAGTTTGTTACATCTTACTGATGCTCATAAAGTCCCTCTCAAAGTTAGAAAATAGCCCTTGTCTGGTCAGGAAATACCTCCTCCAACTACCTTTGTGTGGAAAATGTTCTTCGACGGAGCCTCTTCTAGTGAAGGTGCTGGTGCTGGAGTGGTTTTTGTATCGACTTGTCAGGAAACCATATCCCTGTCATACAAGATGGAGTTTGAAACCACCAATAATGTGGCAGAATATGAAGCTCTTATTTTAGTTTAAGGGCTGCAAAAAAGATGGGAATTAAAGAGGTAGTCGTGTTCGGAGATGCTTAGTTGATAGTCCAGTAGGTCAGAAATGCTTATCAGGCTAAACATCCTCGACTCAGAAGTTACAAAAATGAGGTGTGGGACCTGATTGATAATTTCTTCTCAACTTTCAACATTTCTTTTATTCCAAGAGAAGAAAATACTTTGGTTGATTCCCTAGTTGTCTTAGCTAGCCAGTTTAGGATACCTCTACCACCTAGGATCAAATATGATGTTGAGATAATATATAGGCCATCTATACCGGACAATATCAGGCATTGGAAGGTGTTCGAGGATGATCTTGAAATTAGAAAATTCCTCGAGTCTGTTGATGATTTCTCTGCATTGCACATTGATCAAGACCTGATCCTGAAGGCGATATGCACCCTGAAGTATTTTTAAATGAAATTTCTAATTACCATATTGTTCAGTTGCCTAGCAATCACATTCCAAAGGGACTAGTTCCTTTAGAAAGATTGTTTGATTGGAATGATGTGGCAGTCAAGGGTGAGGCTTCAAATGGGGAGGCTGATGCAACTAAATGCAATATTGGCACAAAGGAGGATCCTAAGTTCATCAGGTTGTCAAGCAGCCTGTCAAAGGGGTAGAGAGACGAGTATGCTGAGTTATTAAAAGAATTTTCTGATGTGTTCGCCTAGACCATGAAGACCTCAAGACAAATGACACAACTATCATGGAACATAAGATCCCACTGAAAGAAGAAGCTAAGCCATTCGGGCATAAGTTAAGACAGATTAATCCGATGTTGCTGCGTGTCATGGAGAAAGAAGTAAAGAAGTTGTTAGATGCTCAAATCATAGTCCCTTTGAGATATTCTGAGTGGGTGGCTAATCTGGTGCTAGTAAGAAAGAAGAGTGGAGAAATCAGACTTTGTGTTGATTTCAGGAACCTGAATAGAAGCTCCAGAAAGGACAATTATCCCCTACCTAAGATGGAGCACATATTGTAGAGGGTAACTGGTGCATCCGGGATGTCCATGATTGATGGTTTTTCTGGCTATAATAAGATATTAGTCCCGCCCCAGGATAGAGAAAAAACAACCTTCACCACTCCTTGGGGCATATTCATGTATGCCAAAATGCCTTTTGGATTAATGAATGCAGGAGCAACATTTCAGCGAGCCATGGACATAGCCTTCATTGGGGAGAAAGATTAGTTCGTGATGATCTATCTGGATGACATCACTTCTCCAGATCTGATAAAGAGCACTGTGGTCACTTAAGGAAGGTTTTCTTGAAATGCAAAAGGTTTGGCTTTTCCTTAAAACCCAAGAGGTCTTTGTTTTCTATGGAGGAGGGGATGCTGTTAGGCCATATAGTATCAACATAGGGAGTGAGAATTGATATTAGCAGGGTGAAGGCAATTCATACCCTGTCACTTCCCAGATCCAAGAAAGAGGTCCAGTCTTTCTTGGGTAAAATTAATTTTCTGAGGAGGTTTGTCTCAAATTTTGCTGAGTTGGTGAAGCACATCACAACCATGCTCAGAAAGGGAAATGAAGTAAAATGGACTGCTGAACCCAGGGAATCCTTTGTCCAAATAAAAAAGGATTTGACTGAGGCACCTGTGCTGATCAATCCTGATTATTCCAAGGATTTCCTAATTTTTTCTTTTGCTTCTTTTGATACAGTAGCAACCATTCTATTACAGAAGAATGTTGAAGGGCTGGAGCAACCCATTTCGTTTTTTAGCAGGGCATTAAGAGATGCAGAGGTCAAATATGGAATCATGGAGAAGCAAGCCTATGCCTTGGTCAAGGCCATTAAAGCATTTAGAGTCTATGTACTTCATTAAAAAACCATTGCATATGTTCCTTCAGCTTCTGTGAAGGACATCCTCGTTCATCCCGACATAGATGAGAAAAGAAGCAAGTGGATTACCAAGATCCTTGAGTTTGACCTGGAGATTAAGCCAACTAAGTTGGTTAAAGGGCAGGTCTTAGCCAAGTTGCTGGCTGAATCAAATTGCAAAGCCTTGGGGGTTAAATTCATTGATGGTTTCTCAGGAAATCAATAGCCTGAATTGTTTGATGGCAATCCTCAATACAATCCTCCACTAGCAGAGTGCACCTGGTATAGAGATATCATATATTTTCTACTAGAATTAAAGCCCCCTGATAAAATAGGGAAGAGTAAGGCAAGAGGTTTAAATCTCAAAGCAGTCAAATATTGGCTTATCGACCAAGTCTTGTATTGGAGAGACCCTTTAGGGGTGTTTATGAGGTGTCTGAACCCACAAGAGGCCCAGAAAGTGACATTTGAATTCCATAGCAGCCTCTATGGGGGTCACCACTTTGGAAGACCACGACCCATAAGATTCCCAGGGCTAGGTACTATTGGCCCACCTTATTCACTAATGTCTGTAGAGAGGTGAGAGTCTGCATCAAATGCCAAAGGTTCTTAGGGAAGCAACAACTCAAATCTCTTCCACTAAAACCTGTAGTAGCTGCAACAACTTTTCAACAATGGGGGTTGGACTTCATTAGAGAGATTCATCCTCCCTCAAGCAGCCAACACAGATGGATCCTGACTGAAATTGACTATTTTACCAAGTGGATAGAAGCTATCCCCACCAAGAGTGCTTCACACAAGGTTATCATCAACTTCCTGGAGGATATCATACCAAGGTTTGGATGCCCTAGCAGAATTGTCACTAATAATGCTGCATCTTTCAGGTCTGAGCCTTTGGTGAGGTTCTGTGAGCATTTTGAGATTTCACTGGTTCATTCTACTCCCTACTATCCACAATGAAATGGACTAGCAGAGTCTTCCAATAAAATCCTAATTAAGCTCATTAAAAGATTTTTGGAAGATAATAAGAAGGTCTGGGACTCAAAACTCAAATTCGCTCTGTGGGATGATCGAGTGACAACCAACAAATCCCTGGGAACCTCCCCTTTTCAACTTGTTTATGGGAAAAAAGCTGTTTTTCCCACTCAGCTACCTCTACTTGTAGAAAAATTATTTCAAGATTAAGAAGGAGAGCCAAATCATATGGTCAGAAGAATCCATCAAATGGTGGAAGTGCAACAAACCAGGGAGAAGGTAATGAACAAAGCTCACAATCATCAACAAAAGATCAAGCAGGTCTTCTTTAGGAGGGTCAAGAAAGAGGATTTCCAACTGGGAGATCTGGTATTTAAGTGGTATGATCCCAAGAAGGACAAGGGAAAACATGGAAAATTCAAAGCCCTATGGATCGAGCCCTTCAAGGTATGGAGTATTTTCAAATAATACCTATAGGTTGCAGGATTTGGAGGGTGAAGAAGTTTTCAATGGCCCTGTGAATGGTGATTTTATGAAGAAATGTCTCTTTTGAGCCACACATGGCTCCTCTGTGTTTGTAAATATTGTTTTTTAGTTTATCTTTCATTTTTAATAATGACTCCATAGCCCAACAACAAGGCAATGAATCTACAAAATAGTTCTTGGCATCTCACAGGGAGCAAGCCATCATGCCCCATGGAGCCTAATGTTAGCACATAATCTTTTATGCGAGGTGTTTTCCTACAAAGTGTCCCCTTCGGCGAAAAAGTGGCAAAGAATGGGTCAAAAACCCACTTATCCTAAGTCAGGGGTTCATACGTGCTCTGGATTATACATCGCACTGATCTAGGCGGTCATAATATGAGCGTCTAGATCTTCAGTCCAGATTCTATTCTGAACCCCCCTCATCGTTCTACCTTTAATGATNGTCCGATATGGGCAATTTTCCAGTGTGGGCCCCTTTGCTATCATGGCGCCTCCTCCTTACGTCACCCCCTCCTCTTTCCACCTATGTTC
This sequence comes from Picea engelmannii, assembly GCA_009831015.1. Lineage (NCBI taxonomy): Eukaryota > Viridiplantae > Streptophyta > Pinopsida > Pinales > Pinaceae > Picea > Picea engelmannii. The sequence continues at coordinate 131,998 of ML787179.1, forward strand.
CACTAGTCCTCCTGTCCACCAGTCACATCACTTGTTTCCCCCTTGTCTCGTTAGGACACACTCGCCTTCCACTCACCCTCGTGGCATGTCATTTTCCGCTTCGCTCCCTCTTGGCTTCCCACGCCTGTTCCTCTCCCTATCACGTCGTCTTGTTATAGGAGACGTGTTCCCTTCGACAAATCATGTCCCACCACTATATCTTCGTGCCCCCCACAAGATCTTCCACATTCATCCTCTGGTCTCTCCTTGTCTTACTTCCACATCTAATATGCCAAATCATCCCTGTCTAGTCACCGCTCATCCGCCGCTCCCCGTCAGGTGCCCCAGTTATCGCGTCCGCCTCCATGTCTTACCATGAAGCCATTTAGCAGATCAAGGTGGCAGCATGAGAAGCCTTCACGTCCCAAAGGTGCAGAGTTTACCGGGGCCGTTTTCGATCCTAAGGAAGCAATTATTGGAATGGTTGGTGGTCAGTGGACATCGTTTCCACCATAAATGGAAAGTCCAGGAGAGGACTGCCAGCTTGTCAACTCCTTGCAGGCTTGTTCTGGAACACGATGGCGTCTAACCGAAGTGCATGATTGCTCAGAGACTGCATGCACAGTCTGCCAGTAAACATGAAGATGCAATGCCTTCAATTCAGTAACTCGAAGCTCCTGCTGGGCTTTGCTCCAAGTATATGAAGGCATTTTTTCCATTTTTGTATCTATCGATGGTTGAGCTATGCTCCCGAATCGTAAAAATTTAACAAAAGTTCTGGTTCTCTGGTTATGAGCTGTATCTGAGACCTCCTGTTTAATGAAAGTCATCTTCTCTCCATCTCTCTGTAAGATTTGTGTTAAGACACTCGAAATTGGCAGGTCCAGTCAAGGGTGATTATGTTGTGTGATGTATGTTTGATCATGCCAGTGTTTTCACCAGTTTTAAATCAATCTCTTGTGTCTTCTTTCTTCCTCTTACCCTGATTAGCTCATTGAAATATTCAAGTGAGCTGTTACAGTAGCCACCGTGATGCAGGTATGATCAGTGTGTTACTGTAACTGTGTCATCCTGGCACATTTCAGTGTTTGTTCTTTCTTCTACAGGTTGTTGGAAGTTTGATGCCTACAACATACCTTTGCAGTTTCTCTCTGAAGTCTTCCTCCTACTCACCCTTATTACAACTTACCGACTGAAGTTAAATCAAGACCTCACCTGCTTGTGCATAGCCTGGCCCAGGATTCTGTGTTAAAATGATATTCTTCTGGGTCTGGATCCATTCGATCACCCTTTTATATACCAATAGTGACATAAAACTGATGGGCATCAAGCTCTTCTCCTGCCACAATCCAGGAGTGACTTCTGACGCTAACATGAACTATGATGGAATATTGGAGCATTTTGTGCCTTGTCTTGGCAGAACCCTCAGTTGTTGGCTTGCTTGCTATAAGCTCACCGTCACGATTTCCTGGTAAATGTTATACAATATGAGAACATTACTACCCAGAAGTTGATGAGAGCACTATTCATGCTTTTTGGTTGGGCACAAGTTTTTATTTGGTCGCTCATTATGTAGTGTTGATAAAAGGGTTGGCTTCAATTGTTTTTTTTTTGTAAGTTGCACCCTATTGTTTGAAACCCATACAACTGAGAGAAATATTTCATATTATTGTTTATGTGATCGATTATGATAGGGAACCTATGGAATGAGCTATTAGTTCCATTCAACTACCAAAATATCTGGTCGAACCACCTGTTTTATCTACCACTTACTATCTTAAACCATGAACATTACATTGAAAGCGTATTTACTCCAGTTTGAAGTTGATGGGAGCTTTGTTCTTGCTCGATTACTTGGGCATGATTTTGTTTGGTCCTTTGCTTGGTAATTCTAGAAGAGATCTGTACCCACCCATTCATTTGAAGCTTGTGCTCAAAATATTGAATGTTATATTTGGTTCAATCATTATGTTGGTTGTATAAAAGGGGCACCTATGTTTGAAATTCTTGAGGCTTGAATAAGAGTGATAACGTCTATAATAATTGCATTGAACAATGGTTAAATAAATGATGGATATGAGTTGTTTGTAAACATTGTACGTGTCCCTGTTGGATTTAATGGATTATTATTGGAGTTAATGTTATGGTCGTGGCTCAAAGGCTATTGTTGTTTCTTATATTGATTACGATGTTGTTCGTTATGACTGTCATATAATGATAATGTGGGTATAATGGTTACTATGATTAAATAATTCCGGGCATACAAATTATTGTGTAAATAATTCGGAAGACAACAAGCAAATTTGTCAAAGAAGATACTAGTTTGGATTATTGTTTTGGAAAAGGAACACTTGTTAAACTTTGAAATTCTGGACAAAGATATGTTTTGATTGCATTTGAGGTATCATATTTTGATTTGTTTCACTTGAACAATATACATATTGATTCCCTATCATTCTACCATTTTTCTCTAATTACATTCCCCTCACAATCCCAATTTCACTTATTACATCCTTGTTCTATGATATAAATTTAAAAATAAAAGTCTGTGTAGAAGCGACAAAAGGGATAACATAGCAAGGGTTGGTGACTGATATTTTGATATTTTTATACATAGTTAAATTGTTTGGTTAATTGCTGAACAATATTTGTATATAAATTCCCTATCATTCTACCATTTTTCGCTAACTACACTCCCTCTATATTTCCCATGAACCCTATCACCCCCTGTTCACATGGAAATTAATGAATGCTTTGTTATGGATGGATTTGCATGTATATCGTGTCAAATTTTGAGCCAAATTTTGATTCATGTAAGCAGAGTGTCATGTATGGTTTATTAAGAGATTCATTACTGACGAACTGCCGCTACAGGATGAGATTTTTTAGTAGAGGCAACAATGTCTGAAATAACATAGGCAGGGGAAATTGGAATCGAGGCCATATGAGGCCTAGATTTTCTATCCATTTTGACATTGATCCTCAAGAATTGAACCAGTTGTTCTAGGCTGGGTTATTTAATTGGGTTAGGCATGGAATAATGTACCCTCAACCAGAAATACCCCTTTCCAGCCTCCTCAGAATATCCTCGACATTCCTGTTCCTCCACATGTGTCTTTGCAGCCTGAAGTCCCCACAAATGATGGTTGGCAAGAGATCCTCAACTATCCTATCTCTCACCATCATGGTTGGCCCACTATGTCATTGCCTTTACCACCACCTGTCAATAACAATGTCCATATTTCCCGTGTTGTTTCACCATTTTAGTCTTCACACACTAGTAAGAGATTGAAAACTGATATTCCCCAACCTGTGCAAGACAAGGGAAAAGCAACTGCCTCCCCTTCTTCTCCCTCCAATAATTCCTCGAAATCTGTGTCTTTTCTCCTGCATTTGAAGGATGACTTCTCCCATGTGATCAACAAGATACAATCCCAAGGGTCCAATCAACCACGGGCTACTTCCGAGAAGTCTAAGGGAAACAACAGTGAAAAAAAGAAAATTGCCTCACAAAGTGGAAAATATTGTTTTTAAATTATGTTTTTTTTACGATTTTAGTTGATGAGGACAATGCTTAATGGATTTTAGCATTTTTGGACACCGACCTCTATTTTGATATTTTGTGGATAATGTGGATATATATATTCTTTTTTGGATATGATATAAATTATTTCTGATATTTAAATATCCAGTTTGAAAGATATTCAAGGGAGTTACAAGGGTGGCATATGGTTAAAATGATTATTTTTTTGTGTATTGTATTTCACGATTTAAAAGGAAGAAATGACGGGAGTCACAAGGGGTCCCACCTACCTAGTTATTATTAATTAATACCCTTAACTATATTGTTATTATTTATTTCTCCTAAACTAATTAGTTAAGTTAAATCAACTTAACTAAAGAAAGTAGTTTAACTACTTCAACTTATTTGGAAAGAGTAAAAGCTGAATGAGAAGAAGAGACAAGGGGAGAATAAGAGGAGAAAGAAAGACTAAGGTTTTCTCTTTAGTTACATGAGATAGTTTCAGTTTTCATTAATTTCTGAGTTTATTCAAAGCCTAATTCTCTTCTTGACAACAAGGTCTTATTGTAGACAACAAGGTTTAAGACTGAACCACACTTTTCAGACGCTTGTTTTAGAGGTGTTGATCCATTCTTGATAGTCTGTGTATTATTATCTATTTGTAAATTAAATTTCATGGCTGATAAAGGATATATTGCAGAGTCAAATTGGCAATAGTTTGTGGCAAGTTGATCCAGATTATTAATTTCAGGTTTACTTTACTGTCAAATTCTTTTTGTATGGTGTTCATCGAAGATATCTAAATTAGACTTTGGTCCATGTCCTTGCAGTGGTTTTTTAAAAAGAAAAACATTTTTGATATCTCAGAGTGAAATAAATTCAGATTGCTATTCTGTCTCATATATGTGTATTTGTGACTTGGTTACTTTTCGCTTTTTGATCTCCATGTTTACTTAATCGCAAATCTATGTACATTCCATAAGTTTTTATTTTATTTTATTTTTGCAACATATCTAAACTATAAATCAACCTCAGTCCTTTTAATTAATACTTGCAGATTGAGAGAATTTTTTGAGGCTATAAACCCTCGGGTGACATTCCCAACTATCTTGTCCTAGCCATGCAAGATCTGAAAATTATTGAGTAAGGTAATTCATACCTTTTCCTCAACAGACATGATTGGGAAGATTTCCTAGGATACATGACTATCTTCCATACTCTTTCGAGAGGGAGGATTGTCTACAAATTCATTTCAAAGGAGGACCTGTAATTTTTTTCCAGACGTGTGTGGAATTGGGGGCCATCGGGTCTAATTCTAAAGGATTGGGTAGTTAATTTTGACCCCGCTCGTGACACGCTTTTGCCCACGAATGTCTGAGAAATTTCACCGAATTTTCCCATGATGTTTTGGAACAAAGTTATTCTGGTGTCCATTGGAAACCAAATTGGGAAGTTCGTGGGGTGTGATCCAAGATGGGAAACCAAACTAGATAGGCACTAGGTGTGGATACATATCGAAGTAGAACTCATAACTGATTTATTGAATGAAATCGAACTGGTATATGGAGGCTTTTCTTGGGTTTAATGCATAGATTATTGGAAGGTGCCTTTCATATATTTCATATGCCATGAACTAGGTCATTTAATGGCTCAATGTTGAAGGACCCCTTCTCAGTTCCCACCATTCAAAAAATAATGGAAGTAGAAAGAAGTCGAGGTATCAAAGGATATAGAGAATATGATAGTCGAAGAATCATCGTTCTTTAATAGCCCTCGAGCCCATTCGGGCTCCATGCAAGGTAGTGATGATGGGGGGATTCAAGGAACGTTAGTTTCTAGTAAGTCAACTAGTCTTATGGAAAAAAAAACCCATCTTTTTTAAATTTTGAAAAGGAGGTGTCGTCGGAAGCTAAAGTCAAATCAGTGGATTTTGTTAAGGGTGTTGGTTTATCCTCTTCCCCCACATGTTCCCTTAAGGAATCCCAAGTCCTTTATAGCCCTTGGGTCTTGAAGCACTGGGATGTTCAAATCCCCCTTTTCTCTGAAGTGGGTACTATTCCTAAGCCCTTGGTTCCTCTAGAATCGAGGGAGGAATCACCTCCAATCTCTCCCTCGTGCTCCTTTTCCTCATAGTCTATCATAAAATCATAGTATATGTTAAGATATCGAGTTAAAAAAGGGATAGAGACCCCTTGTGCTGTAGGTTTAGCGATGAATAAGGGGATGGCTCAATATGTAGGTAGAAAATATCATCTAACCCTTTCCCAACAATAGGCTACAAAGGAAATAAAATCCAAGAAACAACCAACCGGTTTGAGGTCCCTTAGAGAGAGGGAAGCGTTGGCTAGAAGTTACAAATGATTATTATGCTTCTCAATGCTTGTGGGGTAGGGGGCGCCCCTAAAATTTAGGCCCTCAAAATAATGGTCGCATAATGAAAACTTGACATTTTATTAGTTGAATAAACAACGTGCTTTAGTGAAAAGGTTGTGGAAGCCTTCAACCCTTGGCTAAGGGATTGGTCATTTTTTGCTAAGGGCACCATAGGTTTTTTGGGGGGTCTCATTTCCATATAGGAATTAAATTTTAAGAAATTATCTTCGATGGTTACTTATTTTGGAATCATTTTGGATGTGGAGGATTACACCCTAGCCTTGTATTTTAGAATTGTAAACATCTATGGTCCTTATGCAAAAAAATGACCTTTCTGGGAGGGTTTAAGAAACTATGGCATCCTTCAGGCTCCCATTGTAGTTCTAGGTGGCGATCAAAATTTCACTTTGTCCCTTAAATAATCTAGGGGGAAGGATCCCAAATGAGATCCATTGGAGGGTTTCTTTTCTCATTGGATATCCTCACATAACCTGGTGGACCTGGATCCCCCCTAAATCTCTCAAACATGGAGAAATGGTAGAAAGGGGGAGGATATAGTAGCTAAAAGGATTGATAGGTTCTTGGTGGTGGAAGACATTTTGGCCAACCCATGGATTATCAAATCGTTAGTGATGGGTTGGGGTATTTTTGATCATATGCCTATCATATTGAATATTACAAAAGGTGGTTCAAAATCCCCATCTCCCTTAAAATTCAATTATGACTGGTTGAAGGAAAATGATTACAGGAAACTTATTGCAGATGCTTGTACTCATCTCAAATATATTCCCGATATCTCATATATGCATCAACTAGCTTCCAACCTGGAAAAATTCAATCGGTTATCCAAGATTTGGTCACGTAATTTCAACCTAAAAAGCCAAGCTCCATCGAGGGAGGTCGAAAGTAGGATTACCAAATTGTTAATTTCAAAACATGTGGATTCCCTTTCAAAGGATGAAGATTCATAACTATAAAATTTAATAGACAAGAAGATTGAGGTTATGGATTTAGATGAATCAAAGTGGATACTTAAAAGTATGGCGGTCTGGATTCATGAAGGAGACGATAACTCCAAATTTTTCATAGCTATGCAAACAATAGGAGAAACCTTAATTTGATAGCTAAAATTAAAAATCTAGAGGGCCAAAAGGTCTCCTCTTTTGTTGAGAATTCCAAAGAAAGGGTAAGTTATTTCTCGGGTCTTTTCTCTACACCGTCTGGGTGTCCTATAAAGGAAATTTTAGAGGTAATCGTTCTCTTCCCAAGATACACATTAAAAAAGATGAATGAGTCCCTTCAGGTGAACATTTTGGAGGGGGAAGTTTTGGAAACACTGGAAGTGTTCCAAAAAAGAAAGAGCCCTGGTCCAGATGGCATTTTAGTTAAGTTTTTTCTAGGATTCTATGATCTTAGTAAAGAATATTTACTTAATGTTGTGAAAGAATCACATAGATCATGAAATCCTTGGCTCTTTACATAGGAATTTTTTGGCTCTAATCTCTAAAAAGGAGGAGACTTCCGCTTTCAAAGACTTCGGACCCATTTCATGTTGCAACCTAATTTACAAGCTAATATCCAAGATAATTGCAAATAGGCTCCAACCTATTTTAAGTGATATTATATCAAAGGAATAATTTGGGTTCCTTTTTAAAAGACAGATCCAAGACACTCTTTCTTTGGATCAAGAAGAATTTCATACTTTAAATACCAAGAAAATGTCATCATTTGTTTTAAAACTAGAATTGTCAAAGGCTTATGACAAAGTCAACTAGACTTTTCTGAGGCTCGCCTTGATTTAACTTGGAATGAACTTGCACACTTTAAATTGGATAATGAGTTCTATTGAAACTACATCCTTTGTAGTTTTAATAAATGGCTCCCCATCATCCTTTGTATTTTGGAATCATTTTGGCTTTCTTTGAAAAACAATATTCTAACATGGGGGGTGGGTATCGAGCGTGGCTGGAATGGGACGAGTAGGTGCTCACTCTGCAAAGTTGAAGAGGAAACATTCTCCCACATATTGGTGACTTGTCATTTCACTTGTAAAGTTTGGATGGAGGTCCGTGCTAAGATTAATTTAAATTTTCAGACGATAGGAAGCACTTTAGAAGAATGGTTCTTTGATTGGAAAAAATCGTAGAGTGCAATGGTTTATGGATTTTCTCCATGTTTTTTTGTCTACTTCATGTGGTGGGCCAAAAACATGGCCATTTTTTTAGAACCTAGTCATTCACGTGGAGATGGTAGCAGGCCTCATCTCCAAAATTTCCTTCGACTTCAAAAACAAGATTGAAAAAATCAAATAAAGACACCCTGTGATGCCTCAAGTGAAAGAAGATATCCCACATGGATTTCTTAATGGGTCAAGTCAAGGACACCCCTCATTATGTGATGTTGGCATCATTTTGTTCATTTCTAAAGAGAATTTCTTCAAAATTCATTATACTCTAGGTCGTGGGACAAATATGAAGGAAAAATTATCTGCAATGTGGACCTTGCCGTATTATTCTAAAATGCTACATTTGAGGAAAGTGTAGGTCTTTGGTGATTCCAAGGTGGTAATATATTGGGAAAATAAAAAATTACAAATTCAAGTGGTAAAGATTCAACCCCTTTTAAATCACATTTGGAACTCTATGAATGAGTTTGAATGATGTTCTTTCACCCACGTCTATAGGGAGCTCAATGAGATTGCAGATTGTTTATCTAAGGATGCTTTGGAGCTTGATCTGGGTTCATTCATTGTGAAAGAATTTTATGAGGGTATGTTATGTGATGAACAATCCTTTTTTCTGTAGGGGTTTTAGTGATTTAGGAATGAGGGGGTTTAATGCCTCTTTTTTGTGATAGATGGACAATACGATATCTATTTAGATATTTTTGGATGTAAATGGCATGTATGGGAGACATAAGATAGAAAGGATGAAGGTGACATTTTTGTCCCTTGTTTTAGATCTGACAACCCCTGAGAGGGCCACAACATGAATACTTATTTTTATATTTGTTATCCCCATTTTTTGGATAACTAAGGAGATTATGTCTCAAGGCCCTTAGGTTGCAGATATGGAGTGCCGAGAGACTACATGACCAACAATACCCTTTGCACAGATGGAAAACCCACTCACCACTAGAGATGGTCACAAATTTGCAGATGGCATCCACCACACCAGCTGGGTTTCGAAAGGCAGTGGGCCTTGTTCCATGAGGTACAAGTCAATATTATAGTGAGAATCATTTCAATATTTAAGACAATTAAGTATGTTGTATCTTAGATTGCTCTAGATTTCATGATATATGCTTGGAAATTATGCCTTTTTCCTTGCTTCACCTTGGTGGTTGACATTGTGCCCTAGTAAGTGGTTTTCCTTGGGGATGGGATTGCTACTAGGAACTCCCTTAATGAGCCATCGTACCGTTCTCATCCATACTTACCACTTTCCATCATTTTTCCCCTCCATTTCTTTATCTCTTTGGATTTTAGGGTGTATTCACCCAAGAAGGGTTTGTCCCTCATTCTATGGGAAGAAGGAGCGGAAGGCCCATAGGGGTTGATGTTGGGTAAAAGATAAAAGCATTGTATAAAACTTCTAGATGCTTCGCCCAAGGATCAACCAATAAAGCAATGAAATGCTTATATTTGAGTAAAGGGGACCCACAATATAATAAAGAATGATTAAAGGGTCAGTTAAAGGATAGGAGGTCTCATCACGAGCCGAACTATAACGTCCATGAATATCTAGTGGTATGACATTGTCATGATTTGGTCACTAAACCAGGGCAATGCCTCTCAGTTGCATGGCTGAGAGAAAGGGGGTCTCATCACGAGCATACCTTCTCATTTCCAGTATATGTTTGTGGGTGAAATTTCCATCATCTGGTCACCACACCAGGTAACATCCTTGAAAGAAAACAAAGAAAGAATGTAACATCCCCGACCACCCAGGTCGGGCCATGATACTCCATAAAACACTCTTACTAAAATTTGATACCATATTGTAGCATCTCCAGCCTGACAAATACATTTTGCTAATACAAATATTCATGTGGAAATAACAGTAATCCTATACCTACGAGATACACATGCAATACTTATAAATATAAAGACATGTACAAATACCCAACATGGAATTGAAAACATAATTGATACTTATCTTTTAATAGAAGACCACCAATTGTGTTCAGACCTTCCACGATCCTCCCAGCCTTAGACCATGCTACTCATCACTCTCATTAGTGGGTCACCCCTGAGCTAGGACTAAACTCCACTTGGGTAAATGGATTCCTAGGCTAGGCCGAGACAATAGGAATTTACATAGTGAACATGAAGGATTTTTTCCTAGGAGCCAACTGACACTAACAACCTACAACCTCTCATTCCCCACATGCCCGTCCCACCCAGGAAGTGTGCCCCTTCTCTACTCAACAATCCTTTAGTTTCCCCACTTACCTTCAAGGGATTCAACAATAGGCTGAACATGAATTCTCAGAGAACTATAGCTGTAGTTGGGTTCCCTCTGGAAAATCCCTTCCCAACAACCTCTCTCACTTGGATAGAGTTGCGCACAAGCCTAAAAACCTGCTTCTTCAATACATGGGCCTAAAAACTCGCCTCTTCAAACCCACAAACCTGACAACCTGCTTCTTCTATACAGATCCTAAGTCAATCAAGTAAGGTGATGGCATAGAAAAATTTCGGTTATACAATAGGTAAGGGAAACAACCACACTCAGTCCAGGAACTGTGTTGGTGGCAACAACATTTAGGTAAGGCACAATATGGGCTCAAACAAAGTACAAGTGCATTGTGCCTAACAATATTTTCACGAAATCATTTCTAAAGGTGTGCGTGAGACATGGAGAGGTTCGATTGATGGATTCAATGGCATCTCACGTGAATGCTTTGGTGAATGGGGAAGAATGGTTCCCTGCGTGAATGGTTGAGTGTGTGCCTCAATGGGGGAAGATCCCTGAAAATGCGAGGGTAACTGGGGAGAAAAATGGCTGAGTGATTTAATGGCTCTGTGAGTGGGAAGAATGCCTCCATGAATGGAAAAATCGTCCACATAAATCTGCATGCACCCTTGATGACACATGGCTCTCAAGGGGTCATTTCTCCCCACTTGTAATTCATTCTCTTTTCCATGAGACTTAGGATAAAATAATTATCCTCAACATAGTATTTAGGAAATAATAATATAATATTATCTTGGAGTTAATCCCTCAAGATTAGCTCTTTTTCCTAGTCTCATAGCTCTCCCCTTCCCTTCCTAGTGGATTTTAGTCCCCCATACTATTTTTTCGTGTTCGGTATACACACACCGATGTATTATATTAATGATAAGAGTGTTTACATATACAAAAATAGGCTCACTGGCCTTTTAACATCTAGGATATCTGACCTAATTGTCATAAAATCCTCCTGACTTATAATAAGATGGCTCACCAACCTATAAAACATATTCACATTTACAACTGGGGCTCGGTCTTGAGGTGTTACATCCCCCTCCCCTTATTTTATGCACCGTCCTCAATGCGTTATATATATATATATATAACCAAAAGTTCAAAATCCATAAAAAATGCGAGTATTATGCTCGCATAACATCCTCGTACTCCCAAGTTGCATCCTCAGGACCGTACCAGGTCTATTGGACCTTTACTATCTCTATGGCTCGATTATGGAGCTGCTTGATCTTCCATTCTAGAATGCACACCAAATGCACCTGAAAAGCGCCTTCTTGCTCCACCTAAATCAAATTCCAATCAATAACATGATTGACATTAGGTATATACTTTTTGAGCAATGATACAAGGAATACATTATGAATATACATGGATGCAGGAAATGCAAGCATATATGCCACAAGCCCAATCCTCTCTAGGATTTCAAATGGCCCACAAAAATGAGTTGCCAACTTTGAACAATTTCCCAACTTCAAGAAACTTCTGTTGGCCTTCACTTTCAAGAATACATGCCGTGAGTTCTTCCCTTGTCATCATATATTTTCTGCTTGTCTTGAGCAACCTTCAAATTCTATTTAATTTTCAACATTTTCTCTTCCATTTCCCTTAGCAATTCCAACCCAACCACTGTTCTGTCTACTGGGTTGTCCCATCTTACTAGTGTGTTTCACTTTCTGCCATAAAGTGCCTCAAATGGGCTCATCTTTAGAGATTCTTGGTACCTATTGTTGTAAGCAAACTCTACCAGGTGTAGGTAGTCTTCCCATTTTGATGGTTTATCCATCACATACATCCTCAACATATCCTCGATCACTTGATTCACCCTCCCTGTTTTCCCATCAGATTTCAGTTGACAAGTTGTGCTGAAATTCAAATTTGTTCCAAAACCTTTAAATAATCCTTTCCAGAATTTTGAGGTAAATTTTGGATCTCTGTTAGGCACAATTGTCTTGGGAATACCATGCAATAGAGCAATTTCCTTCATATAAATATCAACAAAATTAGTTTCCTTGTGAGTGAGCTTCAATGGAATGAAGCGAACAACTTTGGTAAGCTTGTCCACCACTACCATGATAGAACCATGTTTCTTATTTGTTCTAGGCAGTTTGGTGATGAATTCCATTGTTACAACTTCTCATTTCCACTTAGGAATGGGTAGTGGCTATAGCAACCTAGCTGGGTGTCTATGCTTAGCCTTGACCTTTTGACAATCCAACCATTTGGAAATAAACTCAACAACTTCCTTCTTCATGTCTGGCCAATAATATTGGCTCTTGAGAGTTGCAGTAGTTTTCTGATACACTAGGTGTCCAACATAAGGTACATTATGCATTTATTTCAATATTAGAATTTTCAATTTCTGGAAATTTGGAACATACATTCTGCCTCTGTACCTGAGAACTTCATCATCTCCCAGCTTGTAATCATCGACTTTCTACTGCAAATTGCCTTGCTGTAATTTTGTTATTATTTCCATGTACTGCAAATCTGACTTTGCAGCCTCCAAGATTATGTCCTTCAAATCTGTTTGGTACTTGCTAATGGCTGTAGCATGCAACTCATGCACTTTCCTTCTAAGTGAATCAACTACCTTGTTCTCTTTCCCTTTGATATTCTTTATATCAAAGTTGTATTCACTGAGAAATTATAGCCATCTTCTTTGTATGGAATTTAAGGTTGGCTATCCAAATAAATACTTCATACCATTATGGTCTGTCCTCAACTCAAACCTTTTTCCCATGAGGTAGTGCCTCCACATCTTCAAGGCATGCACTATGGATGCCAACTCCAAATCATGAGTGGCATAGTGGATTTCATGCTTCTTCAACTTCCCCGATTCATAACATACAACATATCCATTCTGACTAAGGACTCCACCAAGTCCTTCTTTACATGCGTCTGTACATACAATGAATTCTTCATTTGGATCTACAATCTTTAGTATTGGAGAATTGGTTAATAGATGCTTCAAGTGCTGGAAACTCTTTTCACATTCCACTGTCCACTGAAACTTCATTCTCTTCTTTTTCAAGGAAGTGATCGGGTGTGTGATCTTTGAGAATCCTTCAATAAATATTTTGTAGTATCCTGCAAGGCCCATGAATGATTTGACCTCTATCACACTCGTAGGTGTTGACCATCCTCTAATGGCCTCAATATTTTCTGGATCCATTGCTATCCCTTCTTCTGAGATGATATGTACCAAATAATGGATTTGATTATGGTAAAATGAGCATTTGCTCAATTTGGCATACAACTGATGCTCCCTTAATACTTGCAGTACCAACCTCAAGTGTTGTTCATGGTCTTCCTCTGACTTGGAATATATAAGAATTTCATCCAAGAAGACAATGAAAAACTTATCCAGGTATTCTCTGAAAATGCCATTCATTAAACACATAAAAACAACTGGTGCATTTGATAACCCAAATGGCACCACTGTGAATTCATAATGGCCATACCTTGTCTGGAAGTCAGTCTTGCTGATGTATTCTTCTTTAATTCATACTTGATGATAACTTGACCTGAGATCAAACTTGAAGAATATTTTTTCATTCTTCAACTGATCAAAGAGATCATCGATCCTTGGCAAAGGGTAGTTATTCTTTGTGGTTATCTTGTTCAACTATTTGAAGTTAATGCACAATCTCAAGGTTCCATCCTTCTTCTTCACAAATAAAACCGGGGCACCCCATGGTGACACACTTGGGCATATGTACCCCTTATTCATAAGCTCTTCCAATTGCATTTGCAACTCCTGTAGTTCTGTTGTACTCATCCTGTAGGGAGTCTTGGATATTGGAGCTACTCCACGCATCAGGTTTATGGAGAAATCAATATCTCTTTTAGGGGGTAATATTGGTATTTCTTTAAATACATCCCCAAACTCCTTTAGGACTACATGATCTTAAATATTTGACACCTTGCCTCTTGGTGTCTCTTCCATATGAGCTACAAACAATTGAAATCCTTTCCTGTAACTTTTCTTCAACTGCAGTGCTAAGATTTCTATGACAGTTATTTCCCTGGGAATTCCCTGTACCGTCCTTAGGTTCCCTTCCACATATAGGAAAGTAAATGCCTTGTTATGACAGTCTAGTATGGCATGGTGTTGGTCCAACCAATCCATCCCAATTAGACAGTCACAGGAACCTAAAGGCAAGATGTTCAAATCTGCCTTGGTGTTCAGTCCATTCGTGTCCATAAGACATGACTTAACCATCTCATTAACTTTTCTTTTGGTTTTGGTAGCCATCTGCACCAACCAAGATTTTCCATGCTTTATTCTTGAAAAATGCAATCTTTCCACCATGTTAGGGTCTATATAACTATGACTAGATCCTGAATCAATTAAAATAAGAATGGCATGGTTGTTGATCATACCTTCCACTTCAATCATATGTGAGTGAAATTTTGCTTGCTTGTTGTCCAGGGTTGCATAGATCCTTGGTACGCTTCTTCCCATGTACTCCATTGTTTTAGCTTGCTGTACATTGTGAAAAGTCCTCACCTTTTCACCCCTGTGGAGACAATCTCTGAACATATGATATCCTTTACAACCCCAACATTGAATAGGTGGATTCCTTGGCCTTTTCCCCCCCATCTCAATTGTTATGGGTTCTCTAAAAGTTGGCTGTCCTTGAGGATTGTTTCTGAAGAATGGTGGCTTCATCCCCTTCTTCCTCTGATCCATATTGAATTTCTTCTTGTCTTCCCAAGATTTTTGGAAATTTGGCCTTGCTTAATGCTGATCATATAGGCATTTGGCTCGCCTTATTGTATCATCCAATGTTTTGGGATCATCGTATTGTATCTTATCATTTATGAATAAAGGAAACCCACTCAAATACCTTTGAATATTAATAGTCTCGTCCTTGATGAAAGAAACATACTTCAACAGTTCTAAAAACCTTATTTCATATTCATCAATGGTGATACCCCCAAGCTTGAGTTCAAAGAACTCTTTCATTTTCTTGTCATAGTATCTCTTAGTCAGGTATTTCTTTTCAAAGTACTTCTTGAATTCCTTCCAAGTCACATTTTTCTCTTTAATGTGGTGCACCTGCACACGCTGATCCCACCACATAGATGCTTTTTCCTTGAGTTGGTAGATAATTTTTTTTCCTTTTGCATATGAAGAATAATTATGTAATTGAAAGTACTTTCTCATGCTTAGCAACCATGTCTCGACATATTCATCCTTCTTGTTCTCACCATCAAATGTAGGAGGTTTGATCTTGTTCATTTCTCCTCACAGTTCATCCAACCTAGACCTATTCTGATGCTTCCTGACATGGGATGGACTTGAGATTATATGTGCTCTCCTATTGGAATGCCTTGGGAAGTGATGGTGATGTCTGCTAACACTCCTTGATATTCCTTTCTCCTCAGGAGACCTATGGATTCCTGATTTTCTTGAGCCACTTTCCTTATCCAATTTCTTTTCTATTATGTTCAAGATCTGCATTAACTTCATGTTTAAGTCCTCCTGTTTCTCCTTGGCTTTCATAAGCCTTTCATTATCATCCTTGTGGCTTTGGACATCCTTTTGCAAATTTTTAATTGTATATTCCTGTTAGGACCATACAATGTACCTTTTTGCCCACACTTTTTGCCACCATTACACTCTTGTTTCACTCACATTTAAACTCATATTATCACTTTACCCTATCTTTCCAAAGGTATACAACGTCTCTTCTCTTTACTATATGTTTAATCTGTTTTGCATATAATTTTACATTACTCTCGTACTTAACCTTTGATCAGAAATGTATAAGTGCTGAAACAGTTCAAACTGCAGATTAACATTGAGGCCTGTTGCTGAAACAGTTAAAGCATGCAAATCCTGTGGTTGAAACAACAACTCACACAGAAGAAGCTGTTACATAGTCCGTGGTCAACAATGTTGAAACACAGAAGAAGCTGTTACACAGTCTATGGTCAATGATGCTGAAACACAAAAGAAGCTATTACACAGTCTGTGGTCAACGATGCTGAAACACAGTAGAAGATGTTACACAGTCTGTGGTCAACGATGCTGAAACAGTCAGAACGCAAATCCTGTGGCTAAAACAACCCGCGATTTGCGATGCTGAAA
Source organism: Picea engelmannii (assembly GCA_009831015.1). Classification (NCBI taxonomy): domain Eukaryota; kingdom Viridiplantae; phylum Streptophyta; class Pinopsida; order Pinales; family Pinaceae; genus Picea; species Picea engelmannii. The sequence goes on from ML787179.1 coordinate 148,439, forward strand.
CAACATACAACAACAGTAACAAGAGACAAATAAAGAAGCTGTTACTCCAGCCACAACATCAACACCTCACTCAGCACTTGTAATAACATTCTGTTGCGGGAGACTAGGATATCCTATTCCAGTTTAGAAAGTCGATCTGACTAAGAATAGGACTTAGATGTACACCTGTAATTAGTTGATTAAGTTGCATTGAAGGGATCCTCCTCTTTAAATAAGAGGAAATCATCTTTCGAGGGGACCTTCTATTTTGGTACTAAGAAGGTTTACAGAGAAGGACGTACTTCATTCCAGATTGTAATATGATACATTGACAGATGAATAAGAGACTATTCTGAACATTTCTCTCTAGCCTTTTCCTTTAAGGGGAATCTTGTGAGAAGGGAGGGCCCACCTTCTTCACAAGATTCACTCATTAGTTTTGTAGTGTGTTAGTGTGATCTCTGTTTATGCCTTGATTAAATTCTGTTTTTCTGAAACACTACTTTATTGAATTCTGTTTTGCTGAAACACTACTTTACTGAACTCTGTCTTGTTGAAAACTTTGCTTTACTGAACGTTACATTGTTTTCATGTGATTCATGCTTGGGTAACTGTTAATCATTTTAGTTATCAATCATGTTTAATTAATTTATGAAATCTTGGTAATCAGAAACAGGTGCTGAAGTTTCTTTCTTAGGAAATAGGGCCCTGTTCTCTGTTAGAGATAGTTAGCCTTCAGTGCATTAATGAGTTTATGAAAGTGTGCTAATCAGAAATAGGTGCTGAAGTTTCCTGCTTAGGAAATAGGGTCCTGTTCTCTGTTAGAGATAGTTAGCCTTTAGTGCATTAATGAGTTTATGAAAGTGTGCTAATCAGAAACAGGTGCTGAAGTTTCATGCCTAGGAAATAGGGTCCTGTTCTCTGTTAGAGATAGTTAGCCTTCAATGCATTAATGAGTTTATGAAAGTGTGCTAATCAGAAATAGGTGCTGAAGTTTCCTGCTTAGGAAATAGGGTCCTGTTCTCTGTTAAGAGATAGATAGCCTTCAGTGTGTATGCCAATTATTTCAGTTAAGCAATGAGTTCATGAAGTGTGATGATCGGAAACAGGTGCTGAAGATTCCTGCTTTGGGAATAGGGTCTTGTTCTCTAGTTACAGAATAGTTGGTCTTTCCTGTTGCAGTATCTTGTTGTTATTTTAATGTAATCCAAGATTCTTCAATTAATCATCTCTTTAAACTTTGAGCTCTGCAATAGGTAGATTGCTTTCCTGTAATTCAAGTTAGAACTTCAGTTTGTTCAAGGCAAGTGTGATTAATATAGTTTTTACTACAACTCTAGGTTGCTTTTGAGATTGAGCATATATAGTGCGTG
>ML787179.1:154278-168818 GCA_009831015.1 Picea engelmannii
TTGAACCATTTGAAAGATGGGCCTTAGACTTTGTAGGACCCATTAACCCCCCATCCAATCAAAAAGTTTACATAGTGGTCTGCACAGACTATATGACTAAATGGGTGGAAGCTAAAGCACTCCACAGAGCGACCAAAGAAGCAGTTATATATTTCTTATTTGAAGACATCTTCATCAGATTTGGAGTGCCAAGAGAATTAGTTACAGATGGAGGACCTCCTTTTACTTCTCATGGTTTTAAAGCCACCCTTCAAAAATATCATATTCAACATAGAACGACTACAACATACCACCCCCAAGCCAATGGACAGGTGGAAAGCACAAACAAAGTAATAGAAGCCATTCTTACAAAAACAGTGAAGGAAAATAGAAAGGATTGGTCCTACAGGCTCCCTGAAGCATTATGGGCCTACAGAACTACCCAGAGAAATACTACATGATTCTCTCCCTATGAATTAGTCTATGGAAAGAATGTTGTATTTCTTGTGGAATTTGAAATCAAAACCTTAAGGACTGCTTTAGCTGTCAACCTTGATTTGACCGATGCACAGACAACCAAGTTGCAACAACTTAATGAATTGGATGAGAAAAGACTAGATGCCATTCATCAGACAACTATGATTCAACAACAAAGATCAAAATGGCATGACAAAACTATCAAGAATAAGCAGTTCCAAAAAGGTAATTGGGCCCTACTATATGACTCTCGGTTCAAAGAATTTCAAGGGAAACTGCGTACAAGATGGCTTGGACCCTACGAAGTAGACACTGTTTTCCCCAATGGAACAGTAAGGCTCCTCACAATCGATGACTCTAAAAAACTGTTACTTGTGAATGGTCATCGGCTCCGTCTGTACCAGCACCCTATTTCCAAAGAATATTTTAAGGCCACATGTGTGGCAGACTCTCATTACCTCTTTTTAGAGGGGGCTCCTACCCCTCATTGCAATTAATTTCTTTTTTTAAAGTTAATTTCTTTAGTATTAGATTAGATTTCGTTTACTAATAATCCCTGTCAAGAAATACCATGTTACAATCGATTTTTGCAGATTCCCGATCAAAGCACAAGCCTACTACGAAAGGACAATCCTACTTCAAGAAGAGGCAAGCTTTCCTATTGCTGAAACACCATTGTCAACAAACTTTCACCATTTTCCCCATTGTTGAAACACCACTGTCAGCAACCTTTTACCATTTTCCCCATTGCTGAAACACCACTGTCCAGCAAACTTCCTGCCATTTTCTTCCATTGCTGAAACATCATTGTTCAACAGTTCTTCACATTTTCCCATTGACGAAACAACACCGTCCAACAATTGTTTCGCCCTTCTTTCCATTGCCGAAACAGCACTGTCCAGCAAACTTCCCGCCATTTTCTTCCATTGCTGAAACACCATTATTCAACAGTTCTTCACATTTTCCCATCGACAAAACAACACCGTCCAACAATTGTTTCGCCCTTCTTTCCATTTCTGAAACACCACTGATCAACAACTCTTTGCTCTTTTTTTTTTCATTGCTGAAACACCACTGTTCAACAACCTTTCACCACTTTTCCCATTGCTGAAACACCACTGTTCAATAGTTCTTCACATTTCCCCATTGACGAAACAACACCGTCCAAAAATTGTTTCGCCCTTCTTTCTACGGCTGAAACACCACTTCCTCAACAATATTCTGCAACATCACTCTTCAACAAACATTTCTCTGTTCCTCCTACAACTGAAACACCAATTTTTCCGCATTTCCTGTCAATAAGCTTTTTGCGCTCTCATACTACATTTTGTCCTTCCAGTCAACAAATCCTTGATACAATTCATCTAACAAATCAAAAGTCTCCGCCACGGCCACTTCAGAACTATTACGGACATACATTATATTTTTTTGAAGTACAAATCAAAAGGTAAAGGCGAGGTATGTAAATTTTATGTAAATACAATTAAGATATAGTTAATGAGAAGATTCCAACTCATCATTACCACTCATGCAAAATCATTATGAGCCACACTTAAAAGGGGGGGAGGAAATATCAAACTTTTATACCATCATTTCACACGAATTCACCACCGCCATTCCTATTTACCATCCTTTCGTTCGTCTCACCACCATTCGTATGCCTTCACTCGAAAAAATTACCTTGCACAGAAGCTGTTACTCAACTCTTTGACGGTGTATTTTACCGAGCTGGTAGCTATGGGAGGCTCTGTTATACGGTACGAACCCACCACGACAACCCTGTTAGAACACTATCCAATAGCCTATCAAATTTTTCTGCAGGCAGGATGGCTCGGTTATTTTCAAAGACTCCAGTGGTATGATCAACAACAGGTTCTCCAGTTTGCTCAAAATCTCCAGGAAGACCATTCCATTGTTCAAGGGGTTTGGATTTCAGTTATAGAAGAAGATATAGCGCAGGTTTCGGGTCTCCCTACCAATGGCATTCGCATGTTCAGCCGCAAACATATCATCTTGAATGCCTAGCAGGATTTCCTCTTGCCAGGGGAACAAATTGAACCTAAAGGCCAGGGTGTCCGACTCAGCTCGTTGCCGCCTCCATGGCTAGAAGTTGTAAAATTCATCAAACACTACCTTACCTGCGAAGGCTGGTACCAGGTAGTCTACCAGCACGATTTTGTCCTGTTGTCTCATTTACGGCATAATAGATTGGTGAACATTCATTATTATTTGCTCAGTTGTCTTATTAATATGTCGCACTACTGTAAAAAGGCTAAAGATCCCTCCCTTTCACTCACCCATCACTGTCTCGTTCAACTGCTTATCTAAAAGGGTTTTTCCCAACAAAACCTTCCACTAAGAAGCCGTTGAGATTCCTGAAAATCTTCAGGAACAACAACCACAAAACTCTCTAGACTCTCCAGAAATACCTAACAGTCCACCTTCAGAACCAATCAGTCCAATTAACCCCCCTACCATACCAAGCCTGCCCCACACTTTACCAGAATCATCCACTCCTACCCTTCATATTCTTAGCGATGATTCTGAGCCAGACAACTCTCCCTGCCCCATCATTGAGGAAAAACCCCCATGAAAACGAAAGCAAATTCCTTTCTTTCTGCCCTTTTTACAAAGAAAATGAACAAGGGCCTCAACAAGGGTATCCACTACTGCCACTGCCCTAGACCCCCAACCTATCCGACTAATACCCCGTACACCTCCAACCTCCCAAATGCCGGAATCTTTACCTATTTCACCCATGGGCACTGAAACAAAAGAACCAGATGCCCAGGGTGTTGCGACATCATCTGTTTCAAATCAAGTAGCTAAAACACAAGAACTAGCTACTCATTCAGTGGCTGAAACACAAGAACCAGCCATAGCTACCACACAAGAACTAGCTACAGCTGAAACACAAGAACCAACTACTGATACTGATACTGAGATACAGGAATCAGAGGTCCAGGGTGTTGCAACATTACTTTCCTTACATCAAGAAGCTGAAACACAAGAAGCAGCTGCCGATCCTATAACTGCTCCACAAGAACCAGCTAGTGCGACGGTGACTGCTACACAAGAACTAGTCACTCCTCAACCAGAACCAACAATGGCCTTTGTCTTAGAAGAAAATGAGTTCCTAAAATCTGAACTGGAAGCCTACAAGCAAGAGCTAGCTGTAGCAAAGGAATCCTATGAGAATGAACTTAATTTGTACACCCTAGCTCGCACAACGACCATGTCAGAAGGAACTACAATAGAGAATCCGTGTAGAGAATATATGTGCTGTCAATGTGGGGACATCTACTATCAAGAAGGCTACAAAGTAATTCAAATCCCAATGCTAGGAGCTTCCCCTGCTCCTTCAACTTTTGTAGTCAAAGAAGAAGAACCTGCTGTTACACAAGAACCAACTATAGCTGTCACACAAGAACCAGCTACAGCTGAAACAAAAAAACCAACAGGACCTTCCAAAATTGAGACTGAACCCTGACCTGCAACAAATGTCAAATCTAAAACCCTTGCTTTTGTTAATAAAGATGTACAAACAGTGCCTATTGAGGAATCTGCCCCTCTCAGCCAGATCAATACCCACACCCTTGTGGAACAGGCCACTCAGACCCTACCTCAGCCTACTACTTGCAACGCTGAAACACAAACTCAGCCATGGGATGAGCAGGCAATAATAGAAAAATGGAAAAAAGAGTCTGCTGTTACACATGCCAAAAGCCTGCAGGAACACAGACAAATATGGATAAATCATACCTACTCAAATTGGGAAGCTTTGGAGCAAACACGCCAGGAAGCTCGTGCCCTTAAGAAACAGAACAAAGAGTTAAAAGACAGATTTCTCCTGATATTTGACTTGGCACAGAAGCTATTAGCTGCAAGAAAACCATCTTGCAATTACTCTCTGTTCCTTATGGAATGACTTACATGGTTTCAGAGCAAATCAGTCAAAGAAGGCAGACCCCATGCAGTATTAAATCCAATAGATTTTATTAAAACTTTTGCAGAAGCCTCTACTATGGATCAACACCTCCTCTGTGAGGCATATCTTCACAATGAGGCCATCCCTGAAAACCGACAACTGAACCTTAACCCTCTTGTCGGTGATATCCAGATTAGGGCACTCACCTCCTTCCTCAACAATCAGATTATATGGAAGGATGACTTCCTAGCTGCCAAGCACAATGAGGATAATCGCCTTCTCTAGATAAGGCCATTACCACAAAATGCTGCCACCTTTGTTACAAAGTAGTATCAGTTTTTAAAGAAACCAGGGATGACTGAACACATTCAGCAACTACGGACAACAGTGCTTCAGGATTGCCAACACTTCATCAGATCCACAGAGATTGCTGCCCTACAGGCAAATAACATGTTTTGGCAGTAATCTACTGAGAAAAGACAGGAACACAATCCTTTTAGCCCCACTAATCTCGAGATAACAATCTCCAGGGTACCCAACTACATCAAGTGTGTTCAACAATGTGCTAAAAGTTGGATAGGGTACCGGTTTTATTTTCCTATCCTCTGGTTGCCAATAGAGAGATATCAAATCCATTATAAGTTACCTAAGAAGATAGAAACAACAGCTTGGAAAAGGTTACAACACGTCCAAGGGTTCAGAGCTCCAATAGACAACACCTCCCACAGCTACTGCTTGAGTAACTTGCACGCTCAGAGTCAGTATTCAGATTCTAATTCAGAGTGAAGTTGCCTGAGGACATGCAACATTTTAAGTTGGGGGGGATGTTAGGACCATACAATGTACCTTTTTGCCCACACTTTTTGCCACCATTACACTCTTGTTTCACTCACATTTAAACTCATATTATCACTTTACCCTATCTTTCCAAAGATATACAACATCTCTTCTCTTTACTATATGTTTAATCTGTTTTGCATATAATTTTACATTACTCTCCTACTTAACCTTTGATCAGAAATGTATAAGTGCTGAAATAGTTCAAACTGTAGATTAGCATTGAGGCCTGTTGCTGAAACAATTAAAGCACACAAATCCTGTGGCTGAAACAACAACTCACATAGAAGAAGCTGTTAAACAGTCCGTGGTCAACAATGCTGAAACACAGAAGAAGCTGTTACACAGTTCGTGGTCAATGATGCTGAAACACAGAAGAAGTTGTTACACAGTCCGGGGTCAATGATGCTGAAACACAGTAGAAGCTGTTACACAGTCCGTGGTCAACGATGATGAAACAATCAGAACGAAAATCCCGTGGCTGAAACAAGCCGCGATTTGCGATGCTGAAAAAACATACAACAATAGTAACAAGAGACACATAAAGAAGCTGTTACTCCAGCCGCAACAGCAACACCTCACTCAGCACTTGTAATAGCATTATGTTGTGGGAGACTAGGATATCCTATTCCAGTTTAGAAAGTCGATCTGAATAAGAATATGACTCAGATGTACACCTGTAATTAGTTGATTAAGTTGTATCGAAGGGATCCTCCTCTTTAAATAAGAGGAAATCATCATTCGAGGGGACCTTCTGTTTTGGTACTAAGAAGGGTTTACAGAGAAGGACATACTTCATTCCAGATTGTAATATGATACATTGACAGATGAATAAAAGACTGTTTTGAACATTTCTCTCTAGCCTTTTCATTTCAAGGGAATCTTGTGAGAAGGGAGGGCCCACTTCTTCACAAGATTCACCCGTTAGTTTTGTAGTGTGTTAGTGTGATCTCTGTTTATGCCTTGATTAAATTCTGTTTTGCTGAAACACTACTTTATTGAATTCTGTTTTGCTGAAACACTACTTTATTGAACTCTGTCTTGCTGAAAACTCTACTTTACTGAATGTTACATTGTTTTCATGTGATTCATGCTTGGGTAATTGTTAATCATTTTAGTTAGCAATCCTGTTTGATGAATTTATGAAAGCTTGGTAATCAGAAACAGGTGCTGAAGTTTCCTTCTTAGGAAATAGGGTCCTGTTCTCTATTAGAGATAGTTAGCCTTCAATGCATTAATGAGTTTATGAAAGTGTGCTAATTAGAAACAGGTGTTGAAGTTTCCTGCTTAGGAAATAAGGTCTTGTTCTCTGTTAGAGATAGTTAGCCTTCAGTGCATTAATGAGTTTATGAAAGTGTGCTAATCAAAAACAGGGGCTGAAGTTTCCTGCTTAGGAAATAGGGTCATGTTCTCTGTTAGAGATAGTTAGCCTTCAATGCATTAATGAGTTTATGAAAGTGTGCTAATCAGAAACAGGTGCTGAAGTTTCCTGCTTGGGAAATAGGGTCCTGTTCTCTGTTAAGAGATAGATAGCCTTTAGTGTGTATGTCAATTATTTCAGTTAAGCAATGAGTTCATGAAGTGTGATGATCAGAAATAGGTGCTGAAGATTCCTGCTTTGGGAATAGGGTCCTGTTCTCTGGTTACAGAATAGTTGGTCTTTCCTGTTGCAGTATCTTGTTGTTATTTTAATGTAATCTAGGATTCTTCAATTAATCATTTCTTTAAAATTTGAGCTCTACAATAGGTAGATTGCTTTCCTGTAATTCAAGTTAGAACTTTAGTTTGTTCAAGGCAAGTGTGATTAATATAGTTTTTACTACAACTCTAGGTTGCTTTTGAGATTGAGAATATATAGTGCGTGGTTACCTTTGAAATAAACAGACTTCCCTGGGTTGACAATTTATGTAGCACTTGATTGTTTATATTAAATAAGCAATTATAGTGACCAACACTTCCAAGTTCCATTTTTCTTCCTTTCCTTCTCCATGTCCAATTGAGTTTGCACCTTCATTACCCAAATGGACATCCATCCCTCCGATCTCACCTTCCTGGATGTAGCCCCCCTGTGTATCTTCCATCCCTCTACACTCTGTGATGATCCTGATTTGATTTAGTTGTTGTTAACTCTGCAAAATGTGCAACCAACAAAACTTTTTCAGGCTAACCGTCTTAACAATTTCATAAAAATATGAACCATTCTGGTTCAATAATATAGCATAATTATTTCCTCTATTTTCTTGAGAAATTGACTGTTCCGCTCAATTTTCTGGGTAAATAGTTATATTCTACTTTTCTAGATCTTTCCAATGCTCGCTTCCATGCTCAATTTTGAGTTTTGAGCAGGAAGTTATGAATATTTGAAATTTTTCCTTCCCGAGAAGTAATCTCTGTAGAACTGTTCTTCTTCTTCAGAGCCGAATTGGCTCTTGGACCCGTGCTGTATCCTCTCATAAAGTACACAAGCCTTATTTACATCTTTAGGCACAGGTCTGTACAACTCGGAACCCCCCATATTCCTTCTTCTATCCCCCTTCCATCTTTGAAAACATCAATTCGGGCACTAGCCCCCTTTTAATTCGACTGAAGTCGCATAGGACCAGGGGATATGACCAAGCGCTTAGCTAATGTGCACTTATCCGGAGCTTCAGGACTTCAGGCTCTGAAAATTTGGGCTTCAGGAGTTTCACCTTCATCACACTTCATTTTTATCCAAATGTCGAACTAGCAAAGTTTCGAACATACCTTTCTTCGAAGCTTCGAGGCTCTAGAGCTTCGGGATTCAGAGGTTCCACCTATACCACACAACATTCCCTTCGAACACCGAATTAGAGAAGTTCACCAGAAATCATGCTTCAAAGGTTATTGTGTTAACATACTCCCTTATCCCTGGGTGGCGAATCTCCGAACTTCCATAGTCACATCAACAACTATGCACCAGGGCTAATACGTGGCATAATTATGGAGAGGACATGTGGCCCAATCTACGGGTGAAACGTGTCAAGCTCTCATTGGAACCACCGGTTTTTGAAAAACATGTAATAGGATGACACATGGAAAGCATAAATTGGGTCCATGTCACCCTAAGTGACGTCAACAGGCCATGTCACTATGATGCTCCGTGACTTCAGAACTCCGAGCTTCGGAAGATTTCACACCAACATACCTTAGTAGTCCCGAACGCCGAAATTTTGAAATATTTCTAATCTGCGGACACGTGTCCCCAAATGTGAATGGTCCAGATTAACTCCAGACTTTGGGATTTCAAGGACTTCCGTGCAACCACAAAAAAATTTCCCCAAAGTGTTGAGCTGTCGAACCACTCAAGAATCCAATGGTCCACCTTCTCCCAAACGATTTACGGTGTCAAGTCACTCCTAAACTTCGGAGCTTCGGGGATTTTTCCTCCCTTCTCTTAAATACTTAAAAATTTTTGAACCAACGAAGTCCGAAGGACTTTAGGGTTTAACATTCACGCTACTTCCTCAGATCCAGCGACAGTGGAGGATTTGTCGTTTCCCGAACTGATCTCGACCGTTCTTCTTCTCCCAAAGAGAGACTTCTCTTCTCTGAGATTGGGTATTTACGAAAGTTTCCTGCACACTCCTTGCACTTCAATTTCGACCCATTCTAGGTCTGAGTTATCCTAAACATGTATTAATTATAAACATTTCACCACTTTGGTCAATTTCCTCTAATTTTCCAGGAAATTTACCAACATAAATTGAGGCTTTTTCCCAATTTCATGCAAGTAAATCAACTTTCTCCGACCATCCAGGCTCAGTGTTGGAAACTGGGGCTCTGATACCAATTTGTAACATCCCCAACCACCCAGGTCGGGCCATGCTACTCCATAAAACACTCTTACTAAACTTTGATACCATATTGTAGCATCCCTAGCCTTAGACCGATGGGCTATGCCACACACACATCTCTCTCTCTCTCTCTCTCTATATATATATATAATACAAATTTAAATAGACAAATACATTCTTCTAATACACATATTCATGCGGAAATAACAGTAAGCCTATACCTACATCATACACATGCAATACTTATAAATATAAGGACATGTAGAAATACCCAACATGCAATTGAACACATAATTGATACTTATCTTTTAATAGAATACCACCAATTGCATGCAGACCTTCCAAGATCCTCCTAGCCTTGAATATCACGTTGCTCCTAGGACTAAAATCCACCCAGTTAAATGGATTCCTGGGCTAGATTGAGACAATAGGAAGTTACACAATCAATAGGAAGGATTTCATCCTAGGAGCCAACTCACACTAACAACCTACATACTCTCATTCCCCACATGCCCGTCCTACCCCAGGAAGTGTGCCCCTTCTCTGCTCAACAATCATTTAGCTGCCCCACTTCCCTTCTAGGGCTTCAACAACATTCTAGAAAAGAATTCTCAGAGCACTATAGTTGCAGTTGGGCTCCCTCTGGAAAATCCATTATGAACAACCTCTCTCACCTGGAGAGTGTTTCACACAGGCATGGAAACCTTCTTCTTCAATCCACGGGCCTGAAAAATCACCTCTTCAAACCCACAGGCCTGCAAACCTTCTTCTTCAATCCACGGGCCTGAAAAATCACCTCTTCAAACCCACATGCCTGAAAACCTGCTTCTTCTATCCAGCTCCTAAGTCAATCAAGTGAGGTGATGGCAACAACAAAGTTCGGTTATAGAACAGGTAAGGGAAGCAACCATGCTCATTCCAGGAACTGCGTTGGTAGAAACAACATTAAGGTAAGGCATAGTACGGGCTCAGGAAAATTACAGGTGCATTGTTCCTAACAGGATTTGCACAAAATCACTAATGAAGGTGTGTGTGAGGCATGGAGAGGTTTGACTGAGGGAGTCAATGGAAACCCGCATGAATGATTTGGTGAATGGGGAAGAATGGTTCCCTACGCGAATGACTGAGTGCATGCCTCAATGGATCCCTCAAAATGTGAGGGTAACTAAGGAGAAAAATAGTTGAGTGAGTGAATGGCTGCGTGAGTGGGAAGAATTCCCCGTGAATGGGAAAATTGTGCACATAAATATGCATGTGCCTTTGATGACACATGGCTCTCAAGGAGATTGTTTCTCCCCACTAGTAATTCATTCTCTTTTCCATGAGACTTAGCATAAAATAATTATCCTCAGCATAGTCTTTAGGAAATAATAATATAATATTCTCTTGGAGTTAATCCCTCAAGCTTATCTCTTTTTCCTAGTCTCATAACTCTCCCCTTCCCTTCCTAGTGGATATTAGTCCCCCATACTCTTTTATCGTGGTCGGTCTACATGCAACGATGTATTATATTAATGATATGAGTGTTTACATATACAAAAATAGGCTCACTGGCCTTTTAACATCTTATATCTCCGACCTAATCATCACATAAGCCTACCAACTTATAATAACATGGATCACCAACCTATAAAACATATTCACATTTACAACTAGGGCTCGGTCTTGGGGTGTTACAAAGAAAAATAAGAGGAAATTGATGGGGTTGGAAAAAGTGCATTGCGGATGAAGGTACCACACACCCTCTACAAAGGCACCCATGCATGAGACACTATGACCCCTTGTATGTCATGAGCCCTATGCCCATTGAGTCTTGACCCCAACCACTTCATCCACTTTACATGGCTTAGAGATGGATCTCTTGGAAACTCTCCTTGACCTAGGGAAAGATCTACCCAATAGGACACCTCGTCAGCCCTCCCATATTCAAGCTTGACAAGTCGCATAGTGTCTTTGAGCAATTGATTGTTTGATATAGTGATATTTGATGCACATTATTAGATGGATTATTTATTAATTGGATTCACTTATCATGATGTTATGACTTGAGATCCTTGGAGAGCGTGCTCATTTATCTTTGCAGGACCTATTTGGTTGACAATTTTGGGAGAACACGCCTAGCTTGGGATTCCATGGGGCTACAAGCCCACAGGTTGGATGCCAAAGGCCCACATGCCGGATGAGAAAGAGAAGACTTGGAAGGCCTTGATGATTACTTTGATGACATAACCCAACCCTCACTTGCAAAACGATTTTCCCAGGAGGGGAAAAATGTCCTCTTTTTGAGTTTGACGTAATGTTTGGGGGGCTAGGGCATGGTGGTGAGATGATATGCATTGGAACTTGGAATTTTTGATTTGTTTGAGGCTTTGACCATGAAGGAAGACATTTGTATGCTTGACACATGGCTTTGGGAATCTTTACTACCCTCCTACATCACCAACGACCTTCTCCTAGTGCCAAAATGTCCCCTAAAGGGGTGACGTCCATGTAAATTAGTGTTTTATTTGTGCAAACGTGAAATTTTAAATGAATTGTTTAATATTACTTTGTTAAGGGGGAAATATTAGGGTTGTTGACTCCTAATCTTGTGGTTTACCCCTTAATTTGTGGACATGTCACCTTGGTGAAATTTTGTATAAATAAGAGATCATAAGATTTCATTTTAACATAACTCTCCCTCATTGTGAGAAGTATTGGTTTGAAATTTTCACTACACTTGGATCTATTTGTCTCTTGTGCACTTTTTTATGGCTATCTTGATGAATGGTTTATGGAGGAGTGAGGCACTAGCCTTGAATGGATATTTTCTAGCTATAATGGTGGATTATCTTGGCATCTTTCTTGATTTTGGTATGGTCTTTTACTCTTATGTTATCATTCTTTTCAAAGTCAAGGATCGTTGTTCTAGGAGATAGGTGGGAAGTATAAGGGCATACATTCTCACCATAGTATTCATCATTTTGTGATTCATCTTCTTGATTAAACAAGGGTTTTCTAAGAGAAGTATAAAAGAATACACCCTCTTAGCTTAAACCCTATCTAGAGAAACTTGCCTTGGGAAGTAAAAGGGCTTACACCCCCAAGAAGGTAGCTTCTCAAGCTCTTTTTTTATTTGACTCCATTAACCCAATAGTAAAGGCTCTAGTCATACATTTTTTGCATTGGAGATATAAAATCATTGCCTTGGGAAACATAAATTTTGATCTTTTGAAAGGTTTCTCACTTGAAGTTGGTTTGCCTCATTGAGAGGAGTCTTCCCCTTCTAGGTTGTTCCATCTCTCCCAATACTTTAATTGATGTTACAAACTTTAACCTACAACCATTAGGGTTGCATAACCCTAGATACTAAGACTCTCTTGATTTCTAAACTAGCCTTAGATGAGCTCTCTAACTTCACTCACCAAGTCTACTAACTAGGGCACACATTTTGGGGTACTTCTTATACTTAGTTGATTTTTATACTTAATTCCATTGAATTCTACGACCATAAGTCTTCAATTTTCTGCAGAAAATACATGTTATAACAACTTGCTTTATTCAACCTTAAAGTGCCATTTTTCTCATACTTGATTGCCATACTCATTGATACTATTTGTTGATTGATCTTATGCTTTGCATGCTTATTTGAATGTCTTACTTGCTGATATAAACTATCATGTATTGCTGCGAATTAGGGACAAAAATATTAACTTGCTGATCCATACTAACATATATCATTGCAAGTTAGATTTTCTTGTGTCTCGGGAAGGTACAATCATCCAAAGAAGTAATATACCTTTGGGGTAACAATCACTTGACTTACAAGGTATCTCTTCCCACTTTTCATTCCACTTAGACTTGACCTCTAGGGGATTCACTTCCATTTCTCTCCATCTCCATCTCAATTCCCCTAGGGTCACCTAGATCGCATCCCTAGAGTAACCTAGTTTCCCTTGAAGTGCAGGACCTACATCGAGGTGACATTGGGTGTAGGATTACCAAGTTGTATCACTTACTTTGTGGTTGGGCCAGGCTTTTCCCAACCTACAACTTGCGCTATAAAATTTTGGCGTCGTTGCTGGGGAATATTTTGAATCTTCTTCGTACCCTAACGACACTTTGGTAAGATATCCCAAACCCTTTCCCTTAGCTTTCTTGGTGACTCCGCTCGAGGGACATTCCCTTTCCACCTTTTTTGATGAGTTCATTTTGAAACTCATCCGATGACTCCACCTTCCCATAATCCTTATTTCCCCAAACATTTTCCCTGGGAGGTTCAATCCTTCTAAGGTTTACCCAAGAAGGTCTCCTCTCAAGTCTCCCGTTGCTAAAAATATTTTCGATAATACCCTTCCTCTTGTTCCAATGGCTTGCCCTTGGGAAAGGGACCTCTACAAACCCCTTAACATGGAAAATATCCAAGGTTACCCTAACAAAATGCCAATAGAAGTCATCAAGTGGTTGCCAGAGTTCAGAGGAAACAATGTGATAACTGTTGAAGACCAAATTTATGTCATGGGTCGGGATATGGAAAATGTAGGTATTGATCATGAAGATGTGGCCATGAGACTATTCACTTCATCATTGACTGAAGAATCCCTTGATTGGTTCAAAAGACTCCCTGATAATCATATCACATCCTATGATGCTTTTTCCAACTTATTCAAGAGCATATGGTCGAGAAAAGTAGATGGTGGGACACTTGGTACTCAGTTCAATCAAATAAATAAAAAGGAGAATGAAATGGTAAGGGAATTCATTTCTAGATTTGACAAGTTGTACAATCAAATTCCAATAGATGACTATCCTACAACATCATCAATTCGTCTCCTTTACATGAATGCATTTGAAGGGAAATTCCAATACATTCTTAAAGATAATAATCCCACATCATTGTTAGAGGCTAAAGAGTTCAGTATCGACATTGAAGAGAATATCCTTGATTCAAAAATAGAACCTTTTTAGTACCCTCATAATAAGACAGAATCAAGAAAAAAGGTTTCCAACAATAGTGCTCCTGATCCGATTTCTCTCCTGACTCAGAAGATAGATGAAATGAATACTCAATTTGTTTAGGTGCATAATCAGCTTATGAACCATATGACTACAGTGGAAAGAAATCAATCTTCTCCCAGACCTCAGTTTGCTAGACAACAGAGAGATGCCACCGGTTGGAAACCAAGACCTCAACAAGAGGTAAAGGTTCCAGATACTTTGAAACCTGTTGGGATAGTTGATATAGAATCTTGGTGTCTCCCATGCAAGTAAATCCATAGGGAAGATGAGTTCCCCTGACAAGATGAAGATTATCCTAACGATATAAACTTCATTATTTACAATTTCAATGATGAATAGGTTACCCAAGTGTTGATACTGAGAGGGGGGTGAATCAGTATCATGTACAATTTAAAAACCTTTTTCAACTTATACTTAAACCATTCAATTATATCCAATGAGCAATGAACAATAGTATAAGAGTTACACCAATACACCACAATACACCATGCACAATATATGAGAAA